>CM055911.1:48579400-49121900 GCA_029582155.1 Panopea generosa
CTTCATTCTGCAGACAAAATAGATAGTACCGCCAACAAGGGGGCATGACGTTACTATCTAGTCTATCAGAGAAGAATATACCACCACTCTATGTGCCCATAACCCTTAAAGTAAGAACAAATTACAAAAACCTGTCTTTTTTTTTTATCTATGAAAGAGTAACCTTCATTTCTTTTCCGTTCATAATTATATTATCTTGCTTGAACACTGTAGAGAACAAAAAAAATCTATGATTAATTATTTGATCCCATATAATCTTTATTTGGATACTCATACACAAAGCTGGTATCACTACTTCATTCTGCAGACAAAACACATAGAACCGTCAACAAGGGGCCATAACGTTACTATCTAGTCTATCAGGGCAGAATATACCACAACTCTACGTGCCCATAACACTTAAAGTAAGCAAAAAAGTAAAGGAACCTGTTGTTAGATTTATGAAAGAGTACCATTTATTTCTTCTCCATCCATATCTTGCTTGGATATGAAGAGAAAAAAAAATCTATGATTAATTATTTGATCACAAATAATCATTATATGGATTCTCATACACAGAGCTAGTATCACTACTTCGTTCTGTAGACAAAATATATAGTTCCCCAACAAGGGGCCATGCCGTTACCATCTAGTCTATCAGGGAAGAATATACCACCACTCAATGTGCCAATAACCCTTAAAGTAAGCAAACAATTACAGGAACCTGTGTTTAGATTATGAAATAGTAACCTTTATTTCAGCTCCATCCATAATATTATCTGGCTTGGACACTGAAGAGAACAAAAAAATCTATAATTAATTATTTGATCCCATTTAATCATTATATGGATTCTCATACACATAGCTGGTATCACTACTTCGTTCTGCAGACAAAATAGATAGTACCGCCAACAATGGGCCATGACGTTACTATCTAGTCTATCAGGGAACAATATACCACCACTCTATGTGCCCATAACCCTTAAAGTAAGCAAAAAATTACAGGAAGCTGTTTTTAGATCTATGAAAGAGTAACCTTTATTTCTTTTTCATCCATATTTTGCTTGGACACTGAAGAAAACAAAAAAAAAAACTATGATTAATTGTTTGATCCCATAAAATCATTATATGGATTCTCATACACAGAGCTGGTATCACTACTTCATTCTGCAGACAAAATAGATAGTACCGCAAACAAGGGGCCATGACGTTACTATCAAGTCTATCAGGGAAGAATATACCACCACTCTATGTGCCCATAACCTTGAAAGTAACCAAACAATTACAGGAACCTTTTTTTTGGTCTATGAAAGAGTTACATTTATTTTTTCTCCATTCATTTCTTGCTTGAACACTTAAGAGAACAAAAAAATCTATGCTTAATTATTTGCTCCCATATAATCATTATATGGATTCTCATACACAGAGCTGTTATCAATACTTCATTCTGCAGACAAAATAGATAGTACCGCCAACAAGGGGCCATGACGTTACTATCTAGTCTATCAGGGAAGAATATACCACCACTATATGTGCCAATAACCCTTAAATTAAGCAAAAAATTACAGGAACCTGTTTTTAGATCTATGAAAGAGTAACCTTTATTTCTTTTTCATCCATATTTTGCTTGGACACTGAAGAAAACTCAAAAATCGATGATTAATTATTTGATCCCATATAATCATTATATGGATCCTCATACACGGAGCTGGTATCACTACTTCGTTCTGCAGACAAAATAGATAGTACCGCCAACAAGGGGCCATGACGTTACTATCTAGTCTATTAGGGAAGAATATACCACCACTCTATGTGCCCATAACCCTTAAAGTAAGAAAAAAAATACAGGAACATGTTTTTAGATCTATGAAAGATTAGCATTTATTTCTTTTCCATTCGTAATACTGTCTTGCTTGGACACTGAAGAGAAAAAAAAAAATTCTATGATTAATTATTTGATCCCATATAATCATTATATGGATTCTCATACACAGAGCTGGTATCACTACTTCATTCTGCAGACAAAATAGATAGTACCGTCAACAAAGGGCCATGACGTTACTATCTAGTCTATCAGGGAAGAATATACCACAACTCTATGTGCCCATAACCCTAAAAGTAAGAAAAAATTACAAGAACCTGTTTTTTTTTTATCTATGAAAGAGTAGCCTTCATTTCTTTTCCGTTCATAATACTGTCTTGCTTGGACACTGAAGAGAAGAAAAAAAATCTATGATTAATTGTTTGATCCCATATAATCATTATATGGATTTTCATACACAGAGCTGGTATCACTACTTTTTTCTGCAGACAAAATAGATAGTACCGCCAACAAGGGGCCATGACGTTACTATCTAGTCTATCAGGGAAAATAATACCACCACTCTATGTACCAATAACCCTTAAATTAAGCAAAAAATTACAGGAACCTGTTTTTAGATCTATGAAAGAGTAACCTTTATTTCTTTTTCATCCATATTTTGCTTGGACACTAAAGAAAACAAAAAAAAACTATGATAAATTGTTTCATCCCATATAATCATTATATGGATTCTCATACACAGAGCTGGTATCACTACTTCTTCCTGCAGACAAAATAAATAGTACCGCCAACAAGGGGCCATGACGTTACTATCTAGTCTATCAGAGAAGAATATACCACCACTCTATGTGCCCATAACCCTTAAAGTAAGAACAAATTACAAAAACCTGTCTTTTTTTTTTATCTATGAAAGAGTAACCTTCATTTCTTTTCCGTTCATAATTATATTATCTTGCTTGAACACTGAAGAGAACAAAAAAAATCTATGATTAATTATTTGATCCCATATAATCTTTATTTGGATACTCATACACAGAGCTGGTATCACTACTTCATTCTGCAGACAAAACACATAGAACCGTCAACAAGGGGCCATAACGTTACTATCTAGTCTATCAGGGCAGAATATACCACAACTGTATGTGCCCATAACACTTAAAGTAAGCAAAAAAGTAAAGGAACCTGTTGTTAGATTTATGAAAGAGTACCATTTATTTCTTCTCCATCCATATCTTGCTTGGACACTGAAGAGAAAAAAAAATCTATGATTAATTATTTGATCACAAATAATCATTATATGGATTCTCATACACACAGCTAGTATCACTACTTCGTTCTGTAGACAAAATATATACTTCCCCAACAAGGGGCCATGCCGTTACCATCTAGTCTATCAGGGAAGAATATACCACCACTCAATGTGCCAATAACCCTTAAAGTAAGCAAACAATTACAGGAACCTGTGTTTAGATTATGAAAGAGTTACCTTTATTTCAGCTCCATCCATAATATTATCTGGCTTGGACACTGAAGAGAACAAAAAAATCTATAATTAATTATTTGATCCCATTTAATCATTATATGGATTCTCATACACATAGCTGGTATCACTACTTCGTTCTGCAGACAAAATAGATAGTACCGCCAACAATGGGCCATGACGTTACTATCTAGTCTATCAGGGAAGAATATACCACCACTCTATGTGCCCATAACCCTTAAAGTAAGCAAAAAATTACAGGAAGCTGTTTTTAGATCTATGAAAGAGTAACCTTTATTTCTTTTTCATCCATATTTTGCTTGGACACTGAAGAAAACAAAAAAAACCCCTATGATTAATTGTTTGATCCCATATAATCATTATATGGATTCTCATACACAGAGCTGGTATCACTACTTCATTCTGCAGACAAAATAGATAGTACCGCAAACAAGGGGCCATGACGTTACTATCAAGTCTATCAGGGAAGAATATACCACCACTCTATGTGCCCATAAACCTAAAAGTAACCAAACAATTACAGGAACCTTTTTTTTGGTCTATGAAAGAGTTACATTTATTTTTTCTCCATTCATTTCTTGCTTGAACACTTAAGAGAACAAAAAAATCTATGCTTAATTATTTGCTCCCATATAATCATTATATGGATTCTCATCCACAGAGCTGTTATCAATACTTCATTCTGCAGACAAAATTGATAGTACCGCCAACAAGGGGCCATGACGTTACTATCTAGTCTATCAGGGAAGAATATACCACCACTCTATGTGCCAATAACCCTTAAATTAAGCAAAAAATTACAGGAACCTGTTTTTAGATCTATGGAAGAGTAACCTTTATTTCTTTTTCATCCATATTTTGCTTGGACACTGAAGAAAACTCAAAAATCTATGATTATTTATTTGATCCCATATAATCATTATATGGATCCTCATACACGGAGCTGGTATCACTACTTCGTTCTGCAGACAAAATAGATAGTACCGCCAACAAGGGGCCATAACGTTACTATCTAGTCTATCAGGGAAGAATATACCACCACTCTATGTGCCCATAACCCTTAAAGTAAGAAATAAACATACAGGAACCTGTTTTTAGATCTATGAAAGATTAGCATTCATTTCTTTTCCATTCGTAATACTGTCTTGTTTGGACACTGAAGAGATCAAAAAAAATTCTATGATTAATTATTTGATCCCATATAATCATTATATGGATTCTCATACACAGAGCTGGTATCACAACTTCATTCTGCAGACAAAATAGATAGTACCGTCAACAAGGGGCCATAACGTTACTATCTAGTCTATCAGGGAAGAATATACCACCACTCTATGTGCCCATAACCCTAAAAGTAAGAACAAATTACAAGAACCTGTTTTTTTTTATCTATGAAAGAGTAGCCTTCATTTCTTTTCCGTTCATAATACTGTCTTGCTTGGACACTGAAGAGAACAAAAAAAATCTATGATTAATTATTTGATCCCATATAATCATTATATGGATTCTCATACACAGAGCTGGTATCACTACTTCATTCTGCTGACAAAATAGATAGTACCGCCAACAAGGGGCCATGACGTTACTATCTAGTCTATCAGGGAAGAATATACCACCACTCTATGTGCCCATAACCCTAAAAGTAACCAAAAAATTACAGGAACCTTTTTTTTGGTCTATGAAAGAGTTACATTTATTTTTTCTCCATCCATTTCTTGCTTAAACACTTAAGAAAACAAAAAAATCTATGCTTAATTATTTGCTCCCATATAATCATTATATGGATTCTCATACACAGAGCTGGTATCACAACTTCATTCTGCAGACAAAATAGATAGTACCGCCAACAAGGGGCCATGACGTTACTATCTAGTCTATCAGGGAAGAGTATACCACCACTCTATGTGCCAATAACCCTGAAATTAAGCAAAAAATTACAGGAACCTGTTTTGAGATCTATGAAAAAGTAATCTTTATTTCTTTTTCATCCATATTTTGCTTTGACATTGAAGAAAAACTAAAAAATCTATGATTAATTATTTGATCCCATATAATCATTATATGGATTTTCATACACAGAGCTGGTATCACTACTTCATTCTGCAGACAAAATAGATAGTACCGCCAACAAGGGGCCATGATGTTACTATCTAGTCTATCAGGGAAGATAATACCACCACTCTATGTGCCAATAACCCTTAAATTAAGCAAAAAATTACAGGAACCTGTTTTTAGATCTATGGAAGAGTAACCTTTATTTCTTTTTCATCCATATTTTGCTTGGACACTGAAGAAAACTCAAAAATCTATGATTAATTATTTGATCCCATATAATCATTATATGGATCCTCATACACGGAGCTGGTATCACTACTTCGTTCTGCAGACAAAATAGATAGTACCGCCAACAAGGGGCCATAACGTTACTATCTAGTCTATCAGGGAAGAATATACCACCACTCTATGTGCCCATAACCCTTAAAGTAAGAAATAAACATACAGGAACCTGTTTTTAGATCTATGAAAGATTAGCATTCATTTCTTTTCCATTCGTAATACTGTCTTGTTTGGACACTGAAGAGAACAAAAAAAATTCTATGATTAATTATTTGATCCCATATAATCATTATATGGATTCTCATACACAGAGCTGGTATCACAACTTCATTCTGCAGACAAAATAGATAGTACCGTCAACAAGGGGCCATAACGTTACTATCTAGTCTATCAGGGAAGAATATACCACCACTCTATGTGCCCATAACCCTAAAAGTAAGAACAAATTACAAGAACCTGTTTTTTTTTTTATCTATGAAAGAGTAGCCTTCATTTCTTTTCCGTTCATAATACTGTCTTGCTTGGACACTGAAGAGAACAAAAAAAATCTATGATTAATTATTTGATCCCATATAATCATTATATGGATTCTCATACACAGAGCTGGTATCACTACTTCATTCTGCTGACAAAATAGATAGTACCGCCAACAAGGGGCCATGACGTTACTATCTAGTCTATCAGGGAAGAATATACCACCACTCTATGTGCCCATAACCCTAAAAGTAACCAAAAAATTACAGGAACCTTTTTTTTGGTCTATGAAAGAGTTACATTTATTTTTTCTCCATCCATTTCTTGCTTAAACACTTAAGAAAACAAAAAAATCTATGCTTAATTATTTGCTCCCATATAATCATTATATGGATTCTCATACACAGAGCTGGTATCACAACTTCATTCTGCAGACAAAATAGATAGTACCGCCAACAAGGGGCCATGACGTTACTATCTAGTCTATCAGGGAAGAGTATACCACCACTCTATGTGCCAATAACCCTGAAATTAAGCAAAAAATTACAGGAACCTGTTTTGAGATCTATGAAAAAGTAATCTTTATTTCTTTTTCATCCATATTTTGCTTTGACATTGAAGAAAAACTAAAAAATCTATGATTAATTATTTGATCCCATATAATCATTATATGGATTTTCATACACAGAGCTGGTATCACTACTTCATTCTGCAGACAAAATAGATAGTACCGCCAACAAGGGGCCATGACATTACTATCTAGTCTATCAGGGAAGATAATACCACCACTCTATGTACCAATAACCCTTAAATTAAGCAAAAAAGTACAGGAACCTGTTTTTAGATCTATGAAAGAGTAACCTTTATTTCTTTTTCATCCATATTTTGCTTGGACACTAAAGAAAACAAAAAAAAACTATGATAAATTGTTTCATCCCATATAATCATTATATGGATTCTCATACACAGAGCTGGTATCACTACTTCTTTCTGCAGACAAAATAGATAGTACCGCCAACAAGGGGCCATGACGTTACTATCTAGTCTATCAGGGAAGAGTATACCACCACTCTATGTGCCAATAACCCTGAAATTAAGCAAAAAATTACAGGAACCTGTTTTGAGATCTATGAAAGAGTAATCTTTATTTCTTTTTCATCCATATTTTGCTTTGACATTGAAGAAAAACTAAAAAATCTATGATTAATTATTTGATCCCATATAATCATTATATGGATTCTCATACACAGAGCTGGTATCACTACTTCATTCTGCAGACAAAATAGATAATACCGCCAACAAGGGACCATGACGTTACTATCTAGTCTATCAGGGAAGAATATACCACCACTCTCTGTGCCAATAACCCTTAAATTAAGCAAAAAATTACAGGAACCTGATTTGAGATCTATGAAAGTGTAATCTTTATTTCTTTTTCATCCATATTTTGCTTGGACACTGAAGAAAACAAAAAAAAATCTATGATTAATTGTTTGATCTCATATAATCATTATATGGATTCTCATACACAGAGCTGGTATCAATACTTCATTCTGCAGACAAAGTAGATAGTACCGCCAACAAGGGGCCATGACGTTACTATCTAGTCTATTAGGGAAGAATATACCACCACTCTATATGCCAATAACCCTTAAAGTAAGAAAAAAAATACAGGAACCTGTTTTTAGATCTATGAAAGAATAGCCTTAATTTCTTTTCCATTCATAATACTGTCTTGCTTGGACACTGAAGAGAACAAAAAAAATCTATGATTAATTATTTGACCCCATATAATCATTATATGGTTTCTCATACACAGAGCTGGTATCACTACTTCATTCTGCAGACAAAATAGATAGTACCGCCAACAAGGGGCCATGACGTTACTATCTAGTCTATCAGAGAAGAATATACCACCACTCTATATGCCCATAACCCTTAAAGTAAGAACAAATTACAAAAACCTGTCTTTTTTTTTTATCTATGAAAGAGTAACCTTCATTTCTTTTCCGTTCATAATCATATTATCTTGCTTGAACACTGAAGAGAACAAAAAAAATCTATGATTAATTATTTGATCCCAAATAATCTTTATTTGGATACTCATACACAAAGCTGGTATCACTACTTCATTCTGCAGACAAAACAAATAGAACCGTCAACAAGGGGCCATAACGTTACTATCTAGTCTATCAGGGCAGAATATACCATAACTCTACGTGCCCATAACACTTAAAGTAAGAAAAAAAGTAAAGGAACCTGTTGTTAGATTTATGAAAGAGTACCATTTATTTCTTCTCCATCCATATCTTGCTTGGACACTGAAGAGAAAAAAATATATATGATTAATTATTTGATCACAAATAATCATTATATGGATTCTCATACACACAGCTAGTATCACTACTTCGTTCTGTAGACAAAATATATACTTCCCCAACAAGGGGCCATGCCGTTACCATCTAGTCTATCAGGGAAGAATATACCACCACTCAATGTGCCCATAACCCTTAAAGTAAGCAAACAATTACAGGAACCTGTGTTTAGATTATGAAAGAGTAACCTTTATTTCAGCTCCATCCATAATATTATCTGGCTTGGACACTGAAGAGAACAAAAAAATCTATAATTAATTATTTGATCCCATTTAATCATTATATGGATTCTCATACACATAACTGGTATCACTACTTCGTTCTGCAGACAAAATACATAGTACCGCCAACAATGGGCCATGACGTTACTATCTAGTCTATCAGGGAACAATATACCACCACTCTATGTGCCCATAACCCTTAAAGTAAGCAAAAAATTACAGGAAGCTGTTTTTAGATCTATGAAAGAGTAACCTTTATTTCTTTTTCATCCATATTTTGCTTGGACACTAAAGAAAACAAAAAAAAACCCTATGATTAATTGTTTGATCCCATATAATCATTATATGGATTCTCATACACAGAGCTGGTATCACTACTTCATTCTGCAGACAAAATAGATAGTACCGCCAACAAGGGGCCATGACGTTACTATCAAGTCTATCAGGGAAGAATATACCACCACTCTATGTGCCCATAACCCTAAAAGTAACCAAACAATTACAGGAACCTTTTTTTGGTCTATGAAAGAGATACATTTATTTTTTTCCATTCATTTCTTGCTTGAACATTTAAGAGAACAAAAAAATCTATGCTTAATTATTTGCTCCCATATAATCATTATATGGATTCTCATACACAGAGCTGTTATCAATACTTCATTCTGCAGACAAAATAGATAGTACCGCCAACAAGGGGCCATGACGTTACTATCTAGTCTATCATGGAAGAATATACCACCACTATATGTGTCAATAACCCTTAAATTAAGCAAAAAATTACAGGAACCTGTTTTTAGATCTATGAAAGAGTAACCTTTATTTCTTTTTCATCCATATTTTGCTTGGACACTGAAGAAAACTCAAAAATCTATGATTAATTATTTGATCCCATATAATCATTATATGGATCCTCATACACGGAGCTGGTATCACTACTTCGTTCTGCAGACAAAATAGATAGTACCGCCAACAAGGGGCCATAACGTTACTATCTAGTCTATCAGGGAAGAATATACCACCACTCTATGTGCCCATAACCCTTAAAGTAAGAAAAAAAATACAGGAACCTGTTTTTAGATCTATGAAAGATTAGCATTCATTTCTTTTCCATTCGTAATACTGTCTTGCTTGGACACTGAAGAGAACAAAAAAAATTCTATGATTAATTATTTGACCCCATATAATCATTGTATGGATTCTCATACACAGAGCTGGTATCACTACTTCATTCTGCAGACAAAATAGATAGTACCGTCAACAAGGGGCCATAACGTTACTATCTAGTCTATCAGGGAAGAATATACCACAACTCTATGTGCCCATTAGCCTTAAAGTAAGAACAAATTACAAGAACCTGTTTTTTTTTATCTATGAAAGAGTAGCCTTCATTTCTTTTCCGTTCATAATACTGTCTTGCTTGGACACTGAAGAGATCAAAAAAAAAATATATGATTAATTATTTGATCCCATATAATCATTATATGGATTCTCATACACAGAGCTGGTATCAATACTTCATTCTGCTGACAAAATAGATAGTACCGCCAACAAGGGGCCATGACGTTACTATCTAGTCTATCAGGGAAGAATATACCACCACTCTATGTGCCCATGACCCTAAAAGTAACCAAAAAATTACAGGAACCTTTTTTTTTGGTCTATGAAAGAGTTACATTTATTTTTTCTCCATCCATTTCTTGCTTGAACACTTAAGAAAACAAAAAAATCTATGCTTAATTATTTGCTCCCATATAATCATTATATGGATTCTCATACACAGAGCTGGTATCAATACTTCATTCGGCAGACAAAATAGATAGTACCGCCAACAAGGGGCCATGACGTTACTATCTAGTCTATCAGGGAAGATAATACCACCACTCTATGTACCAATAACCCATAAATTAAGCAAATAATTACAGGAACCTGTTTTTAGATCTATGAAAGAGTAACCTTTATTTCTTTTTCATCCATATTTTGCTTGGACACTAAAGAAAACAAAAAAACCTATGATAAATTGTTTCATCCCATATAATCATTATATGGATTCTCATACACAGAGCTGGTATCACTACTTCATTCTGCAGACAAAATAGATAGTACCGCCAACAAGGGGCCATGACGTTACTATCTAGTCTATCAGGGAAGATAATACCACCACTCTATGTACCAATAACCCATAAATTAAGCAAAAAATTACAGGAACCTGTTTTTAGATCTATGAAAAGAGTAACCTTTATTTCTTTTTCATCCATATTTTGCTTGGACACTAAAGAAAACAAAAAAAAACTATGATAAATTGTTTCATCCCATATAATCATTATATGGATTCTCATACACAGAGCTGGTATCACTACTTCTTTCTGCAGACAAAATAGATAGTACCGCCAACAAGGGGCCATGACGTTACTATTTAGTCTATCAGGGAAGAGTATACCACCACTCTATGTGCCAATAACCCTGAAATTAAGCAAAAAATTACAGGAACCTGTTTTTAGATCTATGAAAGAGTAACCTTTATTTCTTTTTCATCCATATTTTGCTTTGACATTGAAGAAAAACTAAAAAATCTATGATTAATTATTTGATCCCATATAATCATTATATGGATTCTCATACACAGAGCTGGTATCACTACTTCATTCGGCAGACAAAATAGATAATACCGCCAACAAGGGGCCATGACGTTACTATCTAGTCTATCAGGGAAGAATATACCACCACTCTATGTGCCCATAACCCTTAAAGTAAGAAAAAAAATACAGGAACCTATTTTAGATCTATGAAAGAGTATCCTTCATTTCTTTTCCATTCATAATACTGTCTTGCTTGGACACTGAAGAGAATAAAAAAATCTATGATTATTTGATCCCATATAATCATTATATGGATTCTCATACACAGAGCTGGTATCACTACTTCATTCTGCTGACAAAATAGATAGTACCGCCAACAAGGGGCCATGACGTTACTATCTAGTCTATGAGGGAAGATAATACCACCACTCTATGTGCCAATAACCCTTAAATTAAGCAAAAAGTTACAGGAACCTGTTTTTAGATCTATGAAAGAGTAACCTTTATTTATTTTTCATACATATTTTGCTTGGACACTGAAGAAAACTAAAAAATCTATGCTTAATTATTTGATCCCATATAATCATTATATGGATTCTCATACACAGAGCTGGTATCACTACTTCATTCTGCAGACAAAATAGATAGTACCGCCAACAAGGGGCCATGACGTTACTATCTAGTCTATCAGGGAAGAATATACCCTTAAAGTAAGAAAAAAAAAGAAACCTGTTTTTAGATCTATGAAAGAGAAGCCTTCATTTCTTTTCCATTCATAATACTGTGTTGCTTGGACACTGAAGAGAACAAAAAATCTATGATTAAGTATTTGATCCCATGTAATCATTATATGTATTCTCATACAGAAAGCTGGTATCACTACTTCATTCTGCAGACAAAATAGATAGTACCGCCAACAAGAGGCCATGACGTTACTATCTAGTCTATCAGGGAAGAATACACCATCACTCTAGGTGCCCGTAAGCCTTAAAGTAAGCAAAAATTACAGGAACCTGTCTTTACTTCTATGAAAGAGTAACATTTATTTCTTCTCCATCCATATCTTGCTTGGACACTGATGAGAACAAAACAATCTATGATTAATTATTTGATCCATATAATCATTATATGGATTCTCATACATAGAGCTGGTATCACTTCTTCGTTCTGCAGACAAAATAGATAATATCGGCATCAAGGGGCCATGGCGTTACTATCTAGCCTATCAGGGAAGAACATACCATCACTCTATGTGTCCCTTATCCTTTAAGTAAGCAAATAATAACAGGAACCTGATTTTAGATCTGTAAAAGAGTTAACTTTATTTCTTCTTCATCCATATCTTGCTAGGACACTGAAGAAAACAAAAAATCTATAATTTATTATTTGATCCCATATATTTATTATATGGATTCTCATACATAGAGTTGGAATCACTATTTCATTCTGTAGACGAAATAGATAGTACTGCCAACAAGGGGCCATAATGTTACTTTCTAGCCTATCGGAGAAGAATATACCACCAATCTATGTGTTCCTAATTCTTAAAGAAAGCAAAAAATTAAGGGAACCTGTTTTAGCTCTATGAAAAATCTCTATGATTAGTTATTTGATCCCATATAATCATTAGATGAATTCTCATACATAGAGCTGGTATCACTACTTCATTTTGCGACAGTACCGCCAACAAGGGGCCATAACGTTACTATCTAGTCTATCAGACAAGCCTACACCACCATTCAATTGTATTTGCACCTAATACTAGAAGTAAGGTGGTTGTATGGTGTTTAGCGTAGCTTTCAACAATTTTTCAGTCAAATCGCGAAGGTGTCTACTTGAGACAGTATTCTAACCGCTGTCACACTGGAGTATCATGCCACAGACACATGGTATGATACCCCACCCAATCACATTATACTGACACCGGGCCGACCAGACCTAGAACTCTCCTCTAAATGCTGATCGTCCAGCGAGGAAGCTTCTAGTACCATTTTTAAAGTCTTTGGTATGACCTGGCTGGGGATTGAACCCACGACCTTCCGCGTGCGACGCAGACGCTCTACCACTAGACCACGCTGTGGTCTGTAGAAGTAAGGAAGCAATTACAGGAACCTATTAATAGATTTACGAATCAGTTGCTTTTTCTTCTGCATCAATATGTTGCTTTGCGTAAGATCAAGGACACTGAAAGGAACAGAAAAAAATTAGTGATTAACGATTTGGTCCCATATAATCATTTTATGGATTTTAATACTGATAGCTGTTATCACTACTTCGTTCTACAGACAAAACAGATAGTACCGTCAACAAGGGGTCATGACGTTACTATTTAGCCTATCAGAGAAGAATGTACCACTACTCGATGTGACCCTTATCCTTAAAAAACCCCAAAAAATTACAGAAAACTGACTATTTCATTCTGCAGACAAAATAGATAGTACCGCCAACAAGGGGTCATGACGTTACTATCTAGTTTATCAGATAAGCCAACATCATCATTCAGTTGGATGTGCCTATAATCCTCGAAGTAAGGAAGCAATTACAGGAACCGATTGATAGACCTACGAAACACTTGACTTTTCTGATCCATATCTTGCTTTGTGTATGATCAAGGACACAAAAGGTTACAAAAAATATGATAAATTATTTAATTCTATATTCACTATATCGATTGTCAAATAAAGAGCAGGTATCATTACTTTTTTCTGCAGCCACAATAGTAAGTACCGCCAACAAGGGGCAATGGTGTTACTATTAGTATGTCAGACAAGCCTTCACCACCACTCAATTGTATGTGTCCCTAATCCTTGACGTATACAAACACCTAAACACCTTTTTTATTCACTTACTTTAAAATAGCTAGTAAGATAACGGTCCGGTCAGCGATGCTCCGTACCGTACCGACTGTGGCTCAGGAACACCGACTCAGGAACACCGACTCTTCTAACCATACATATACATCTGTGTAACAGACAGCCTAGAGATCCTACTTGAACGTCTAGGTGGAGCACATACAAAGAGAGCCAGGCAAGACAGGAACGAGGACAGGAGCGGGAAGCACACGGTCAGACATCAAGATGTCCATGTATGGAACAGCATCTGCTCGGGGCTGGCGTTCAGTCATGGTCGAATGGCTTTCACACTGTAAAGAGAAAGAAAAATATGTTAAAATCTTATAATTCATTGCAAAATGGTTATTTATGAATAGCATTTTCTTGTGACATTTAATTTGTCCTGATAAATTTTCCCCATTTTCAGATGTGAACAAATATGATTTACTGGTTTTTGAAATGCATAAATTATACAGTTAATAAAACCTATCTTAAGAGAAGAAACCAAAGTGGCTATTTTTAAACCCCTCCTGTAAGACAAAGTTACAGAGCAGGCATGAAATATCAAATAAACTGATAGTATGTCCTTGAGGTAAGGTTATTGGTATTAACGTGACACATCGTCATGTTATGTTGATCAACTGATAAATTGAGCCAAGTGTTTTAGAAATCAATCCATGTATGATAAAGTTAAATGACAGACTTGAAATCTCAAACAGACTCAAAGTGTTGTCATACAAACTCAAAGTGTGACCTTGACCTATGGGGTACGGGTCTAGGTCTTACGTGTGACATGTCATCATGTAATATTGATCAATTGAACCAAGTTAAAGACAAAGTTACAGATCAGACATGCAATATCAAACAAATTGAAAGTGTGACCTTGACCTTTGATGAAAGGTTCTGGGTCTTACATGCAACAATTAATTATGTCATGTTGATCAACTGAGCCAAGTATTTTTGAAATTTATCCATAGGTGACAAAGTTACAGACCAGACACGAAACCCCAAGCAAACTGAAAGTGTTGTCAAAGTTAAATTGTGACCTTGACCTTTGACCTTTGAAGTGGGAATCTGAGTGTTAAGTGCGACACGTAGTCAAAATATGTTTATCATTTGTAGCAAGTATTTATGCATGACAAAATAATAGGCCAGACACGAATCTCACTGACTGAATGTGTTGTCAAACAAATGCAAAGTGTGACCTTTACCATGTGGGTGTTACGCACGACACGTCATCTTGTCATGCTAATGAATTGAGCCCAGTGCTTTTTAAATTGATCCATAGGTGACAAAGTTACAGACCGGACACACAATCTCAATCAGACTGAAAGTGTCATCAAAGTGACCTTTGAAGTGGTAGTTAGGTGTCACACGTGACACATCGTCATTTTATGGACAAGATACGTATATGCATGACAAAGATACAGGTCGGCCACAAATCTCACACAGACTCAAAGTGTTGTCACCCAACGTGTGACCTTGATCTTTGAGGTACGGTGTGGGACTTACTCGCGATACGAGGTCATGTTATGTTGATTATTTGTAGCAAGTATTTATAAAATCAATGTATGCATGACAAAGTTAAAGACTGGACACAAAATATCACACAGACTCAAGGTGTTGTCAAACAATCTCAAAGTGTGTCCTTGACCTTTGAGGTAAGGGTGTAGGTCTTAATCGCAACACGTCGTCATGTTATGTTGATCATCTGTAGCAAGTATTTATACAATCAATGTATGTATGACAAAGTTACAGACCGGACACAAAATATCACAGACTCAAGGTGTTGTCAAACAAACTCAAAGTGTGACCTTGACCTTTGAGGTACAGGTGTCGGTCTTACTCGCGACACATTGTCATTTTATGTTAATCATTTGTAGCAAGTATTAGCAAAATCCATCTAGGCATGACAAAGTTACAGGCTGGACACAACATCTCACAGACTCAAAGTGTTGTCAAACAAACTCAAAGGATGATCTTGACCTTTGAGGTAAGGGTGTGGGTCTTACTCACAACACGTCGTCATGTTATGTTGATTATTTGTAGCAAGTATTTATAAAATCAATATATGCATGACCAAAGTTACAGATCGGAAATGAAATCTCACACAGACTCATAGTGTTGTCAAACAAACTCAAAGTGTGATCTTTACCTTTGAGGTAAGGGTGTAGGTCTTAATCGCAACAGGTCGTCATGTTATGTTGATCATTTGTAGCAAGTATTAGCAAAATCCATCTATGCATGACAAAGTTACAGACTGGACACGAAATACCAGACGGAAGGAAGGACGGACGACGGACGGACTGACAGGTTGACGGACGGACGGACGCTGCAATTACTATATGCCACCCGATTTTTTTTGTTGGGGTGGCGGGCATAAAAATGAATAGTGGGGTGGGACAATTCAGTTGAAATTAGGCAGAATATTTTATTTAGCTAAAACAAAATTAAAAAAACAAGAGCTGTCGGAGGGACAGCATGCTCTACTATTTGAATATTTGTCACAAAAGTACAAATTTGATTGAGACTGATGACAAATCAAGCAAATAAGAGTTATCTAACGTACAGAATTTACAAAATTGAGAAGATTTTGTAACTGCAATACCTTGAATGAAGTTTCAATCCAATACATGCAGTGAGTGACTACCGAGTTATAAAATTTCTAAGTCAAACAAAGGCCCTAATTCGCAAAAGAATCTGGCACGAGTTATCCTACTTGATCAATTTGGTTGGTTCATGACTACAAAGCCGAATGTCAGTAACGCGTCTTGATTATCAATCCAGGAGTTGTGAGTTTGAATCCCCGCCGAACAACAGTTTCCGTGATGATTGATATACGACATTTGTGTCATTATCATTCGTCTCTCACAGCTGATTCCAGTGGGAACGTAATCAGTTTCTTACGGAAATGGGGTGTGCTCAAGTACTGGTTTTATGGCCAAATTTGGATGGTCTATCCTTGGGATATGGGATAAGGGCATGACATGGGATAGGGTGTGACAGAAGGTGGTGGTATGACATGGGATAAGGACATGACATGGGACAGGGTGTGGCAAGTGGTGGTATAACATGGGATAAGGACATGACATGGGATAGGGTGTGACAGGTGATGATATGACATGGGATAAGGAGATGACATAGGTTAGGGTGTGACAGGCGATGGTATAACATAGGATAATGACATGACATGGTATAACATGTGATAAGGACATGACATGGGGCAGAGTGTGATAGGTGATGGTATAACATGGGATAGGGTGTGACAGAAGGTGATAGTATAACATCAGATAAGGCCATGACATGGGAGAGGGTGTGACAGGTGATGGTATGACATGGGATAAGGACATGACATCATATGGGATAGGGTGACAGGTGATGGTATAACATGGGATAAGGACATGACAGGGGATAGGGTTTGACAAGCGATAGTATGACATGGGATAAGGATATGACATGGGATATGGTGTGACAGAAGGTGATGGTATAACATCGGATAAGGACATGACATGGGACAGGGTGTGGCAAGTGGTGGCATGACATGGGATAGGGTGTGACAAGTGATGGTATGACATGGGATAAGGACATGACATGAGATCGTGTGTGACAAGTGATGGTATGACATGGGATAGGGTGTGACAGGTGATGGTATGGCATGGGATAGGGTGTGACAGGTGATGGTATGGCATGGGATAAGAACGTGACATTTGATAGGGTGTGAAAGAAGGTGATGGTATAACATGGGATAAGGACATAACATTGGATAGGACGTGACAGGTTATGGTATGACATGGGATAAGGACATGACATTGGATAGGACGTGACAGGTTATGGTATGACATTGGATAATAACATGACATACATTGGACATACTCACGTACACTTCTTCTGTTGCTGCACCAGAATACTAACGTACATCGACTAACGTACACCACCTGTACACTACTTATATGACTGCACGTCAACAATTAAAATAAGAAAATACTAGCCCGTTGTCACCTTCATGTTTGGTTTTAATCAGTAAAATCAGTATCATTTTTAATCCTGTCAATACAGACAGCTACAATATGATCGATAACATCGTAATTGTTAATTGTTGTGTGTCACTATTTTATGAAATACCGCGCGAGAACGCTGTGTTTGCAAACGTTTGTTGATGCGGACTTCCGGGACGACAACTTCCGTGAATGACACTAAAACCCGGCCAGATATCGGCTGACCCGTTTATGTTCCTTGTATATATGAACACCGTATTTATGTTCATGCATGGTGACACTATTAACACGATTGAAGTTTTGACGCTTGTTGAATGCAGAAAACTGTGATGCTATTTTTAATATGAATAAGGACTGTTAAAAAAATGATATGATGACAGAATTAATCAATGTGAATGTGTGGTGCAGAATGTAGGCATACAATGAGTGGGGCAAGCTGGGTCACGGCTGTGGAAAATATGCAGTGAGATATAGCAGATACCGAATTACACCAAGTCACTTTATATGGCACCACAAGGTTCCAAGGTATATTTAGTTTAGGGTGTGTGAGGAGTGTGGGTAGGGGCGGCGGGATTTTGGTCAAAACTCAAAAGGCCTATATGTGCTAGGAAGGGAGGAGAAACACGTTGTATTCTTAATTACACAAGATTTTTGCAATCATCAAATTTTCTAGAGGGAGGCCATAAACAATAAAGTTGCCGGAATGATTAAATATCACAACATTACTACAATTATTCAAAATAGGAACCGATGTCAAGTCCATGTTCTGAAAATAATATTCTAAAATAAAAATGTGAAGTGTATTTACATTTTTTCATAATCAAAACAGTAGATACAGTTTTCTGTGTACTGTGTCTACATTTTGTTAACATTGTTGTGAAAAAGATACCTGTCGAGCTCTGGTATACCCCTTCGTGAATTACACAATAATATCCAAGTGAATTTCCTTCAAAGGCACAAATACAAACTTGTCACATGGAAATGATTTCCCGCGTCATGCTCGCACACGTAAAGCACGCATTTGAGTGATTCAATGAAGTATATCTCTACACTCTACATACTTACCCCTAACCACAGGGGCCAGTGGCAATATATATTCTATATCACTATATTGTAGTATAATAAAGACGTCTTTATAATACTATATATAGTGATAAAGATATATATTGTCATTGGCGCCTGTGCACCCAACAAAAAAATCTGATTATTACTGGGGCTGTCAGGGTACAGCAAAAAGAAATAGAAAAACTTGAAATGTGATTTAAAATAACAAAGCTATACACATATTTTAACTAGAAAATAGTAACTTACCTCTACATTCCTTCCAACCAAGACAAGCACCAGCCACCAAAGCAGAAGAAACAGCTTGAGACACACGAGCGAACATGACTACAGTATATCTTAATTAAGCACTGAGATAATAACAACATTTTAGCAATAATGACTTTGAAACAGCGTAAGTTTAGCCAGTAAATTCGTATATATAAGCTTTGTATGTTGTTACCCATATGTCGCCATTAAAATGAGTAGCAAAATTCTTCCTGCGAATCAAGGTTGTTGAATTAGGTTAAATGCCCAGCAATTATGGGTTTATACTGTATTGTATGTTTTCTATAAGTGCTAGTACTCAAACTCCAGCTACAATAGAACATTGATTGCAAACCTATGTAAATAGCCGAGAGGCAAAGTAATTTAAGTTGCTAATAAACCTGTAACCTGACTGATTTCGTGAACACTTTATTTGTTGTTGTATTTGTTGTTGTTGTTGTTGTTGTTGTTGTTGTTGTTGTTGTTGTTAAACTTTAAATATATATTTACTACAGCGGATCCAGGGGGTATGACTGAAAATTGGAAAGTTTAGTTAAATTGGCGAAAAATCAAGCACGTGAACTGGTAAAACGGCCAAATAGAATAAACACTACTAAAATTGTATCAATTTTGTTGTCCTCTCTTACTCTCGTTTGACATGTTTTCAAATAGCCCACACCTCAATCTATCATGGATTTCTGTTTCTGCTACTGTGTTCAGTAATTTTGAAGTTGTTATTTTTATGTCCAGTAGAATCGGGAGGTGTTGAGGATCAAACTAACGACCTCCACAATACACATTAACGTAAACTACCTAGATAACCGCACCAGACATATTAACGTACACTTCTCATATGACTGCACCATACATACTAACGTATACTACTTACATGACTGCATCATACATACTAACGTACACTACTTACGTGGCTGCACCATATATACTCATGTACACTACTTATATGACTGCACCATATATACTAACGTACATTACTTATGTGGCTGCAACATATATACTCACGTACACTACTTATCTGACTGCAGTAAACAAACTAACGTACACTACTTAAATGGCTGCACCAGACATACTGACGTACACAATTTATATGGCTGCACCAGACAGACTGATGTACATTACTTATAAGACTGCACCAGACATACCAACATATACTACTTATATGACTGCACCAGACATACCAACATACACTACTTATATGGCTGCACCATACACACTAACGTACACTACTCATATATAGCTGCACCAGACATAGTGACGTGCAGTATTTATATGGCTGCACCATACATTCTAACGTATACTACTTATATGACTGCACCATACATACTAACATAAACTACTCATATATAGCTGTACCATACATACTAACGTACACTATTTATATGGCTGCACCAGACATACTAACGTACACTATTTATATGGCTGCACCAGACATACTAACCTACACTATTTATATGACTGCTTCATACATTCTAACGTACACTACTTATAAGACTGCTTCATGCATACTAACGTACATTACTTATATGGTTGTAGCATACATACTAACGTACACTTCTTATATGGCTGCACCAGACATACTAACGTACACTACTTATATGGCTGCACCAGACATACTAACGTACACTACTTATATGGCTGTAGCATACATTCTAACGTGCACTACTTATATGACTGCGTAATACATACTAACGTACACTACTTATATGGTTGCACCACGAAACCATTAGCTTTTGTAGGGGATCGACTTCGTTCTACGATAACAATGTGTTACACACCAGTGATTACCAAACTTCTGGGTACTTCCGGTTGATTAATATTAATCTTGGTACTTTTCAGATTTATTGTGATCAATCAAGTATGTTCTTTTTTTGTATTATTCGTGTTCGTTGAAAAGGGAATACGTCGGGGTTTTCGACAATTATATGTTTGTATATGATTTATCGTACCTTCTATTTTGCGGCAAAGAACGGTTTAATGATCTAAAACGTCTATGTGAAACTGATCTAATTTATGTTTATACTAGCATATATATATAATTTCAGAGAGCCATCAGTCCTGAACATGTCTGTATTGGGATAATTGTACGATAAAGATAATCTTGACAACATTTAACATGAGGCAGCTCGCATTGTTACAGAGTTAATCCGTTCAATAGAGATGTTTTATAACGAAATAGGTTGGATAGCGTTAGAAGATGGTGAAAATATAAAAAAACTAGTCATTGCCTTTAAACCCAT
The DNA here is from genome assembly GCA_029582155.1 of Panopea generosa. Lineage (NCBI taxonomy): Eukaryota > Metazoa > Mollusca > Bivalvia > Adapedonta > Hiatellidae > Panopea > Panopea generosa. The sequence continues at coordinate 48,601,075 of CM055911.1, forward strand.
GATGGATCTTACACCCGAATATATATATATATATATATCTGATATTTTTCCTTGAGCAGTTGGCATAACCAAGGACTTGTATAAAGTTCTATATAATTCCTTGGCATGACAAACCATTATAATTTAATAAATAGCAATGATTTTACAACAATTAACACGAGGATGAAAATTTTCAAAAAATGTTTTTTTCCATCAAGGAATTATATTGTCCTTGATTCCATCATGTATATCTTTGTGGTACAGTTTACCGGAACATATATGCAATACAGAAACTCTTGCATCTTTTTAATATCTTATTAAAAGTCATATATTAAACCATTCAAAGTACACATCTATTACTTAACCGGAAACAGGCGTTTATCATTAGTCATGCTACATTACAAATGTAGTAACATAAACTATGACCTTTACTCAAATCACTTAAAATTAGATTCAGTTAGTGAGTTGTGTGGATACGAAAGGCAAGATGCTGAACATTATTTTATGCCATATCCCTATTATCAATTAAACTCGTTCTTCTTTTTCGTGCCTCACGCTCATTTCATCCTTTTAGTGTTAATGCAGTTTATTGTCAAAATACGCTTACAGAACATGATAATACCACTTTATTCAATCATGTGCAGAATTTCATTTAGGACACCAGACGATTTGAACATATACCATCAGTTTTGTTTTGAAATTGGCGTTAACACCCGTTAAAATACATACTGGCCATCGGTACAGTGTAAATATAGACTTGTAATTTGTTTAAATTAAGCAAAAAAAACAACAACACAAAAAACAACACATTAACAACAAACAATATCCATGTCAACAAGGAATTATATAGAGACAAGTCCTTGATGTCAAGAGGTCCTGAAACCATATATGCATACATGGACTGCGTTCAGTATCTTTACACAGCAAACAAGTTTAATGATTCCCTAAAATTGTTGTGTAATTGTGTGCTGATTTGAGGTTGAGCTATTGTCCAGAAAAATATGTTAGCTAACGTTAGCAAACGTTTAACCGAACCGAACGCAGCCCTGTTAATATCACATGTCCCTCGGAGGATACTCGCTCACTCTGAGTACAGCCGGAATTAGTATAAAAAACGGCCAAAAATCGTCATAAAAAGTTAAATTTTAAGACCTATTTTAAGGAATTATTTTATTTTTATATATATTTTCTTAATAAATATGTCAAGGAAAATACATAATTACTGGGATTAAGGCATATTCACATCATAAACACTATTATACACGCCACATTTGCCTTCCCATGCAGCCGGAAAAATAGCCGGTTCAGCTGGAACCTGGCCGGGTTTTAGTAGTACACCAAGAATAACCGGTTACGAAATGACTTGGTTACGAAATGACCGAATACCGTACGAAGTTGTAGTGGTACGAATCAACCAATTAGTAGCGCCACCTTGTGGATATTAGAAACACAATAAAATGTAAATAGTTGTTTCGAATGCAAAGAGAAGTTCCTGCTATCAATCTTATAAGGTATTGTGTGCTATTTTTATTTGTAAGGGAAATGCGCCAATATGTTGAAATGTGTGTCTATTGCAATTTTTAGGACGCAATTTCTAACAACTGACAAATCGATCATGATCATTTGGACGCTCATAATAGGAAAAAAGCATAACTGAAATTGAAGCACCAAACCAGTAATAATTAATTGCATGTCTCTGAACAAACTATCCGCACAAAGCCAGTTTAATAAAGTAAAAAAAATAACTTCCTGTAATATTTAAGACGGCGTGTTGGCAGCACAAGAATCCAGCAACCTGACGGGTTGTGATTTTTTTGTTGAATTTTTCTTCTGTAAGGGATAAAAACACTGGATATGTCAGGGCTCTCATTTGCCCTTTTTGGTGGACTCTTATTCTCCCTCATTCCCAGTGGCAAATAATATCCCTTGTATACCCAATACTGCGATATACGTATTATTGCGCATGCTTGTATAATAACAATATCCCAGGCATGCGCAAAATTCCAACTTCCATTAGTGTGGGCATTTGTTTGCATTTCGTAAAGGCAACTTTATTACTCTGCACTTTTAAGTAACTTTATTACTGTTTATTATTGATGCCGTTACTAACATGGTTGACAAAGGTTTAGACTCGCGGTATTAGGTATGACCAGTATAGGTGATATTTCAGATGATGAAATTTTGGTTTATGATTTTAATGTAGTCTTCTACAAGAAGGCCAGAAGTGCTTATGCGATGGCGCGTTGTCTGTTGTCCGTCGTAAGTCTGTTAGCAGCACTTTCTCTGAAGTCACTATGCCAATTAAACTGAAACTTCACTTGGGTGTTTCTATTGCATAGGAGACTATACAGAATTTTTTTTTCAGTCTGAAATTCAAGATGGCCACCATTACTAAAAATAGTCCAAACTTAAAAAATCTTCTTCTCATGAATGGCCCAACAGATTTTCAAAATGTTTATGTAGTAATCATGACCATCTATAGTTTTGTTAGATTTGTTCAAATGGTGTCCCTAGAGTTAAAAATGACCCCGCCACAATGTTTCTATTGCATAGCAGAATTTCAAAAAGTGCTATGGCCACTATGAGTCAGTAGAGCGTCCTCAGGCCCTCTTGGGCCTCTTGTTTATACATTTAATATACATCACACATATATTGTTATGTATAATATTGAATGATCCTGTGTTAACGCTATTAGGCAATCTTATGTGCAGTCTAGCACTTGCACTTGCCATTTGATATTCACCGATCTTACATAGTAGTTATGTTATCGTAATATTTAAGACAAGTTTAAGAACTGGTCACGTAGGATACATGTTATTGAATTGTCTATCGCGTGATTGGAAGTTATCTCAACTGACCAAATTTAAAATGTCTGAGCCATGGCCTGTATTATAAAAGATTACCTTCTTTGACATTGTCTCCTTTGCCTGAGTTAAGTGCTTTAGGGCCAGTCTGGTCCTCTTGTTCATGTCCATGCAATATCAGTATGTACCATGATATACCATGTCATTTGTTAAGGCCAAGATGTCTCCAAATGCTGGATTTGCGACTCTTGTTGAGAACAATTTCTCATTCGTCCGCCATTTTGATTATGCAAGATGTAGTCGATGTTATCACGTGATTTATATTCAAGAGTAACATATAAATATCGAATGAAGTTAATTTGATACTGAAGTAGATTTCTTCTTGGAGCACTGTTAACATGTATTGCAGAATTGATGAAAGTTTTCCAATTTCATGACAGGATGAAATGAACCAGTTGTTTTATTGATCTATTTATATTGACACATCTTTAGATTTTTGTGACGCACTTTTGCTCTAATGCAACCTGTCCATTATCAGTATTCAATCTCCAAACAGTTGATGTGTTTACATGAACATTTTTGTGCCCCCCTTCTTGACAGATAGAAAATGACTTTGCAACAAACTGAATGTGGCTAGCCTCCGACAATACTGGCTTGGCACCTGTCATGAACTAAGTCAAGTAAGTGCTTGCACACTGAAATGGCATTGACTACGTCGTATTTTGATTCATAGTAAAATCTCACCCAATTTTGTAATGCATTATATGTTATAACTGTTTCATAAAAAAAAATCAATCTTTCTTGTCAGATGGTGACACAGCTGATGACTCCAACTTGATATAAGCTACAAAACCAGTATGAACACTCAAACTAAAATAAAGATAGAGGATAAACTAGATGAGACCAAACGACTCAATGGTTTAACCCCATATCCAGAAGCTAGGATCAACCCTGGCACGGAAGTGGAACTGTGACTCCGACTTCTTCAGTAAATCAAAGACTGCAGAAAATACTGGCACTACAGGTGTTGATGACATAACTAAATGTGGTAACAATGAAAGTATCTGTAGTGACTTTACTTACAGTCATGAAACCATAGAGAACAAAAATGTTGAAAACAGTCTAATTATGGGAATTAAAGATATTGAAGAAATAAAAACTGAATGTGATAACAATGAAAGATATTTATATGGCGAAAGTATCGGTAGTGACTTTAATTTCGATTATGATATGAGAAATGAAGTATCAAGTTTTAAATTAATTGATGAAAATGTAAATTCTGAACATTCTGAAGATAAAGTTAAAAAGGATAAAATACACACAGCTGATAAATCGGTTGACGCTGAGAAAAATCCAAAGTCTAATGTTGCAGCTTACATGGAAGGTTGTAAAAATGAAGATTTCTCTACTGGAACTACATGTACTTTGAAATATGTGAAAACAGAAAGTGGAAGTATGCAGTGTCTAAGATGTAAAACTGTGTATGGACTTGTGTTTGAATTTGAAGAGCACTTGCCCAATTGTGGAGTAAGCATTAGTTTGGCAGGTGATGCAGGAATAGTTTCTCCCAGTAGTTCGGGATTGAATGAACAAATGGAATCAACTACAAAGCTAGAACCTGGTGTCAGTTCCGAAATTGTCAATCCAGGAAATTCAACATACCTTAATTCAAAACAGTGTCCTTCTTGTGGTCAGACATTTAGTAGTTGTATTGAATGTCTAGATCACAAATATATGTGTCGGGGAAGTGTTCCAAATGCCAACTGTGTGGATATCAAACTGGAGACAAAAGGTTTTGATGAATATAGCAATGAGGTTTATACGTCTGGACATGTGACTGCAGGAATAGATACAAAAAATGATGTTCAGACTGAGCTAGGTATAACAGGAATCTTTTACAACACTGGTGACAGGCTCGTAGAAATTAGCAACATGGGTTCCTCACCCCTCCAGCATCACTGTCCAACATATGGACTGCAGTTCGGAACCAAATATGATCTCTTGGGACATTCTAATTGCTATGGACAGAGAGGTGAAGTGGGTAGTAAGGTCGAGGGGCATACAGCCGGAGATGGGACAGTTGAAGATTATAGCTGCGAAAAGTGTGAGAAAGTTTTTAAAAATGGAAAGGTATTGGGGAACCATAGACGGAAATGTTGTGCAAAGAAGAAAAATCCTGCCAAAAAAACTGTGTCTAAATCTAAAAAGGTATAGCCAATTTAAAAGTTGAAAAATGATTCATGTATGTATTTACAATTGACCTGATGCAAGAACAACTTTTGCTCTGCCCGCTGGCCATGTGACTGTTTATCCAAGTAAATACAATTTAGTTTTTATTTAGACATTGTTAACTTGTCTAAGGAAAATAGTGACATAGCAACCAAATTACTGTCGCTGATGTTACCATAACTCATTAATAATTGGTCAGTTTTGGCTCCAATAACATTAAAGGGATTATATTGGCATATTACTGTCAATTCCCTGTCCTAAATACACATGCCCAGCATGAAGATACACTTACAACTTAGAGATATTGTCGTCTACAGTCTCTAATTGCATAACCTCTTTATTACAAACATCGGGTTTCTGAAGCCACGTTTTTGTTTACATTTGCCATTTTCAAGAACCGCTTTCGGGTTTCCGATCAATCATCGGATAACATCGTGAAGACCAGGCCCTGGTTTCACAAAAATACTTACGTCTCTTATTTTACTTAAACTTAATTATACTTAAATTGAGCACACTATTTGAGTTTAAGTAAAATAGCAGACTTAAGTATTTTCGAGAAACCGGGTCTTGTTCCTGATCTCATTTTCAAGGCTTTGTTCGGGAAGTTTTATGAAGTTCAATGTAAACATTGTGCAATAGTTTATTGCAGGACATATTAAAGTTTTGGCCAATATTCAATTACTGTTAATTTGATAACTTTCAAGTAAATAAAGGTTATACGTCAGTACATATAAAGCAATATTTTGTGCACACTGCATACAGGAAAAGTCTGGATTAACAGCATGTTTGTGTAACTTGCCAATATAATCCTTTTAATAACCAACATTTAGATAAATTAATATATTTTTTCTCTCTAAATATTATTTAAAGGAATATTATCCTGTTACAACGTGTGTCAATATACTATACGACACCCGTAACCAATATAAGTAAAATGTTAGTGAAACTGAAGCCTGGACTGGTATTCAAATTCTATAATGTATTTCAGATACCAACAGCTGCTGAACAGAATTGTATGGTGAACCAGACTGGTGATGTACAGAAGAGAGGCAGATGTCAGAAATGTTCTTTGTGTAAGCAGACATTCAAAAGCGACACACTTCTGGTTCAGCACATTATGTCTCATCACGTTGAGATGGGAGAGAGAGAATCAAATGGCATTATGGGTAATGATGAGTCTGGCAAGACTAGCAGATGTGTATTCTTCATTAAATTTGTTTTTTTTTTTTTTAATTTTGAATAACAAATTGATTAAGCCAGGTCCGATTAGCTCTGACAATCGGTTAAAGGTCTGACTATCAATCAAGGGGTCATGAGTTCGAATACGGCCCAGCAACAGTCTCTGTGATGATTGATATACGACATTGTGTCTCATTATCATTCGTCTCTCACTGCTGATCCAAGTGGGAAAGTTATCAGTAAATTGCATAGATGGGGTGTGCTCGAGTATTGGTAATAACCTTTCAGGATTCCAGGAAACAGTGATTGGGTTAATAGATCTTCTGTTAGCTCTCGATGGCTTAAAAATGACATTTAATATTCAATCACGGAGAAGGGGTGTGCTCAAGGACTGGTTAATCCCAGGAAACAGTGGTCAATTACTTGCAGAGATGGGTGTGCTTGAATACTGGTTTATATTCCAGGATCCAAGGAAAGAGTGGCTGTCTGGTCATCTGTTAGCCCTCAGTGGTATAAAAATGATGCTAAATATTCAAATGAAATTAAGTGTGAAACTTTTGTTTTTGTGTAAAAAACATGATTTTTGCATTAAAATCAAATGTTTATGTTACTAAAAAATCTTTTTTTTTCTCCATTTCATTTATAGTGTCAATTAGTGATTTGGAGGAAATATTTTTGTCAACTTTTGGCTTGATTAATATTATGGCAACTAATCTATGATAACACTATAACTGCACTATTTTGAAAGTGAAGACTTTCTCATAATTTTTATAGATTTCACCAAATCAACCCTTTTACTCGTGAGTTTGCCTGTGCAACATTCTTACCTCATTTGACCCCCAACTTTTATATATTTTTAGCTGATGATCTGCCACGAAAGGCCAAGAAGAGAAAGCAAGTGGACAATGACCCAGTTTACATGGACGAAGAGGATCCTAAATCTGTTAAAATACGGAGACGATCAAATAGAAATATCAAAACGATTTGGAATATGAAAACGGAGCAGGTTGTTGAAAAAAAAAGAGAATCTTCATCTTTACCAGTATCTCATGGAAACACAATTGAGGAAGGTGTGTTTGACTTTGATAAAAAGTTGGCATTGAGATTAAAAATTCAGAGAAAAGTTTTAGAAAAACAAAAGGTTGAAGCAAAATATTCACATAATCAGAAGTTAGTTTCAACAATGCCAGCAGAGATGGGACTGGTTAAATTTTATCACTGTTTCTTTGGGTCATGTGGCAAACAATTTTTAGAAAAAGATCGTTTTTTAACTCACATCAAAGAGGAAGTATTGAGACAAAATACGTTGTCCCGGTACTATATCTCAGTGATAACACCTCGGGAGTTGAAAGAGAATTTGAAAGATGCGGGTTTATCATTGCTTGTATTCAGTTGCAATCATGAGCAATGTTCACACATGTATTTTACTCTAGATGAAATGAAAGGGCATGTTGTTGAAACACATTCCAAATACAAATTTCCATGTGGAAAGGACGGCTGTTCAAAGGGTTTCAATAGCAAATATGATCTGAAGTCACATATAATTGTTGATCATGCTAAGGTGGAAAAAAGTCTCAAATCACATTTGACTGCCAGTCTTCAAGAAACTGTGGACTCTGTGATGCAGCAGAAAGTGGTTACTACAACATGTAAAAGTAAAAGTAAAAAAACAATAACCAGTCCTGATTTGGAAAGTCAGAAGGAGACTGTAAAGATTGAATATGCCTTCAAGTCTGATGGTATGGATGAGAAAGCCAGTGTATTAGCTGAAAATGAGAAGATTAACATGGTAAAGAATGGGAAAAAGCTTAAAGTGATTCAAGAAACGAAAAAGGAAGATGAGAAGAAAAAAGTCAAACTGAAAGGAAGAAAAGCTACAACAGTGAAAAAAAGAAGCAATGATTTGAAACAGAAACATTCTGACACTGAATGTATGGAATATGAATTTGAGGTGGAAGAAAATCATGAAGTTGGAAATGATTTGACAGAACAAAATGTTACCTCTGGAAAGATAGCTGAAGGGAATGAAAGAAGTTCTACCTCAGTATTTAATGGCGAATTAAAAGGTTTTGATAATGATTTGGCAGACAATCTCACACTACGCAAAGGTTACAGTAAAGAAAATCTGGATTTCATAGAAAAAGAAGTAAATATTGGAATACCTGAAATTTCAAACGAGGATCGAATTTTTGAAAAGTTTATTCTTAATAAATCTGAAGATATAGTCGGAGATGATAGAGATGTAATTGATTCAAATTCTGATGACAGAGGACATGCTAAAAAGTCTGGATCTGAAAAAAGCAAAGGTGAAACTAAACTAGAAATGTCTATGAAAAACATCTCTTGTCAAACAAAACCTTCAATATTATCTACTGATGAAAAAAAAGAATTATGTAAGACAAGAACAAGACTGACCGATGAGCGTGTTTATACAAAACTCAATGGAGAACTGGATAGTGTGCTGAATATTGAAAAAAAATGTTCTGATGATTTTTCAGGTATTTATGAACATGTTAATGATATAAGCATTAAAAATGAAGCAGATGAAGAAAAGAAATGCATTATCAGAAGAAGTAGTGAGTGTGAGGTTAAATCTCTGAAAAAGGCTTCAGGATGTAAACAAAGAAAAGACGAAACAAATAGAGATACACATTTATGCAAAGAAAAGCAAACTTTTGATGAGTTTTCAGATAATCCAAATCAAGTTGCCACTGTAAAAAAGAATCGTAATGAAAAGAAATCGGCTGTTGTTAAGAATAATAAGAAACATGAAAATGTGAAGCAGAAAAAACAAAATATAAAGTCTGATGTGAACAATAATGATAAAAGTGAGAAATCAAATACAGACAAAAAAAATAGCGATACCAATTTGAATCCATCTAATTCTGAAACTGTTGAACTTGGAAAAGTGAAGAAAAAGAAAGAAATAGACACTGCACAGAAAATGGATGAAGAAACTGTCACCGTTTATTCGTGTAAGAGCAAGGATTGCAACTCTAACTTTGTTTCGCAAGATACACTCCGTGAACATGTGCGTTCGGAACATCTAAACACCAAGCTCTCAATTTCTGTGTATAAATGCTTTGTGGGAGGTTGTATCAAGGTATTTACTTTAAAGGAGAGTCTCTTTTTTCACGTTTTAAAGTGCCATGCCAGTTTAGAATCTAATGCAAAAATTGAAAAAGTTTTAAAAATGGTTTCTGCTGCAAAAGAAGAGTCCGGTTACATGTGCCATGTTTGTGAATTGGTGTTTGGCGAGAAGATGGATGCTGAACAGCATGTAAAGTACTGCCAGAGGAATGCTTACGTTCAGTCTGTATTGAAAGCCACAGGTGCTCGGAATGTTTGGCCAAATAAAGGAAACTTGCCATCAAAGAACAAAAATCAAAACACTTCAGGTGATGTCAGTGAAGAAATTAAAAATATTTCAAAAGATGATACACAAAATGTGAATAAGGATTTGTATGGACAGGGGGAAAGAAATGAGGTTTCTGTAAAGACAGAAGTAGGTCTGAAGAGTGTCTAAATGAATGAATGATGAAAAAATTCAGTCAACCAGATTTTAATAACAAATTTGTACAAAATTACATTAATATATATCACATAGTAGTATGATGTGTTCCTTCTAGAATGGGCTGGAACCATCCTAGTGAATACAGAGTTGTTGCCCTTTAATGATGAAAAAATCATTTTCCTGTTTGTTGAACTTTTATAGTCGACCAGATTTTAATAGAAACAAGTACAGCTGTTTATCCAACAGCATGATGTGTTCCTTGTAGAATGGGCTGGAATCATTCTAGTAAATACAGAGTTGCTGCCCTTTAATGATGAAAACTTTAATTTTTCACATTTGTCGAATTGTTATAGTCAACAAGATTTTAATAAAAAATAAGTACAAATATTTATCCAATAGTATGATGTTATTTTATCAATAATTAATGTCATCATTTTATAATTACCTGCTGGGACAGTAAACAATATCATGACATCATTTTATAATTACCTGCCGGGACTGTTAACAATATCATGTCATCATTTTATAATTTCCTGCTGGGGCAGTTAACAGTATCATGACATCATTTTATAATTACCTGCTTGGACAGTTAACAATATTATGACATCATTTTATAATTACCAGCTGGGGCAGTTAACAGTATCTGACATCATTTTATAATTACCAGCTGAGGCAGTTAACAGTATCTGACATCATTTTATATTTACCAGCTGGGGCAGTTAACAGTATCTGACATCATTTTATTTTTACCTGCTCAGGCAGTTAACAGTATCCTACATCATTATATAATTACCTGTTGGAGCAGTTATCAGTATCTGACATTATTTTATAATTACCAGCTGGGGACAGTTAACAATATCTGACATCATTTTATATTTACCTGCTTTGGCAGTTAACAGTATCTGACATCATTTAATAATTACCTGCTGGGGCAGTTATCAGTATCTGACATTATTTTATATTTACCTGCTGGGGCAGTTAACAGTATCTGACATCATTTTATAATTACCAGCTGGGGCAATTAACAGTATCTGTCATCATTTTATATTTTACCTGCTGGGCCAATTAACAGTATCTGACATCATTTTATAATTACCTGCTGGGCCAATTAACAGTATCTGACATCATTTTATATTTACCTGCTGGGCCAATTAACAGTATCTGACATCATTTTATATTTACCTGCTGGGCCAATTAACAGTATCTGACATCATTTTATAATTACCAGCTGGGGCAGTTAACAGTATCTGTCATCATTTTATATTTACCTGCTGTGCCAATTAACAGTATCTGACATCATTTTATAATTACCTGCTGGAGCAGTTAACAGTATCCAACATCATTTTATATTTACCTACAGGGCCAATTAACAGTATCTGACATCATTTTATATTTACCTACTGGGCCAATTAACAGTATCCGACATCATTTTATATTCACTTACTGGGCCAGTTAACAGTATCTAACATCATTTTATATTTACCTCCTGAGGCAGTTAACAGTATCATGACATCATTTTATGTTTACCTGCTGGGGCAGTTAACAGTATCTGACATCATTTTATATTTACCTGCTGGGCCAATTAACAGTATCTGACATCATTTTATATTACCTACTGGGCCAATTAACAGTATCTGACATCATTTTATATTTACCTCCTGGGACAGTTAACAGTATCATGACATCATTTTATATTTACCTGCTGGGGCAGTTAACAGTATCTGACATCATTTTATACTTACCTGCTGGGCCAATTAACAGTATCGGACATCATTTTATATTTACATGCTGGGGCAGTTAACAGTATCTAACATCATTTTATATTTACCTCCTGGGGCAGTTAACAGTTTCATGACATCATTTTATATTTACCTGCCCAGGCAGTTAACAGTATCTGACATCATTTTATATTTACCTGCTGGGCCAATTAACAGATTCTGACATCATTTTATATTACCTACTGGGCCAATTAACAGTATCTGACATCATTTTATATTTACCAGCTGGGGCAGTTAACAGTATCTGACATCATTTTATATTTACCTGCTGGGTCAGTTAACAGTTTCTGACATCATTTTATAATTACCAGCTGAGGCAGTTAAAAGTATCTGATATCATTTTATATTTACCAGCTGAGGCAGTTAACAATATCTGACATCATTTTATAATTACCAGATGACGCAGTTAACCATATGTGACATCATTTTATATTTACCTACTGAGGCATTTAACAGTATCTGACATCATTTTATATTTACCTCCTGGGGCAGTTAACAGTATCCGACATCATTATATATTTTACCTGCTGGGGCAGTTAACAGTATCTGTCATCATTTTATATTTACCTGCTGGGGCAGTTAACAGTATCTGACATATTTTTATATTTACCTGCCCAGGCAGTTAACAGTTTCTGACATCTTTTTATATTTACCTGCCCAGGCAGTTAACAGTATCTGACATCTTTTTATATTTACCTGCCCAGGCAGTTTACAGTATCTGACATCATTTTATATTTACCTGCCCAGGCAGTTAACTGTATCTGACATCTTTTTATAATTACCTGCTGGGGCATTTACAGTATCTGACATCATTTTATATTTACCTGCTGCAGCAGTGAACAGTTTCTGACATAATTTTATATTTACTTGCTGAGGCAGTTAACAGTTTCTGACATCTTTTTATATTTACCTGCACAGGAAGTTAACAGTATCTGACATATTTTTATATTTACCTGCTGAGGCATTTCACAGTATTTGACATAATTTTATATTTACCTGCTGAGGCAGTTAACAGTATCTGACATCATTTTATGATTACCTGCTGGTGCAATTAACTGTATCATAACATCATTTTATAATTACCTGTTGGGGCAGTTAACAGTATCATGACATCATTTTATATTTACCTGCTGAGGTAGTTAACAGTATCTGACATCATTTTATAATTACCTGTTGGGGTAGTTAACAGTTTCATGACATCATTTTATATTTACCTGCTGGAGCAGTTAACAGTATCAGACATCATTTTATAATTACCAGCTGAGGCAGTTAACAGTGTCTGACATCATTTTATAATTACCTGTTGAGGCAGTTAACAATATCTGACATCATTTTATAATTACCAGCTGGGGCAGTTAACAGTATCTGACATCTTTTTATATTTACCTGCTGAGGTAATGAACAGTATCTGACATCATTTTATAATTACCTGCTGAGGCAGTTAACAATATCATGACATCATTTTATAATTAACTGCTGGGGATTAACAGTATCATGACATTATTTTATGGAGGTGCCAGATTTTCTGGTGTCTCCTTAGTATATTAGTCGATTAAATTATCTCATTTAGTATGCACCCTCTAACTGCTCAAGAGAAAGTAGTTCTTGAATTTTTTATGTATCTGTCTGATGAAAATAACTTTTCAATGTACTAAAAATAAAGTAATGACATGAAAACTTGTTTGAGTCTTTACTTTTGATATCTGATGTCTGCAATTAATTGCTGTTGACTACGAAGGCTGAAATGTTGGAGGGTTCATAGTAATTAGCATATTGCTCAACAATGAAAATAGTCCCTTTTAGGTGTGTCCATACTAATTAGCATATCGACAATGAAAATAGTCCCTGAAGCAAATGGTATATTACCAGCTTTCTTCATGTCTTCGTCAATCATGGATGATTTCGAATAGATGTTAGATTCAGAAATGTTAAACATTATTACAGAAAAGTTCTGTGATATGCTGTAATAGGCCTTATGTCGTGTAGATTCAGATTCAGATCAGTCCATTCAAAGGGATTATATTGGCAAGTAGCCTGATATAAAGCATGGATGGACAGCTTTTTTGTTATTTGGATATCTGATCTTCTGTCTTGGGAGATGCAAAAATAAAAAATGTCAAAAGGCTCCTTGGAGATGTGCAATATGTCGCACTAATTGGCAAGATGCACGCTGTTGTGTGGAAGATCGACTCTTTCGTCGAATTAATTTTAATTGTAGTGTATTATTGAAAGCATTTTACAAGTAAACAAATCAATGCATTCGTAAACGGTTTTCTTAGCATCTAATTTCAACAAATATAGGATAAAATCACAACTTGAAATGGTTTATTTTGTAAACAAATCAGCCCATATGGTTCCGGCTAAGAATTGAATCACTACCGATCTCTGCAGAGGGGTAGGAATCCTCCGACTGGGTGTCATGTTCATTTTATCTTTTTTTGTCATGTTAACTATTGTGGTTAAATTATCAATCCCTGTGTGGTTCCAGGGAGTCATGAGTGATGTCAAGAATAGGACCACTGTGACTCATGCATGTCGTAAGAAGAGACAATTTGAGTAATACCATATATTTTGCTGAAACTCTGCAGTTCTGCATGTATCGAAGTTCTAGGTTCATTCTGCATATTCAATTTTTGGTGTATTTTTTTTTTAAATCTGATAATTTGTTGTTTTTGTACATGTAGAGTGAACCTGGAATCTTCCTTCCTGTTGGCGTCGAATAACCTATAATGTGTTGGTATGCCATAAAACCCTATGCATTCATTGTAAGCAAATCGAAAATTTGGGAGGTCGCTTAGCTTGAGAAACCCGATCTAAAAGTGGGCGCCTTCAAAATCAGATCCTTAAAGTCGGTGCATAGTTACAGCTGTCCCGTTTATTAGGGATGTTTTAAGACCTAACTATTAATGTCTACTTTTATGAATTTTATATTTATTTCGAAAATCGCAGATGCCTATTGACAATATTTTCATTACAGAATCAAACATTAACAAAACTACAAACTTATCAATTGTATTAACTTTTAAATATGACAAGTTGTCCATTAAAAAAACTCCTTTAGGCCATTATAAATTAATTGCTAGTTTATCATCCAAATTTTTCTTAAAAACGGGGAGGGCGGGAGGAGTTTATTTTTTATTTTTGAATTTTTCATGTTTTTTTTAAATATTTTTTTTTTTTTTTTTTTTAATATATTTTTTTTTATGAAAGTAAAAAGGGTCATTATGAAAATAAGGGGGCGGGCGGGGATGATAATCTAGCAATTAATTTATTATTGCCTTACTATATTATTATGGCAGCAATATTTTAATATAGAATAGAAAAAGATATACTTGAAATGCACTATGCATCGTCGGATACCTCCGGGTGTCAGTTTTATACATCATGATGGATAGAAAATATTGCAGTTGATACCCTTGGGTATCTGATGATGTATTAATGAACATAAAACTTAAACTTTTTTCAACCCATGATGACATAACCATCCCGTACCCACCCAATCTCATTTCTTGTTACCCGGTACATGTGTTTCTAAGAGAAACACTGAAATTTACTATATGTTTTTTATTGGCTCACTTGAGCCGAAGGCTCACAGATGAGTTTTGTGATTGCCTGGTGTCCGTCGTCCGTCATTAACTTTTAACAACTTCTCCTCTGAAACCACTGGGCCAATTTTGATATAATTTTACAGAAATGTTCCTTGGGTGACCCTCTACCAAGTTTGTTCAAGCCATCTTGATTCGTCAAAAAACATGGCAGCCAGGGGGTGGGGTTAGTTTTTGATGTCAAATTACTTAACCTGTTTTGTCTGTATAGAGTTATTATTATAAGAAGAGGTAATAAACACTTTAAATAAACTTTTTTTTTGTTATTATTATACAATATTATACCAGATATAAGTTTTAAAAAAAAATTCATCATAAAAAGATGAATGATACAATTATAATCAATGATTGAATATTATTCAAATATCATGAACCATTTTAAAATAGGTGTCTTTCTGAATATAAAAGTTTTTATGGTTCAGACAGAGATGGTTTACAGCTTCATAATAAAGCAATACCATATTTTTAACTAGTTTCATCACAGCAAGAAGTCTGCTTGAAATTTTCAGTGTCAAAGTGTAATTGAAATCTTGGAGGATGAGCTTAGTTGTTTTTGAGGGAGAGTGCACTGCGACAAAGATTCCTTCAAGCGATATACTTTGGGAAGGCTTGAGTTTGAAACTCATAGGAATATTTATTGTGCTGGAACTGCGGATTGTTTCATGCACAATAGTTTATTCTGATGCTTTAGTTTGAAACAGTTCTCAAACATAACGGTTAGTTTTGTGCTGGAACTGGACTTTTATCTTAGTTTGAAGACTTAGCATCTATAGTAAAAACTTCAAAAGCCTTCTTGTCAAAATCTACTAACCTGATTTTGATGAAATTTCACTGACATTTACCATGGGTAAACCTCTACCAAGTTTGAACTCTTCTACACATCTGTTACATCTTCAAAACAAATCAAAATTCTAACTACTTGCCCATCTTGTCTTTCTGGAATTTTGAGCGTATATGTATTATATAATCTACTTATGTTGGGTGACTCAAGGTCAGTAAGGTGAGCGATATAGGGCCATCTTGGCCCTCTTGTTTGAATTAGCTTCGAGTTTCTAATGAGAATTGTTTCATAATGGTATTTCCCCCTGTGGCGAGTGTATTACTGTCGATCCTTGGTTCATGAGTTTGAATCCCTATATGACCACAGTCTTCGTGATGGTTGATATATAACATTACGTCTCATTGTCACGTCTCTCACTGTTGATTCAAATGGGAACGTTATCTGCGACTTGCTGAAATGGGTGTGTCACTAAATGGCATAGCAATGACTATATATTCAAACAAACAAACAAATGGCGCCTCTCAGGACCTTGAGTCCTTTGATTATGACTCTTACCTGCAGGAGCAGTAAACAGTACCTCAACATAATTTGTTGTGAATGATACCCACTGGAGCAGTTAACAGTACCTCAGTATCATTTGTTGTGACTGACCCGCTAGTGCAGATAACAGTACCTCAGTATCATTTGTTGTGAATGTTACCCGCTGGAGCAGTTAACAGTACCTCAACATAATTTGTTGTGAATGTTACCCGCTGGAGCAGTTAACAGTACCTCAGTATCTTTTGTTGTGACTGTTACCCGCTGGAGCAGTTAACAGTACCTTCAGTATCATTTGTTGTGAATGTTACCCGCTGGAGCAGTTAACAGTACCTCAGTATCATTTGTTGTGAATGTTACCCGCTGGAGCAGTTAACAGTACCTCAGTATCATTTGTTGTGACTGTTACCCGCTGGAGCAGTTAACAGTACCTCAGTATCATTTGTTGTGAATGTTACCCGCTGGAGCAGATAACAGTACCTCAGTATCATTTGTTGTGAATGTTACCCGCTGGAGCAGTTAACAGTACCTCAGTATCATTTGTTGTGACTGTTACCCGCTGGAGCAGTTAACAGTACCTCAGTATCATTTGTTGTGAATGTTTCCCACTGAAGCAGTTAACAGTACCTCAGTATCATTTGTTGTGACTGTTACCCGCTGGAGCTAATACCAGTACCTCAGTATCATTTGTTGTGAATGTTTCCCACTGAAGCAGTTAACAGTACCTCAGTATCATTTGTTGTGACTGTTACCCGCTGGAGCAGTTTACAGTACCTCAGTATCATTTGTTGTGACTGTTACCCGCTGGAGCAGTTAACAGTACCTCAATATCATTTGTTGTGAATGTTATCCGCTGGAGCAGATAACAGTACCTCAGTATCTTTTTTTGTGACTGTGACCCGCTGGAGCAAATAACAGTACCTCAGAATCATTTGTTGTGAATGTTACCTGCTGGAGCAGTTAACAGTACCTCGGTATCATTTGTTGAGAATGTTACCTTATGGAGCAGTTAATAGTACCTCAGTATCATTTGTTGTGAATGTTACCCGCTGGAGTAGTTAACAGTACCTCAGTAATATTTGTTGTGAATGTTACCCGCTGGAGCAGTAAACAGTACCTCAGTATCATTTGTTGTGACTGTTACCCGCTGGAGCAGATACCAGTACCTCAGTATCATTTGTTCTGAATGTTTCCAACTGAAGCAGTTAACAGTACCTCAGTATCATTTGTTGTGACTGTTACCCGCTGGAGCAGTTAACAGTACCTCAGTATCATTTGTTGTGACTGTTACCCGCTGGAGCAGTTAACAGTACCTCAGTATCATTTGTTGTGAATGTTACCCGCTGGAGCAGATAACAGTACCTCAGTATCTTTTTTTGTGACTGTTACCCGCTGGAGCAGATAACAGTACCTCAGTATCATTTGTTGTGAATGCTACCCGCTGGAGCAGTTAACAGTACCTCAGTATCATTTGTTGTGAATGTTACCCACTGGAGCAGTTAACAGTACCTCAGTATCATTTGTTGTGAATGATACCCGCTGGAGCAGTCTATAGTACCTCAGTATCATTTGTTGTGAATGTTACCCACTGGAGCAGTTAACAGTACCTCAGTATCATTTGTTATGAATGATACCCGCTGGAGCAGTTTACAGTACCTCAGTATCATTTGTTGTGAATGTTACCCTCTGGAGCAATCAGTAGTACCTCGGTATCATTTGTTATAAATGTTTCCCGCTGGAGCAGTTAACAGTACCTCAGTATTATTTGTTGTGAATGTTACCCGCTTGAGCAGTTAACAGTACCTCAGTATCATTTGTTATGAATGTTACCCGCTGGAGCAGATAACAGTATCTCAGTATCATATGTTGTGAATGTTACCCGCTGGAGCAGTTAACAGTACCTCAGTATCATTTGTTAGGAATGTTTCCAGCTGGAGCAGTTAACAGTACCTAAGTATCATTTGTTGTGACTGTTACCCGCTGGAGCAGTTTACAGTATCTCAGTATCATTTGTTATGAATGTTACCCGCTGGAGCAGTTAACAGTACCTCAGTATTATTTGTTGTGAATGTTATCCGCTGGAGCAGTTAACAGTATTTCAGTATCATTTGTTATAAATGTTACCCGCTGGAGCAGTTAACAGTACCTCAGTATCATTTGTTATGAATGTTACCTGCTGGAGCAGTTAACAGTACCTCAGTATTATTTGTTATGAATGTTACCCGCTGGAGCAGTTAACAGTACCTCAGTATTATTTGTTGTGAATGTTATCCGCTGGAGCAGTTAACAGTATTTCAGTATCATTTGTTATGAATGTTACCCGCTGGAGCAGTTAACAGTTCCTCAGTATCATTTGTTAGGAATGTTTCCAGCTGGAGCAGTTAACAGTACCTAAGTATCATTTGTTGTGACTGTTACCCGCTGGAGCAGTTTACAGTATCTCAGTATCATTTGTTATGAATGTTACCCGCTGGAGCAGTTAACAGTACCTCAGTATTATTTGTGAATGTTATCCGCTGGAGTAGTTAACAGTATTTCAGTATCATTTGTTATGAATGTTACCCGCTGGAGCAGTTAACAGTACCTCAGTATCATTTGTTATGAATGTTTCCCGCTGGAGCAGTTAACAGTACCTCAGTATCATTTGTTATGAATGTTACCTGCTGGAGCAGTTAACAGTACTTCAGTATCATTTGTTATGAATGGTTCCCGCTGGAGCAGTTAACAGTATCAATTGTTATGAATGTTTCTCGCTGGAGCAGTTAAAAGTACCTCAGTATCATTTGTTATGAATGTTTCCCGCTGGAACAGTTAAAAGTACCTCAATATCATTTGTTATGAATGTTTCCCGCTGGAGCAGTTAACAGTACCTCAGTATCATTTGTTATGAATGTTACCTGCTGGAGCAGTTAACAGTACTTCAGTATCATTTGTTATGAATGTTTCCCGCTGTAGCAGTTAACAGTATCAATTGTTATGAATGTTTCCCGCTGGAGCAGTTAAAAGTACCTCAGTGTCATTTGTTGTGAATGTTTCCCGCTGGAGCAATTAAAAGTACCTCAATATCATTTGTTATGAATGTTTCCCGCTGGAGCAGTAAACAGTACCTCAGTATCCTTTGTTTTATATTGTTACCTTCTGGAGCAGTTAACAGTACATCGGTATCATTTGTTATGAATGTTACCCGCTGGAGCAGATAACAGTATCTCAGTATCATGTGTTGTGAATGTTACCCGCTGGAGCAGATAACTGTACCTCAGTTTCATTTGTTATGAATGTTTCCGCTGGAGCAGTTAACAGTACCACAGTATCATTTGTTGTGAATGTTACCCGTTTGAGCAGTTAACAGTACCTCAGTATCATTTGTTATGATGTTTCCTGCTGGAGCAGTTAACAGTACCTCAGTATCATTTGTTATGAATGTTACCCGCTGGAGCAGATACCAGTATCTCAGTATCGTTTGTTGTGAATGTTACCCGCTGGAGCAGTTAACAGTACCTCAGTATCATTTGTTGTGACTGTTACCCGCTGGAGCAGTTAACAGTACCTCAGTATCATTTGTTGTGAATGTTACCCGCTGGAGCAGATAACAGTATCTCAGTATCATTTGTTGTGAATGTTACCCGCTGGAGCAGTTAACAGTACCTCAGTATCATTTGTTGGGAATGTTACCCGCTGGAGCAGTTTACAGTATCTCAGTATCATTTGTTATGAATGTTACCCGCTGGAGCAGTTAACAGTACCTCAGTATTATTTGTTGTGAATGTTATCCGCCGGAGCAGTTAACAGTATTTCAGTATCATTTGTTATGAATGTTACCTGCTGGAGCAGTTAACAGTACCTCAGTATCATTTGTTATGAATGTTACCTGCTGGAGCAGTTAACAGTACTTCAGTATCATTTGTTGTGAATGTTTCCCGCTGGAGCAGTTAAAAGTACCTCAGTATCATTTGTTATGAATGTTTCCCGTTGGAACAGTTAAAAGTACCTCAATATCATTTGTTATGAATGTTTCCCGCTGGAGCAGTTAACAGTACCTCAGTATCATTTGTTATGAATGTTACCTGCTGGAGCAGTTAACAGTACTTCAGTATCATTTGTTATGGATGTTTCCCGCTGGAGCAGTTAACAGTATCATTTGTTATGAATGTTTCTCGCTGGAGCAGTTAAAAGTACCTCAATATCATTTGTTATGAATGTTTCCCGCTGGAGCAGTTAAAAGTACCTCAGTGTCATTTGTTGTAAATGTTTCCCGCTGGAGCAATTAAAAGTACTTCAATATCATTTGTTATGAATGTTTCCCGCTGGAGCAGTAAACAGTACCTCAGTATCATTTGTTATAAATGTTACCTTCTGGAGCAGTTAACAGTACATCGGTATCATTTGTTATGAATGTTACCCACTGGAGCAGTAAACAGTACCTCAATATCATTTGTAAATTGTTACCCGCTGGAGCAGTTAACAATACATCAATATCATTTGTTATGAATGTTTCCTGCTGGAGCAGTTAACAGTACCACAGTATCATTTGTTGTGAATGTTACCCGCTGGAGCAGTTAACAGTACATCGGTATCATTTGTTGTGACTGTTACCCGCTGGAGCAGATAACTGTACCTCAGTTTCATTTGTTATGAATGTTACCCACTGGAGCAGTAAACAGTACCTCAGTATCATTTGTAAATTGTTACCCGCTGGAGCAGTTAACAATACATCAATATCATTTGTTATGAATGTTTCCTGCTGGAGCAGTTAACAGTACCACAGTATCATTTGTTGTGAATGTTACCCGCTGGAGCAGTTAACAGTACCCCAATATCAAATGTTGTGAATGTTACCCGCTGGCGCAGATAACAGTATCTCAGTTTCATTTGTTGTGAATGTTATCTGCTGGAGCAGATAACAGTACCTCAGTATCATTTGTTGTGAATGTTTCCCGCTGGAGCAGATAACAGTATCTCAGTATCATTTGTTGTGAATGTTATCTGCTGGAGCAGTTAACAGTACCTTAGTATCATTTGTTATGAATGTTAACCGCTGGAGCAGTTAACAGTACCTCAATATCATTTGTTATGAATGTTACTCGCTAGAGCAGTTAACAGTATCTCAATATCATTTGATGAAAATTCTTACCCGCTGAAACAAAACAGTACATTTTGATGATATAAGGAAGAACTATTGTCCAATGGCGAATGGGAATTGATGTGAAGATAACATTAAACACAATTTGCTGAGAAAAAAGCCCTGCGGGATTGTGATTTGGTGTGCTTTGAACTGCACTTGGACTATTAAATAGCTTTCTAACATTTCATTCCCAGCAAGAACAAAAGAAAGACTCAATAATGCTGATCTTCACAGTTCTTGTAGACTCTTTTGTTGCTTTTTTTTTTAATTTATACAAATTGATTTTAGCTCAAGTGCCTGATTGAACCAGAGAGGTCAACAGGTCCAGCTGAGGATCAAACCATCGACTGTCATTGTGAGTGGCCAACACTTTACTCACTACAACCCCACTTTTTGCTAACTGAAATTAAAGTTTAAATAGCGTTTTTTAGTCTTGTACGAGTATAACCTTTTATTTTTTTATGGATTGTAAGATTTACACATTTGAAATACTAAATTATTAAAAATAGTTTTGTTAGTAGTTATTTTAAATTGTCTTTTACATTTTCTTCGGCCATAATGTGTTAAAATCCTAAATTTTCATCCAAATTTGTTTTAAAATATGGACAAGGTTGCAATCTTATTTTTTTCATATATTGAAGTAGAGTGTCGTATTAAGCATAAAACGAAAGGAAAATTATTCATTTAACGATCAGACGGTTTGAAACGCCGCCCTGTGTTGGAAAATAACTGTACCTTGTCTAGAAAAAAAGTAGAAAGAAAATTTTGAAAAGTAAACAAAATAAAAAATGTTGTAGCAGGTGTAGGTGGGGATGAAAATCTAGGAATTAATTATTATCGCCTTATCTATATCACATCAGTTTTAAAGCGGCTATTCGGGGAATACAAAAAGTTATTGTACCAATGTTGGTACTGGTTAAAATGTTAACCATTAACTACTTGCATACTTCATCCATTTTCATTGAATTTTACATTGGAATTTTTTTTTGGGGTATAACCGCAGTAATGATCTAGTGGTAGATCGTCCACCTCGTGTCTTGAAGGTCGTGTGTTCAATCCCCTGTCAGAGACTTGGAAAATAGTACCAGAAGCTTCATCACTTGGCCATCAGCATTTAGAGGATAGTTCTAGGTCTGGTCGGCCCAGTGTCAGTATAATGTGACTGGGTGGGGTATCTATCATACCATGTGTCTGCAGCACGACACACAAGTGTGGCAGTGCTCATAATAGAGTCACATGTAGATACTGTTGCGATATGACGGAAAATTTATTGAAAGCAATGCTATACACCATCAAACAGCTATTGGGCTGGAGAGAGGTCAGTCAAAAGTGAAGGTGTTAAGGGTCAAGTATTAAATAATGACACTGAGCTTTAAATTTCATTTGCTATATATAACCTGAAATGTGTTGAAAATGTGTAAAACCTCTTTTAACTTTTTTTTAAATGTATACACTTCTTGTGCTATGATGTGCTATGATGCGACATAAATATAAATGTGATGTAGATTATTTGATTTGACATCTTAACAAATTTGTAAAAATAAGGACGATGAATTAATTTATTTAATCTATTGTCCCTTGGACAACTGTTTTCATGGGAAAAACGCAGAGAGGCTGGTTCCCTCCAAAACAGATCCCATGGGAGATATAAAAATCTTACATGGGTCTGAGGTTCAAATAGAAAATTTCATTTTCACCAAAACGGAATTTTCTATCAGCACCTGAAACCCATGAAAGGTACTTATAATCTATCTCCAGTAAAAATGCAGATATCCTTATCCAGTTTGCAAGATTTTCTTCCTAAACCTGAAACCCATTACATATTCTTATACGAGGGGTTATTCAGAAGTTCAGGGACACATTTAATAAAATTCATATTTATGCAAATGCATTACTATATTTTGCACAACTTAAGTATTGGTGTATTTGTCATCGATTACAGTATTTAAGTGGATTTCTTATGTCGGAAATAATGTTACGGTATCCATAGCAACATGCCTGCATGGTTAGTGTCGCAGCTTAAAATGTTGAACAATTTGACAGATAAATATATGAAAAACAAAAACCATTTCCATGTAAAACTTGCGGTAAATCAAATATAATTGAGGACATGTCATCAACGTCTGCATGCGGTATTCCAGTATAATGGATACGTGTCAGGAGTTTAAAGCTAGAACTGCCATAATAGCCGCAAAATGGCTATGGGCAGATTCTATATTATTCAGTACATTATTCAAATCATAGAACACTTTTTCAAAATTTCAGTCATCAATGTATTGTTTTGTACAAGTTTACGTATATTTATATCGTATTTGCACTATTCAAACGATCAACAAATATACCAACAGTCTCTTTGGGCAATCTAAATCTTTATTTACACAATGCATTTTCCTTATATTTAATGTTTCATTACAAATGCATTTTCCTTATATTTAATGTTCCATTTGTGATTTAAATGGTATCATTGATTTATTTGGAACAATCTGAAAGCAGTGTCATGTTCGAATTGTGAAGTTAAAAGACACAATTGATGCTTGGAAATTTGGGTATGGATACGATTTTTTCTGTTGTCTATTTTCGCTTTGTCAACAGTGTTCACACTGAACAGAAAACAATTGTCCAAGGTGAAACATGACACCTACTTGTCTAATGATAATTTGGCACGGCAAATTTCAACAAAGCTAACAGTGAAATGTAAGTCTACCTTCTTTGATTTGCGTCTTTCGTTTTTCTGTGAATGACAAGCCTTTAAAAAAATGTTTCATTCACCGTACAAAAATAAGAAGGAAGATAAATACATGTGTAATGGGTTTGTGCTTTAAGGAATATAATTATAAGCACGGCACCGTGTCTAAACAAGGACGTTATTCGATACTGCACATGCAGCTTATAAAACACAAAATATCTTCATTGCGACGCACGTTAATGGTGAAAAGTCCAATCGTGAAACATCGGGTATTTCCGTAGCCTCCGTATAATACTACTCGTGTATAGCTCTAGAATACACCAACGCTATTCGCCTGTGTTACAAGTCTGTGTTCGTTCGCGTGAAAGTAACAAATTATGTATCCGCCATTAAGTTGAATATATGGCGTTATTATATCGATTTTTTTATTTGTACACTCAACATAGGTTATGTTTTGATTAACAGACGTTTATATTTTCAACGTACATGTATATAAGGTGGCATAAGGGGGTCGCCATTTTATTTTATCATGTGACTGAAAGTTGTTCCAAAATGGCGCCTTATTATGTCAGAGGTCTATTGCGTAGCATAAAGGCCGAGTTGATCAGATTGGTTTGAAGTCGTGTTACGCTTAGAGGCACCATTAACATTTGAGCGTTTTGGTATAACTACTTTGTCTGGAAAACACGACAATTATAAGGCCGTCTTTATAATAATTTGTTCCTACCTACTCACTGAAAATGGCAGCTACCCAAACTTGTTTTTATTGCTGTTGAAAGCGTTTTATTTCATTTTCATGATTCCTGTCGATTTTATGTTTTAAAAAAGCTACATAACCATAAAAATTCAAAGTACTGGGTCGGAACACAGCCAACAAACATTTTTTTATAGAATAACCTCATTTGAATTTCATCTATTTTTAATTAAACCAGGAAGAACCTTCATCAATTCTTGGTTATAAACGACGCAAAATTGACTCTATATAGCATAATAGCATGATGAAAGTAAGTGAGACAAATGTCACAAGTATTGAATGAAATATCAAAATAACTAAGAAATGACAAAACATAAAATCGTGTGCATTACGACGTAGCGTGTGGTAGTCTAGTAATGATATATGGTGTTTCTATGAAACTTAAGTTAACAAAAACTCTTACTTTTGTTTTACCTGTACGTGCAATGTTACCTTTTTGTCATCTCCAGTGCATATGTTGCACATCGTTTTTTCCCCCTGATTTGATCAGAGGGGATATTTGATACTTAAGGTACCTCTATATTGCGCAATAGTGTTCATTTTTCTTGTCAGAGTTGTAGTATTTTCGTGTATTAATAATCTCTTGTAATGCATATAACTGAATGACCCAATTACACATACATGTTGTACGATATGTTCAACTCCATTGAAAGGAATACTATCACACACATATGATTTTCGATTTACATATTTTTTTCAAAATATTTATGAAGAAGAAGAAGAAGAAGAAGAAGAAGAAGAAGAAAAAAGAAGAACTCCATTTCTGTATATATAAATAGAAATAGAATATGTTTAAACATAAAATTGAACTGTTGTATTAACTGGAACGTGGTTATTTAATAATTGCTTAGTCATGTATTATGTCCTTCAGTACACAAATTCAATGTTTTAATGACAACTAAAAATTAAAATGCTTTCAAAATTCATTAAAGAAGCGTTAATCATTAGAAAAACTACTCTTTAAATTATTACTGTTTCTTAATTTATATTTTACTGTCATCATTCATTTATTTACGATGTATTTAACTGTATTTTATTGTCTTTGCCTTATCTCGATAATCTTTATAAATGACCAAAGGCAAATTTTCTTGAAACAATTTTTTTCCTTGTCAGAATAACATATTTGGACATTGTTTAAATATCTTTAGTTTTTTTGTTATATTTTTCAAGATGTGTTGTAGGTGTGGGAACAGGGGGTGGGGGAAAGGGGTCGTTGTAAGACATGACAACGCGCCCGGCGCCTGTGGTCATATCATGAATGAAATATTCAATATAAAAAAGCTGTGTCTCTTGTTTTGTTTATTTTCTACTGATTTGTAATTTCAATATTGACAACAGCAGTAGTTAGGGCCACAAGAACCGGATCCATGTGTACAAGAAAAATATCTGAACATTGATAGGCCAACGACCCCCTCGTCAGTCTGGTAGTTCGGGTTGGGCTTCAAAACGTGAGCCGGATGATAAACATGGAGTTCATCGAAGCATGAATACCTGAAACAAACATGTAGCGTGTCACTATGGTTTATTCAACAAACGTTTAATCAACGCTAGAAGTGTATTGCATAATAGATTTTAAGATATTTATATTAATATATAATATTTGTACATAAACACTATAACAATTGGTTATAATAAAATATAAAGGTCATAATAAATGAAATGATCGATTATCCTCCCCGCCCGTCCCCTAATGTTCATAATTTTTGTTTAATAAAAAACATAAAAAAATTTAGAAATAAAAACAAT
Source organism: Panopea generosa (assembly GCA_029582155.1). Taxonomy (NCBI): domain Eukaryota; kingdom Metazoa; phylum Mollusca; class Bivalvia; order Adapedonta; family Hiatellidae; genus Panopea; species Panopea generosa. The sequence continues at coordinate 48,627,789 of CM055911.1, forward strand.
TATTAGCAATTAGTTTATAACAGCCTAATAAAACGGAAAGAAAATATTGACAATTATAACCGTGTAGGAAACAAACATAACGTTTTACTTGATTTTTCCATCCATACCAAGAGAAAAACCAAGCTTATATAAGCTTTGGTGTGGTGCCAAAGGTTCGGTAGTATACATGTATATATAAAAGTAGATATTATTTCGAATTATCAAATGCTCACGTTTTGTTTCCGAATGCAAAACCAAACAAAAAAATCTAATAAATTCAATCCGCAGTTTCTCTTGTGAAATAATCACATGGTTAGATAGCCGGTATATAGCAAGTATCATCACGTGGTGCATTTTTGTTCTGAAAATAGACTGAAAATACAGATTCCGAAATATCTGTAACTTACCCAAGATTGCTACAAATGGTGCTGCACTGAGCTGCGTGGCCTGAATAGCAGTTTCTTCTCACAGCTGCCGCATGTGCCGGCTTCGTCAATGCAGCTGTGCACGTACTCTGTGCAAGTTCATCCAGAAAGTTATACGCCATCCCATAGACGCCGTTTGTGCGGTTGGTGTTGGCACCGTTCAAACAACCTTAAATGCATGTCAAAGTATGTTTATAACACTCATGGTTCAGCATTCAATAGAACTGTTATTTCAGACAACAAAAATCTGCTGACCAGTAAACGTGACAGCCAAAGATCCTTTCCTGTTATTTCATGTACGTATATATACCGATGTATGCAGTCTATATAAATCACAATTCTGTTGGCCATGCTGCATGTAACCATAATACATGTTCTTATGTTCCACGAAATCTCGTTTTCAAATATCATATCTTCCATTCGTCTCAGAAATACGAAGCAAAATTCTTTCTTTGCCTAATGGAATTCTCTACAAAACCATTCCCCATCAAATTGTGTTTACACTAATTGTTGAAGTGCTCTTGATTACGAAATTTGTATACTGCAACTAAATAATCAAGAAAGGTACTTAAAATTTTACTTCAAACTGCAACATTTTGCGTGTTTAAAATGTATAAAACATCTAAGGTTAGATACACCAAACATTTTATGGAAAATAAATCAGTTGCCTGTGAAATTTGAATGATTATTTTGTCAAATAAGTAATTCTTCGCATGCTATTTAATCAACATTTAGTAGAAAGCCCTTGATGTACTTAAACATTATATAAACTTTCCTTGAACTAATCGTTATTAAATTTCACGTAAATATTTTGGATAAAGATACAAAACATATGAACTTCATCCTGAACCAATTTCGTACCGGATATATGATGACCATGGTAGATTTTAGACAAGAGACGAAAGTATCTCTTGGATTCACCAACTCACTTCAATTATAACAAATTGAGTGCGTGCATGCTATTTCGGATGGAAGAAGTTTTCCTGACTCGTTATGGAAAAAGGTCGGGTATAAAATAGTTCTAATGAAAACAAATCCCAGAGTTCATGCGTTGGGACACAGGTCAGTGCCTAAGCGCCACCTAGTGGTAACACAGTGCGCCACCTAGTGTTAACACAATGGTGTTGTAGATACTCTCCTGTAAAGCAGGATTAAAAGAGAATTAGTATTACTTTCACTGGATTTTAGGTCGACATATGTTGAAAACAGACTGATACATTTGCTGAATAATGTTCAGTCTTGTAATATCGACTATCTGTCAAGTTTTGACACGTAAATCTCATGCTTAATAGCCGACTTTTACAGCTGTTGGTATAAATAGTGCAACAGCATCCGTTTCATAAAAATTAAAGCGTTGACTTGTCAGTTTTATCTTCGGTATCTGTCTGTTAAATCTTCGCTATTTGTGCAAACAAAATCCCCGCCCACAGGCACTTATCTGCACAGAGGAGTGTCTATCATTTACATAAATACCACTTCCGTGGACTAGTGGTTAAGGCGCCCGCCTCAGAAGCGAAAGTCGAAAGTTCAAATCCTCATGAAACACTTTTTTTCTGATGCGACCTGTTGCTCAACCAGCAGTTATTTAAATTCAGGGGTACCGAATGTCTAACAGCCTCACGTCTGGGAATGTAACTGTGTATAACACAAAGGTGTCTCATACGCCCATTGTGGCGTATCCTTTCAATAGTGCTGACACTATAATAAACAAACACTATAATGCAAAGAACCAGATTCATAAAGTCTCAATATCGTCCCTGTAAAATGCATGTCTTTAAAATAGTAATCAGCAAAAATTGATTTTTTTGGTCAAATATCCTTAATCTTTAAAAATATGTTTATTTTACTTTTTACTTATACTTTTTCTATTCATAGAATGACTTCAAAGAGGGTGACATTAAGGATGCCTCGGTTTCCTCAATTTGTGTCGTTTTTTTTGGATTTAAAATATTTTTGAGAATATAGAGAAATACGAATAATAAAAAAAGGAATTTTAATTTCGGTTTCAAAAGATTTTGTCATAATTCGAGCAGTTACGTAAACGCTTGATCGATCTAATTTGCATAATTTATGCCCAAAGCAATGTTCCGGAAGGTCCGGAAAATAGTTTGGCATTTTACGTACAAGATCCGACTTCAATACGGAAAACACCGAGTGATGAATAGGAAGTGATATTACACTATGTTAATATAAACACATATATCATGGGTTTATTTCACTCATTTATTGTGTGATAAAGGATAATAATTAAATCATTTACCATACAGTTCAACAGCATTACACGGGCGCTTGTCGGTTTCAGATGAACTACCCGAGCAGTAAGTTCCGCCATTTAAGAAGTTTCTGTTTAAGCATTTTCTTGTCCTTGTCCTGGTTTGTTCGCTTGAACCATATCCTTGTGTACATTGACCTTGACACTGAGACCATTGACCCCATTCTGTCCAGCTGCTCCAATGAATGTCTTAGAAATATGAATAGTTAGAATATTTACATGGTCTAACGCATAATACAATAAAAACTATACAAAGTATAAACATTTCTTACAATAAGTATTTTTTTATTGTGGTGACATATGTGTTCATGTATAAAATAGTACGCATATATACAATTTAACAGAACACACCCTGCCAAATGGACCTATAAGTCTATACAAAATACATACAACTTATGTTAATGTAATATCAAATGGAATTGAAGAATTCAACGTAAAAACACGAAAGAAAATTTGTAGCCATTACTTGTCCTTTTGGTAACTTACCACAGAAATCAGTACCACAGCTCTGTTTATCGAACATCTCTTGACGAAGCTACTGTCAATTCGCCCTACTCTCTACACATAAAGTAAAAAAAAGGAGTTTGTTGCCATTACGTGTCCTTTTGGTTACTTACCACAGAAATCAGCACTGCAGCTCTGTATAACGAGCATCTCTTGACGGAGCTGCTGAAGTTCATCTTCAAGTCTCTTTACCCTCTCCTAACATAGTAAAACAAGCAAAGAAGAGTTTTAGTGATTTATTTCCAATCTCACAAACGATAACTAGATAAACAACGTTTGTAATATTTTGATATTATCTGAAACTCTTATTGTTTTTGTTTTTGTTTTTATTTTAAATCCTTGTAACTTTTTTCTTTACAAATGAGAATGAACACTTGTTTCAAAAGCATAACATGTTATATGACAATTAGTTTTATTGGGGTAGGAAGACTTTGTACAACCACACTAAACATGGACATGACCTTATTTTGAAGTATTAGAAATGTTTCCCAAACCGATAACATAACTTTGAACATGTAATTATTAATATAAGTATAGAATAATTTCGCATAAAATATGCTAATTGACCAGATGCGGGCTGTCAATCAAACAGGCCGACTATCCAATCAGCGACCGATAATGGTTGCTATGTCTAAGTAAACACTACATTGTATATACTTGGACAAACAAAATCACGTGACAAATGGGCGGAGCGATAGTCGTTCTTGCGCAAGGTCAATTTTACTTCCGGTAATTCCCGGCTTTCTCAGTCTAACACATCTAACTGTCAAACCATGGGCCTCACTAAATACTTAATGACCCTCGTATATATAAAAAATGAAAATCGTTTTAAATTACGTTCTGGTTGCATTTAGTACATATTCTATCATCTCTAAGTTTGTTATTGTATCTTCCATATTTTATTTCTAATTGGTGTGAAAATTGTCTAATTGACACATAGTAACATATTGTCATATAGGACATCTAAGTACTTTTTTTTTTTTATCTGATTCCAATTTTCTTTTAATCAATGATGGTAATCGATTTGTTTTGCAAATACTTGCGTTTCGACTCTGTTTCAATGAATTTAAAGAACTTGCCTAATTGATTAAAATAAAAACGGGCCCCGAAATATTTAGTTTGGCGAGCCCAATTTGTTATTATCGACATCTTTTTAAACTTAATATAAACACTTTTGGTTAACATAGTATTGTTCAGTTTTATTATTTTAACCAGTGTTTTAAAATACACACACGGTATTCTTGGTATGGTTAGAGGGATTCTGTCGAGATCATCGTATAAACCGGCGAGATTCGTCGAATTTTAAATTTTCTGAATTCAACTAAAAAATCAGTATGTATTATTTCAATGTCATTGGTGTCGATATTCAGCACTATACTGAAACGACAAGTATTTTAAAAAGTCTAAACGTCTCTAAAATTTGTATTTTCTTATTAAGTTAAATAATGAAAATAAAATCATGAAGTACAACATACGCATGCACGGTTATGTTTTGTGTGTCTATTTCAGTTTTCATTCTTGAAAAATGTATATAAAGATATTTTAAAGAAGTTTCAACTTTTATAAATTTATTATTAAGAGTAAAGTTTAAATAAATGTGTCGTCTTGTTTCACAATTGTTGTATTAGCCGTATTTATTCTAAGACCCCAGAGGTTGTATTTGTCAACCATTCCTAAGAATATTCTTCGACTTGAACTCATGAATTAATTTTGAAACGCACATGTTGAGACCATTTTTGAGATCGAAATTTGCAAGCCTGTGTGGACACCTAATATAAAGCCAAATAAACTCTCACAAAAATTCTATCTGCTACGGTAAACTGAATATCTAAGGTTGAAATTTGGGTCTTAAAGCTCAAGTCAAAGAATATTCTCAAGAATGGTTGGTGAATATCTGCCACGGGGGCGGCACTTCCTATATTCTCAAGAATGGTTGGTGAATATCTGCCAGGGGGGCGGCACTTACTATATTCTCAAGAATGGTTGGTGAATATCTGTCACGGGGGCGGCACTTCCTATATTCTCAAGAATGGTTGGTGAATATCTGCCACGGGGGCGGCACTTCCTATATCCAAAAGATTGTGTCATTGTGTAGAAAAGTTTTTTTTAGATTAAATGTAGAGCTTTGACACCATAGTTTGTTTGAATGTATAGTTTAATTAAGGCTGTAATTTAGAGTTTTTGCCTATTTGATGTTTACAAAGCACATATGTACCCCTTTTCAGGTCAAGTTTCCCCACCCCACCACGGTTCTGCATTACAACTCGGTGTGATTAAGTAGGCAACAGATACTGGTGGTGGGGCAAGCACAACTACATCATCAGCATATAAAAGCACGAATAACCTAATCTCATCAACTATCAGTATATCATCTCGATCAAAACTGATGCTTTGATCAATATAATATAATACTTAAAACATATTTTTTACTCTGATTGTGAAATAAGTTATTACAACTAAGACAAAACACGCTCCTGTGTAGAACCAGCACTGAGAAGATGCGGAAAACGCTTATTGCTCAAAGCCGTGACAAAGGATCGAACCTACAACCTTCCGATCGTGGGTTCGATGTTCTACCGCATACTATAAACACTATAAAGGAAATTTAAGACAGTAAATATTATCATTTTTAATCACTCTAGTCTTTGAAGAGTTAAACATTAGCCTAGGTTATAGATCTACGATATTTCTAAACTGCCAATACCTGGGTTCCATTTCCAGTGCCATCCAGAAGTAATGCTCTGCTATACGTCGTGAACAGAGTTCCAAATAATAAAAGCCAAACCGGTAAACAAACACTCTGAAACATTGTTGCTTCGGGTACAGAATGATGTGACATATGGTAGATAACACGTATCTTATATCTATAGATATTCATACGATTTGCCTAGCAGCACTGCTATTACGCTCGTATTTAGAACTGTATATCCTGATCAAGCATTATTAAAGTGTTGACTACAGGCCTATTTATGTATCGGTAATTTAGCGTGATCCATTTTCAAACGGACTATTCAATCCTGGAAGGTTAACCAGTATTCGAGCACACCCCATCTCCGCAAGTAGCTGATAAATTTCCCACTTGAATCTGCGGTGAGAGATGTATGATAATGAGACGCAAAGTCGTATATCAACCATCACGGAGACTGTGGCCGAGGGAATTCGAACTCACGACCCCTGGAGTGATAGTCAGACGCGCTAACGACTGAGCTAATCGGGCCCGGTCTATGTATCGATAATTTTAGCGTGATTCATTTTCAAACGTATTAGTCAATAATTGGACTTTCCTTGACAATTCAATTATGTAAAATTAAAAAAAAACGATTACTTTACATTTGAAAGTTAGTTCTTATTTCATTTTATAAAGAAATAGGATGTAATTTTGCAAATAATATAAATGTAATAATCAATGTTTTGCATTAAAATGCTTCGTGTGTTTCTATTACATAAGAAGTAATATATATTATAGTTAAGTCAAACCTGTCTTAGGCAGCTAGTCTAGGGAAGGAGCAAAAGTGACATTTTAAGACAGGTTGTGGTTTAATACAGGTTAATTTGCTATGACAGCATAGACGTCGGAAATAACAAATATGGCTGCTTAAGACAAGTGGCTGCTTAATAGAGATGGTCGCTTATATAGGTTTTGCTGTATTTAACATATATATTAGTGAACAGGAATTTAAGTGTGCTTTTATAAAAAAGGTGTTCCGTTAAATATTCAGATGAGACCTGTTTTGACCAGATTATTTTTTTACATGTATCAGTCAGTTACAACCTTACTTTCATATTATACAAAAAAAAAACAATTATCCATTCCAGTGTATCGCAAAGCATTTCAAACGAAATACATTAATATACGCAGTTTATCTTCAAAATACATGTGTTTCAAAAATTTTAGCAAACCAATTTAAATTTCTTATGAGTACTTAAAATCTTGTTTTTTTTTATATAAGAACAAAAACTATTTTGCCCGTTTATAATATCTAACTATACAGAAATGCTTTAAGTACTTAGATTCAGTACACGTGGTGGTCCTGGTTAAATCCGAGAAGATTATTAATAACATCGTAAGTGCGAACATGGCATGATAAAAATCCACAAGTTAAAATACGGGGACAGCGCGCAATGATAATATGTCAAGCTGAACGTTCTCGCTGTCAGAATAAAACTTGATCAAACAGAACAAGATACCGTATTGGCAAGCTGTGATTATAAATTGGCATGTGTAATAAGTTAACTATTTGTACCAAATTTGAAAAGATACAGCTTGTTTCACACACACCAACAATTTGAGGAACCAAGGTCGTGTGAAACTTCGCTCTGTATGTTATTGTAAGTATATTATTAAAGGATTAAAAGTCTATTTTTTTAGTTTTCATCGGGTAATGAAAAACATAAGGCCAGTTTAATGTTCGTGAAGTCTGAAGGGCATCTAGGCAACATTAAACTTGTCCAAGGTTGTTCATCACCCGATGAACACTTAAATTCGGCTTTTAATCCTTATTTTTAAATATATATTTCAACTATGTTAGTTTTGTCATTTTGATATTTAAAAAGTAAATCATACATACATATTAATCTGCAAAGCCAATGTCATGAATGTAACAGCGACGTCGTCAACGTACTGAATAAATGCACGCATCTGTATAGCATCTAACCGTCTCACACCACTATTACATTTCCCATAGGGCTCCATTGTAACATTTATGTCCAAAACAGAGTGAAAAATTAAATTCTGCAGCATCTGTCTGGGCTCAAATTCTTCACTGGTTCAAGATATGCAATTATAAAGAAAAAAAAGTATACCTTGACCAGGTTGTTTTTTTAAATTCAATGCTATTGTGAGACCTATCAATTTCCAGAGTAATAATATGTCAACTGTTCGCCCTAGATGCGGTTCGAACCAACAATTCTGAAATGACACAGAATTGTCCAGAAAGCTGGTATCAGCATCAAATTTTCAGTGGTGATTTCTAAGATACTGACCGTTTAAATCATGCTAGCAAAAAACAAAACATTGCAGTACAAAGCCCTGAAAAAAGAAGAAAAAGAGAACTAAAGTTTTATTTCTACCTCCTTCATCTGTAGGTCCGGAGTACTCAAGGGAGATAATAGTGGTGTGAGTCCTAACGGCCAACGTTACGTGACCTTAACGGCAACGTGACGTCTCACAAGCAATAAATAAATAAATCGTGCAAGCAATGAAATGCTTTTACTGGTTCTTTTAAGCTCCACACAGCTGCAAATGCATTTCATTGGAAAATGAAATGCAGTTAATATTATTTAGTTCATTTAGGCCGATTGTAGTAAAAATGTAGATATTTAAGGATTTAAAGCCAAATATTTAGTTTTCATTGGGTGAGAAATGTCAATATTTATATATGAACAGAGCGTCTTTCATACAGCGGTTTATTCTTGTTGTTCAACCAAGTCTAAATTAAAATTTTACAAATTAATCAGTTTCAAAAGTATTGTATTTATTCATGACCTTCAATATACAATCATTTATAATTAGAACAATTTAAAACATACTATGTGATTAAAACAAGTTGTATATATAAATAATGAAATCTGTTATGCCACTTTATTAACACAAAAATATACTGAACAGAACAGCTAACCCGCCAATTTTTTTAAAATACTTTCGTCAAAATATTGAGAATCGTTGTCAAAATTTCTATACGATATAAACAGATCATTGTGTATTAATTTTACATAGCAATGTTCTCAGTCGGTTACGCGTCTGTGTAGCAAAATAACCAAGGGCCGACAACTCACAAGGGAAAAATGCAATCATACACAAAGTAAAATTTACAATTTTAATTTTGCATGAATAAAATTATGAATATATAAGTATACAATATATACAAATTAAAGATAACTACTCAACCCCCCCGCCCCCCCCCCCCCAAAAAAAAAACAACAACAACAACAAAACAACCAAAAAAGTATTTTGGTGGTATTAACACTCTTATTTTCACACAGTTCTATTTCCTACACGTACGTTACCTACATCGCGATCTAAACTGTTTCTATCATTCGAATGTTTATAAAAATGCACTGGATACTTTCCGCGTCCGGATATCACAGCATCACTCGTCCCTTGCGGCGGTGGCTATATAACTGGGTTGTCTCCCCTAGAACTCTATACTGAGTATATGGCTTTATGTCGCCCAATACCGACTATCGATCGTATTCCGACGACAGGAACGTCAAATCGTCCGTATGACGAATATGTGGGTTGCTGTCCTACGACTGTACTTCCACCAGCTGACTTCCCGTCACGTCTATACGTTGTTAACGTAGCGGACACATTCCACGCTTACGTCTAAAAACGGCTACAATATATATATAAACACAGATTTACTAGTTACTCAAATATGTGATGACATGGCGTCTATTACTTACCATCTATTAATTTCATGGTATTTTTATCAATATATGATAGCAGTGCATTCATCTCTTACCATCTAATAGTATCATGGTAAATTTATCAACATATTATAACAGTTCATTAAATTTTTACCATCTAACAGTTTCATGGTAGATTTATCAATATACGATAGCATTTCATTCAACTCTAAACTATCTGCAGTTTCATGGCAGTTTAAAAAAACATCTCATATACGAACCTCCGTCAATCTCAACATAGCAAATTATATCTCTACATAATTTCTCATTATAATATTAGCAATTACAGACCAATTCTGTATCTATTCACTTTGTAAATATCATAATAAATATCAACAAAATTTAATTTCACATATCAATCAATTCTAACATGGTGAATCTCAATACTTCATCGTAAACCCAATATCAACAGCTCAAAATACGTTCTCAGATTCCCCGGCATATATTCTAACAAAACGCTTCTCAATAACGTAGATGTGTATTAAATTACATACATTACCGTCGGAATGGATATGAACAATTTATACAACTTAACTTGGATCTGATTATGTCAAAAAAATATATATCAGACATTGAAATACAACATAATATAAAATTCAAATACCCATATGCCATTATGTACTGGAACAGTAACAAACTCAATCTTTCTCGTCACAACTACACCTAAAGATGATTCTGCTGGATAACTGGAAATTGCATTCCTAACAGAGTCAGCATTTATAGCAAAATCGTCCACATACCTTAGTGAATTTCGTTTTAATCATGAATCAACAAACCCTAAAACATCGTTTGATGCGGATTTTACGCTATTAGGCCGATGTAAACCTAAATTAGTTTATGACAAATAAACCCGTTTAATTATTTTAACTTTCTTAATACTTAATGGCATTTGATAAACTAAACTTAAAAAATGATTTATTCTTTAATAAAAGAATGAAATTGTAAAAGTATCTTAAAAACGTTGCTTCTATCGATCTATCAATACGTTTTAACAATTCCACGCTACCTGACCTAAATATAGCCTATATAACTACAATGGCCACGTACTAGCTGACACTACTAAATTAGGCCACAACAACCTAACTATTTTGTTACAGTCTGACTTTCGTGAGTTCCCCGCCCGGCAACAGTATCCGATTTGTATACGTCATTTTGTCTCATTATCATTCGTCTCTCACCGCTGATTCAAGTGGGAAAGTTATCAGTTACTTGCGGAGATGGGGTATGTTCGAATACTGGTTACCCTTTCAGGATCCCAGGAAACAGTGGTTATGTTAACTGATTGTCTGTCAGCCCTCGATGGCATACACAGCACGCTTAATATTCAATCAATTAATCAAATCATTATTTAAGTCCAAATTTCAAGGAAATTGCTTTGATACCTTTTGAGACAATACATAAAATGTCGGGTACATAAAAGGACAGGTGACGGGTTAGCTGTTCCGTTCAGTATATGTTATACGTATGGTAAATTAACCAATATTATAGTGTAATTCACATGAATCCATGTATGCCTATATAATATTGACCGTACTAGCACGGCCAATGGACGTTGAAATATATATAAAAAAGAATGTTTTGTTTTCCCTAGTTTTAATTTGATATGTTTTGTCATAAGAATATATTAAAAATGGTAGTTTGGGGTAAAGCAAATCATTTCTTTTCTAAAGCAAGAATATGTACATTAACGGTACCTGTTTATATTCTGATGTTTAATTAAACTATCAGTTTTATACATATAATAAAACTATATCTTAATGAGCTCATTTTATCAAAATTAACTCATTACAGTCAAACCTGTATTAAGCAGCCAGTCAAGGGAAGGAGCAAAAGTGGCCCTTTAAGACAGGTTGTTGCTAAACACAGCTGAATTTACACAGAAAGCATAAAAAAGGAATATAGCAAAAGTGGCTGCTTAACTCTTTACTCCATATGCAATTTAACTGGACTCTTCCAAACTCAAAAACCATAAAAACATAGTCAATTTCCTTTAATAGATACATTTTACCTATTTATTCTGAAAGAGCAGAAAACAATACAGAACCTGTTCTGAACTTTTTCTTCACTTTATTTAAAAGCCGTCTATATTAGAGGTGTTCAAAGGTGTCCATATGAAGTAAAGGGTTAAGACAAGTGGTTGCTTAATAGAGGTGACTGCTTACGCAGATTTGACTGTATTAGATTAAGAATTAGGTATCATCTTAAAGACTAAATGGCATTAAAACGGACACATTTGTGATCATTTGTATCTGAGATAAAAACAAACATGGTTTTTAACTGAAATAAAAAAACCTGTTAGTACTTTCATTTTACGAACCATCGATTAAATCGTTTATTTGTTCATCGGTCTGTGCTTTTCTAATAAAAACCTGTTTAAGAACCTGTTCAACCTGTTTTCTCACATGGTTTGTCTATAGATTGATTAAATGGCACAATTTGAAAATTGGACCATCAAAGTAGCAAAATCTTAACTCAATAATCGATTGAGCAGGGTATAAATGTCCACAAACTAATTTTGAAATACTTTTCATTCGTATTTGAAGTTTGGAGTTGAATACTAATGTATTGCAGTACTACTTAACAATTAAAATAATCTTTGACATCAAGCACAGTAATGTTACTTGCGATATAAAATGAATACCCGAAACACTATAAAATACCCCCCGATTATATTATCGTTTTCTTTTAAATAATATTCATTATACATGTATATCAAACAATTAAGTATCTATGTACATGGTATAATGCATTCTAATAGTCCACGTAGATAGACGACTATCATTGGTTTTGATACATTTGATACCCACAAAGTATCATGATTCCACTGAAGTAACCGATATTCCGAAATTCGGCTATTTCCTTACAAATTAAATGAATCGAAAACAAATACATGAATAAAATAACGTCGTTTTATACAATTTTGACGTTAACGTCGGGTCCCATTACCGTGTACGACATCCGTGTGTTTTATTGGGATAAAATAACACAATGTCTGTTACAGCTCATTAACAATGAGCATGCAATTGCAATTAAATATAAACACAAGTTTATCAGCTCAGAGATGTTTATACTTTTATTCAAATTGTTCAGATTGTTGAAGCAATCATACATGGACTGATTAGTCCAAGACATTGCTTCTGTAGGTCCGTTTTGTTTCCATTATTGTATGATCCAATTCGCATGATATTATCGCACTACAATGTTGTTCATTTCCATTCACCGACATTATTGCTGTCTTTGAGTGGAAACTTAACAGAGACGAAACGTGAAAGTAGCTGTGCATGGCCAAAAAAATGCGATGATCTGAATCGCGAAAGGGTAATTGAAATATATGTTAAGAAAAAGGTGAATTAAAAAATGGACCTATAACAGACACAGAACGTAATCAAATTCCATTTATTTTATTTATTGTATTAATAATGTTTTTTACGACTTATCGAGACCGCATCGTGGTCTAATGGTAGAGCGTCCGCCTCGCACGCGGAAGGTCGTAGTAAGAACCCCAACAACAACAAACAACAACAACAACAACAACAACAACAACAACAACAACAACAACCACAACAGCAGCAGCAGCAGCAGCAGCAACAACAGCAACAACAACAGCAGCAGCAACAACAACAACAGCAGCAGCAGCAGTAGCAACAACAACAACAACAATAACAGCAGCAGCAGCAGCAACAGCAACAACAGCAGCAACAGCAACAGCAACATCAACAGCAACAGCAACAGCAACATCAACAGCAACATCAACAACAACAACAACAGCAACAACAACAGCAGCAGCAGCAGCAGCAACAGCAACAACAACAACATAAGATTTATAACGAACTAACGGCAAAATAGATGATTTTGAATTCGACATCATTTACTGTTCCCCATTTGATAGCGATACGTCCATAGCTGCATGATATAAGATTTATAGCAATACAAACCTATTCATTTTTGTAAAATTTGAAGCTCTACTGTATTTCAAAACATTTTATCTTTATTAACACTGTTAATATAAGGCTTCTTTTAGCACAGGTTCAGTAGGAAATAGTTTTTATTCTTCTACCGCATTTCTCGACATGTCTTTATGAATACAGCACGTACATAATTTTGTCCTTAATGCGCCAATCATTAAAAACTAACAAAGGTATGTTAAGTGACCGAAATTCGAAAGAGACCTGATAGAACGAAATGTGCCAATAAAATGCTCGGTAATATCCTGACCAATCATTTCAAAGATGTGCTGGCTGCGAAAAAGGGTCGTTTTCATAAAAAAACTGCTATTAGGCTAAATTTAACAACCCTATGATCTCAGGAATCCTACATTTTTAATGTCTATAACACGGTGTTACAAAGTCACCCATGTTTAGAAAATATTTTATTCAATTGATTAGTTAAATCCGGATACTCTCTTCTAGTTAATTTACTGCTGAATACTTTCAAAATTATATCACTAAAGTTGTATCCTTGTTTCAGTGATTCGCTTAGCAGTGAAAATATTAAAAAATGCAATTGTTAAAGTAAAATAGAAACATTTATCTCTACTGTTTAAATTCTTTGTTTACAAAAAATGATTAAAGTGATTGACAATATTTTATTTTCAAATTACAAAAATATTATAAAAAAAGGCTTTGTTTTTTTCAAAAAGATATAATCATTATTTTCTTTTCAACTTTCGTAAAATTAATTATAATAAGCATTCATCATTTTTACTGTATATGTTTAGTAGTCAAAATAACCGTCGTTCTGTGAATAAAGCATCACTAAAGAGAGTATGGTCGAGTGAATTTTTCATCATATTTGAGGAAATAAAATTTAATAATTGAATATGAAGGCACATATGCGACACATTGAAAATTGAACATGTGTTTTTTTATGTTAAAATGTGTAACCACTGGTAATTTTTGCGGTGTTGCATACATGCCATCACTATTAAAAAAAAGTTTTAAACCATAAATATTTCCCAAATACGCTATAAGTAGATACTTGTTGAAGACATGCAATAGACACGACTTGCTGTGTCAAATAACACTTAAAATATGTTTTGTTTGTAATTTGGTTAGTTTTTATTTTAAAATATGTGTGTTTCAGCCTACGATCGCTAAAGATACAGAAATTCGGCATACCACTCGAGCGTATTCGCGTACTAGACCTCTCCGAAATTTATGCTTTATCTAATAGCGCTGTGGGGGAGAAAACGAAGTCTAACCATAACAACGTCAGTCAAAACGAGATGCATTTACAGGCTTTAATGAAAGGTATGATTACTAAATCTCTCTGATGTTATTTGATTTGTTATTTCCTGCTTTGGAATTATTTGACTCTGGCCGTTGGCGAATATTTTAAAGACCGGTGACCGTATCGTTGTTTACATCTGTAATGATCTGAACTGAACCGTCAACGTGTAGCGTTATAGGCGTATTACGATTGTGAAGATTTATCTGAAGACACGTTATATATAGCGATGGCATGGTTTAACCAGCGTGCATGAAAATGTGAACTGGGCTGCGTTCAGCACCGTTAAACAGCAAACACGTTTAATGCCTGGTTCCCTAAAATCAACGCGTACTGCGTGCTAATATGAGGTTGAGCCAGTGTCCAGGGAAATGTGTTAGCTAATGTTATCAAACGTTGGCCAAACTGAACGCAGCCAAGAATAACAGTTTATACCTAGATATGGTTTAAACATATTTTATTGCATAATTCGCATAATAAAGCAAACGGGTCGGGTCACAAGTTCTAGCAACATTAGTCACGCCACGCCCAGTTCATTATACCAATAACGTTAGAATCAAGATGACAATTCTAACATTCAATAGGAAATAAACCAACAATAAAAAAAAAATGAATAGATAAATAAAAAATGAGACTAAGTAAAGTATGAGATAAGAAAAAGAGAGAAACGACAAAACATGTGCTGTCATAATATCCGGTGTATTGAAAGGCTACATAGATATCTATATAATATTTAAATGTATGACATAATGAGTAATACAAAACAAATATCCAATCGTCCAATGCCGAGCGATTACCCTTATTAATAGCGCGTTCACCAGCCTCGATATTGACAGACACTCGTTGACGTGTCTCCACTGAAACAACAGTTGTCAGTTACTTTGATGTTCAATATAACCATATCACTATTTTGAACATATAAATAGTTTTAAAAAATCTGATCGATATAAAAATAAAGACGGAGTAAAGATGGTGCGGTTGCTGCGTTTGGTGTGTATATTCTGTGTTTGTCAGACAGGCTTAAGTGAAACATTTTCATGTCAAAACGGATTATTTATAAAACGTCGCAGTCGGAAAATGTAAGTTGTAATTAAAACGCACGCACGCACACACGCACGCACTCACAAAACATCAAAATAAACAAAACACACCCACAAAACATGAAAACAAACAAAACAGACATCCACAAAACATCAAAACAAACAACACGCACACACACAAAACATCAAAACAAACAAAACACACACACACACAAAACATCAAAACAAACAAAACACACACCCACAAAATATCAAAACAAACAAAACACACACATACAAAACATACAAAACACACACCCACAATACATTAACTATCAAACCGTAGGGTATTCATTCTGACATGGGGTGATTGGGTGAAGGCAAATACTACCTGTATAAGACCTGTATAGCTCATAGTGAGTAATTTCTTCGAATTTCAGAGATACCTATTCATATTTTACGAAGAGACTCAAAAAACTAAGTCTTATTCTATCTTCTCTTCTTCTTTTTTTTAGTATCGATGCAGAACCATATTTGTAGTATTGTCGCACCGTTCTTTACGGAGGTCAAATATCGGTGATAATGGCGAATTTAGGTACTTGATTTTTTATAAAAAAAAAACATACGGTATTTTGCAGCAGACACAAAAAGTCACAATGTATACTAAATCTTAAAATTATACCATTTTTTTTATTGATTTGAAAGAACATAAATACTGGTTAAGCCGTTTTAATACAGTTCATTCAAAGAATTTAACAATCATAGTGATGGTATTATTTTATTAATTTACTATAATTACGACACTGATCATAATGTCTGAAAGTAAAGTATTTACATGGTACCAAGCAAATCGCTAAATGTTAAGTCTGTTTGGTAACATGTTTCATTATATTGTTATGGCCGTAGGAATGTTTTGAATATTGGGTTAAACTTGTGTATTAACATTATTCCGCGTAAGCTGTTTGGGTCCGTAACTTTTTTTTCGAAATTGTTTAGAAAATACAAGTTTAAAAATTATCCAACTGCTGTTTCCGTTACTGTAAACCGGGTCCGATTAGCTCAGTCGGTTACGCGTTTGATTTTTAATCCAGAGGTCGTGAGTTCGAATCCCCACCTGGCAACAGTCTCCGTCATGATTGATATACGACATTGTGTCTCATTATCATTCGTCTCTCACCGCTGATTCAAATGGGAAAGTTATCATTACTTGCGGAGATGGGGTGTGCTCTAGTACTGGTTAAGCCCAGGAAACAGTGGTTAGGATAACTGATCGTCTGTTAGCCCTCGATGGCATTAAATGACGCTTAATATTCAATCAAACAATCAATAATAATGTTACTGCAAATTTATTCGCGAGTTCTTCGTAATTAGGAGTCAAGAATGATTGCTTCCAGTTAAAGAAATGAATCGGTGTTCACAGAACAACGGCTATTTAAATAACAACGTTTCGTTTTTTGTTGGACATGATAAAAATGTTAGTCGTTACACATTTGTTGGTAACAAAGGTTCGATTGTTGTAGATTATGTTATTAGTACTCAGAATTTATTTAAGAATATTGAGATGTTTGAAGTGATTTAACACAATATTATATCAGACAACTGTCTAATTGTTGTTTTTTTTTCGCAAACCGTGTGTGTCAGTTATCAATGTTGATAGTGTATATGTTTTTAAACGAATTTTTTATTCATGGGAAACATTTTATCGTCCTCACTTTTTTTTTTTTTAAAACATGTACCTATTTTGAGATTGGATAAAACCCGAAAGCTGGTCCGAAGGTTTTGTGATACCATTACATAAAAAAGGCAGTATAACTGATGAAAATAATTATAGAGATGTCACTTTTATTTAGTTCGTTAGGTAAACTATTTACGTGCATCTTTTATAAAAGATTGTCAAATTTGGCCGAAAACTGTGGTTCAATATATGTACATATGTCAAATGAATGGTCTTGTATTTCGTAAACAACTAAAATATAAATGTTTTTTTATTATTAATCTTGTATTCGTTTTAGTACAAGATTAAACGAATCTATTATATATATATTTGTGAATAACCAAACATAAATATGTACAGACTGCGAGCGCGCCTAGCTACAATACAAACCATAGACAAAATATCAAGGCATCTACCAAACCATATATAGATTGCAGTGGTTATATGTGGTTGTTTGTATACGTGTGTGTCTATTGCTTGTTTTTGCATGCAAATGATAAGTATTTAAACTGAACACCTTTGTTCTTCGCTTTGTTCAAGGTTAAACGCTTTTTGGAAAATACACATTTATAAATTACATATGTATTTATGTGCGTTTATTGATATTTATATATGTATAATGTATATAAGTGATATTCTTATTCATAAACAATTATAAATTACTTTTAACATGTATGTTATCCATTAATTTATCGTGTACTGGTTTATGATCGCCGTCATGTATATGTAAAGTATGTCCTCATGGGTCCAGGACCTTCAGGAATTATGAGAGAAAAAACTTGTATGCATATCAATTTAAACACACACTTCTCTGTTGTATATGTCATGACCTATGTTACTACTTAAGATGCTAATTGAGAGTTAGTCATAAACATAGTTGTACTTATGTATTTAGATATGTTAATACTAGATTGCAATGTTTTTAATGTTGTAGAAGGCAATATGGAAAATATCATATATAGCTTGATTTCGAAATTGTATTATGTCATAATGTGTCACCCACTTTATATATATAAATAAATAAATATATTATTATAATTATTACTATTATTATTATTATTATTGTTATTATTAATTATCATTATGTAATTCAGAAAGCTGAGTAATGTCACAGACCTGTGGCTGGAAAACTGCGATAACAAGTTCAAGAATGTCAGTCACCACAATATTTTGGATATGTAAGTACAATCAAATCTGTCATAAACCCCAACTTTCACTGCCAGGGTAGTAAATATTTGCAAGAGGATACTATCAAATTACAACGTTACAATTTTGGTAGTTGGGCGTTTTATTTTCAAGCAACAACACTTTTTAGATTTTTTTTTGTTTGCCAATTAAATGTTTTAACAATAATCTAGTAATATGCAACATCAAAACAAAAATAATGTATTGATGACTGTGAAATTTTGAAAAAAGAGTTCTCTGTTTGAGTCATGTATTGAATTATATGAAACCTGCCCCAGAGCCATTTTGTGACTTCTATATTGCAGTTTGGACTTTAAGCAATCATTCAAAGGGAGGGACAAATATGGCCTGTCAAAAAAGGTTAATACAGGCGAACTTGCACTGAAAGCAAAAATTATGAAATAGAAAATACGGCTGCTTAAGAATGGTGACTGCTTAATAGAGGTGACCGCTTGCGCAGGTTTGACTGTATTAATAAATTCGTGAGAGCAGAATAAGTATAAATTGGCATAGACCATAATAGTCCGGCATGTAACCCGGGTATTTTCACTGAATCTTGCATGAGAGTGTATAGTATTTTTTTTTGCTAAAATGGTAGTTTATATATAGTTCTTTGAATTCATGTTGGATGACATTTTGTCATCATCGAGCATTTTTGAAATAAACAAGATGGCGTCCAAAATGGCTGCCAATTTGCTAGAAATGCAATATTTGGATGAGAATTTCTATTAGCTATGTCATTATACATACTAAAGAACTTTTTTGGTGTGTTTAATGGTTAAGTGACAAACTGAGATGAAATTCGGTCATAATTGGGCATTTTCACTGAATCTTGCATGAGAGTGTATAGTATTTTTTTTTGCTAAAATGGTAGTTTATATATAGTTCTTTGAATTCATGTTGGATGACATTTTGTCATCATCGAGCATTTTTGAAATAAACAAGATGGCGTCCAAAATGGCTGCCAATTTGCTAGAAATGCAATATTTGGACAAACTGAGATGAAATTCGGTCATAATTGGGCATTTCAAACAAGATGATGCCGAAATTGGCCGCCAATTTGCTCGAATATCAATATTTGAATGACAATTACTACTAGGTATAAATTATGGCTAAAATGATATATATAGTTGCTTGATTTTATATTGGATGACCTTTTGTTATCATTGAATATTTTGTAATAAAAAAGATGGCGATCAAAACAATAATCTAAGAAACACTTCCAAATATGTATACTTAAGGAAAAAAAGTCTTGTCCGGTAAACTTAAACATGAATGTAATTGAACTAATTGAAAACATAACTATAATATGTTACTCCCATAGGTAATTACGTAAAATATAAATTTGTTTACATTCTATTTAAAATATTTCGACCAAAGTTGTCAAGGATGAAACAAAATTACCATTTACATCTTGTTAATTAGAATAATCCTGATACAAATTATATAATTGAAAACAGATATATATATATAGATTTGGTGTTTTGAAAAGAAAATATTCAAAGGTAATAAATGTGTGTTTTTTTCAAAAAAATTGACTGGTTAGTTTTATCAAAAAGATGGTGATTAAAACTGCTGAATTTACATGGTAAATTTTAGTATCGGGTGTGTTCCCTGTGAGCATTGCTTAATGCTTGTACAACAATTGAGCCGACATTTTGTTTTCAGCTCAATTTTACAATTTTTGGTGGGATGCGACGCCTTTTTCAACGCATTTCAAGTTATATATGACATATCTAATTTTATTGATGGAAGACGATCTTACAGTGAATCCGAGTAGAAACACTTTCCTTTTACAAGTAACTGGCAAACCTTTTCACGTAAATTTTATTGAGCGAGTGGGACTCAAACCTACGACCATAGCTGTGAGAGGTAAATGATCTTGAGACGTCGCCTTAGACCACTTGGCCACGGCGGACCCATTTCGATTAGTAAACTTAATCTTAATTAGGCTATGGTAATTATTTTTCAAAAACAGTGCAAATATTAGACAGGGGAGGATATATCAATTCACTGTGTAACGAAAACGAACTATGTAATTAGGTTAGAAGCAGAAAAATCTTTTACCAGACTTAGATGTTGATTTACTTTCTTATTCCTAGAGCGATTTCATTGGCTGAGGAAGAAGGTCAAAACATGCTAACGGTCATAACGTTCTATGGAACGTTCTATTTTGAAATATCTGATTGATTTTATTGGTAAGAAAGTAGACAGTAAGACACCATCTAACAATAATTGAAAAACGCCTTATTATATATTTTGCCATTTTCTATATATTTTTGATTATATCGATGCATATTTCAGAATTGTGGTATCAAGTAATTTCCAGCTTGCGTCATTAAGTGAAGTTTTACTGAAGTTCAAAATCAGCAAACATGTGACCGACGTGTAAGTATCATTTCACTGACCGGTGTACCAATTGATCAGTGTACTAATTGACCAGAGTACTAATTGACCAGTGTGCTAATTGACCTGGCGCGAGAACGGCGAATATCGCTTCGCCCATTGGGAACGTGACATTGTTTGTCAAAGTAATACAGTGTAGTGTTTAGCCGTTAGA
Organism: Panopea generosa; assembly: GCA_029582155.1. Lineage (NCBI taxonomy): Eukaryota > Metazoa > Mollusca > Bivalvia > Adapedonta > Hiatellidae > Panopea > Panopea generosa. The sequence continues at coordinate 48,649,081 of CM055911.1, forward strand.
TTGGCTAAGGAAAATTGCGACGTAGTAACACATTTCAATCAATGATAGGACTCAAAGACCGCTTCATGTCAATCCATAAAACGCACCAGTCACGTACGCCATAAAAGGAATAAAGTTTAAGAGATGTAATCCGAATCTGCATTGATGGTACTATAATTTTTACCATTTTAATTCGTTGTTTATGGTATTGTTTTGTGTTGAGTATACATGCATGAATTTCATAACTGTCAGATAAACATAACATATTTTACTTTATTGTTTATGGAAAATGCTATTGGAATATTTGATATATTATATACCTAACTTTATATTTTTGCCAGGATTTATGCAGTATGTATTATGACGTTCTCTATCATGTATAACTGGACACAATAGTCTTTTTACGCATGCATGATCCTACCCAACCCTCTTTTTGTTATTTTTTAAGCTATATCAGACTCAGTTAAAGTTGATAATTTATTTATTTATTGTATGAGACAACTGGATGCAATACAATTTAACGTTCATATGTATTTGCATTGATCATTTCTAATTTGAAACTCTATTAAATGTAACATTATGTTATTTTACTTAACAAAAATATGAAAGAGTAAAACTTAGATTATTGTTTTAGTCATACTTTAACCTGCCTAGTTAGTATTTTAAGTTCTATACTACTAAGGTATTTATTCGTGGAGTTTTATTTACAATCTATCTGAGTGTTGACTTGATGGCATAGACCAGAATGTCATACGAGACACGTTACCCGAGCGCGTAACATCAACTGGTAATACTCAATTTTGCTTTAGTTTGTTGGAGAGTATTGTGTTTGTGTGTAATGTAGTGCTTTCATAAAGTATTCATATTATTGTAATGCGTGCGCATAGCACTCATTTACCGGAAGTATAAAAGGTTTTCGTGCGCAACACAATCATTCATCGGAAGTATAAATGGGTTGCCAATTTATCACTGAAACTACATTTTGCTAAACCGTATTTAAATAAATTATTTTAGAAAAATCCGTGATTTAGATAATGGGGGCCTGCATATATAAGTACTATCTATATTCAATTTACACATATTCAGAAAATTGGTCACTGATGACGTCATCATTACATGTTTATAAGTCAAGGTATTCTAAATCTTTTGTAAAATGATAACACATCGTTATTATCACGTTCTAAGCCACGTGCTCTCAGTTTCTATATTTAATCAAAGTTAATTAAAGTAACCAAGACAAGCAATGGTTAAGTAGACATTAGATAATGAAGTTTGTACTACAGGCAGTCTGGAACATTACATAAGCATGCTTATGACAGCTGGTCTGAGTTAGAATAATCGGCGATTAGGAACTCAACTGCTGAAATGTTTTAACCATAGAATTTCTTGGACCTCCTTTGGTTTGCGACAGTTGTTTCCATGTATATCCTACGAAGCTTTTAAACGCTACTGCTATTTCCCAGTTAAAAATAAACTAAATTAAGCTTCGAAACCATTTGCGTATTGTATCAATTGTTTTCTTTTCTGTCTATTTAGATCTAGTTTAGTTTATAATAACTTCCTGACTAGAACCAGTACTTAGGGCTGTTATTTAAGAGACATCTGGTGGTCGAGCTGTGGCAACGTTTGGCGTGAGCGGCCAACACATACATTTCCGTGATTTACAGTGCATAGATGTACATGATATCATATTTATTAGAGAATAGTCGGGTGGTGACATTCTTATTAAACCAATGAAGTTTTGAGGAGGTACATAAGTATGAACGTGGGAACCATCCCTTATAAATTCTCTGTAATCCATACGTGTTGTGCAAAGTGCTCATTCATAGAATACACACCACGCATACACGTGTAATGATTACGCAACTAGACGCAAGAGATATGTAAACGCAACACAGAAAAAAAGTAAAAACGTAACACAGGAAGAAATTTGAAAACGCAACACAGGAAGAGATATGAAAACGCAACACAGGGTTTATAGGGGACTTACTTGGAAATAAAAAAGTGACAACAATACAGGAGGTGCTAAATGAATAAGTAACACCTCAAGTTAACATCTCTTCCTGTGTTGCGTTTTCATATTTCTTCCTGCGTTGCGTTTACATATCTCTTCATGTGCTGCGTTTCTGGAGTGTATTAATTATTAACCACGTTGCCATATTTGAACTTTTGACTTTCTTTGTATTGTTTATATTGACTTTTATTTCAACTTTTCAGAAACATTACAAATAGTGCCGTGACAAAGGTGCCATCTGATGTGTTTATTTCGTATACAAATCTGAAATGGATGTAAGTTTACTGTCCTGTTATTGTTTGATTTGTTTATTGAATATTTAGCGTTATTTATGCCATCGAGGACTAACAGGCAATCAGTTATCCTAGCCATTGTTTCATGGGGTAATGAAAGGTTAAGCAGTACTCAAGCAAACCCATCTCCACAAACAACTGATAACTGTTCCACGTGTAACAGCGGCGAAAGACAAATGACAAATGAGACGACACAATGTCGCATATCAATCATTGATGGATAGTATGGCCGGTGTAGGGATTCAAGCTCAGGGCTCCTGGATTGATAATCAGACGCATTACCGGCTCGGCTAGCCGGGCTCGGCCATAGTAATTGTATTCGTATGTTAATGCGCATGTTCTTAATGGAACAGAATTTGATATACTACTGTGATTATAATACGCTATGGGTCAGAAATTTGGGGGTTTAATTATGTTGATAAAATAGAAAATGTACAAATAACATTCTGCAAGTAATACTGTCATTTATCGCAAAACACAGCTTTCTTTGTTCTAGGAGAATGTAGAAGGTTTCCCCATTTTACTTTTTATATGACAAATTATATAAAATATTAGCTTAAATTAACCCACATTGAAGACCACAGATATCGAAAACAAACGTATCCTTTGTTGAAGAGATTAGGCGAAATTGGTATAAAAAAACATGGACAGGGTCAATTAAAAGTATGCCTTTTAAGTATGTTTTGGATGTGTGTGAATATACTATGATATTGGTGATGATGCAATATTCCTTAAGATATTCAAACAGCGCATTAGTGATTGTTTTTTTACAGATATTCATAGATACATCAAAAGCCTCTCATTACAACCCTTTCAAGTCATTGATAAATTGTCATATCTAATTTTGGATTTATCATACAAATCAAGAAAGACATTGTCAAATTTTAGATGCTCTTATCATAATATAATGATCGAAAAAGGAAGACATGTTGGTCTTCATAGAATTTTACGATTTTGCTTATTTTGCCATAATTCAAATGTAGATGTAATTGATGAGTTTCATTTCTTTTTCTAATGCCCAATTTAAGAACATCTTAGACAATTAAACTTTCAAGATGCCTGACTATGATCAAGATCTTTAAATCTATTTTATACAATTATGTTCTTATCGGACAAACATGATACAATCTCTATCTCAAAGTACCTGTTCAATACTTTTGATAAAAGAACGTTATATTTCGGTAGCGGAAGCAAGACACATGATAGGTCATTGAAGCATATACCAATGTACACATATACAAACAATATATTTTAAAGCAATTCCTCGTTTAATCGATTATTTGATTTTACTATCAACATATTGAAACGTTCAATACAGCAGTGTGCGTGTTGCATGTTTTTCAGTGACCTTCAGTACAACAGAATTTCTACATTAGAAGAAAATGCATTTCACAACCTGGACGATCTGCAACATATGTAAGTCATCCTTCCCTACTATCGGTGTTAAATACCCTTGATTTCCCTTCTTATATCTAATGGACGATCTGCAGCATATGTAAGTAGAATAGAACTGTTCATCCTTTTCTACTATCCGTGTTAAATATATCTTATATCTAATGCGAATAAAACCGTTTTACATTGTTGTGTTTCAAGGCTGTTTCTCTGCCGTGTAAAATGTGTATATAAATTTAAAGGCTAATTAATCTGCACCAGGTTTTCCAAGCTAAACATTTCGATAATTCTTTAAATATGTCGTCTTCTAAGTTCATTTTTGATCATGTATCATTATTCCTAATGCGATTATCAATTTTATAGTGTACCATTTATCTGTACCATTCATTGTTATTATATATATCACTGTACGTTTACATTATCTCAGTCGGTAGAGCCGGATACTTCTAGTCTCTGAATTGCAGGTTCGATTTCCGGGGCAGGCCAACTAAAATACTAACACTCGTTTGGATGGAACTTCAAACCGAGGGTCCGTGTGACAGTTCTGTACACCGAGCGCGCTAAAGAACCATAATGAACTTACAATTGAGTTCTATCTGTTAATAAATACAAGGATCAATCACAATAAGTACATAAATACATGCCTACCGAAGAATCTCGATTCTGTCTGATATGTAATTTATTAAAAGCTTTATCAAGAGTTATATAGAACAAAACAAATTTATACTACAATTCGTGTATGCCTTACCACAATTTTTAAATAGTAGTAAGATTATAATTTAGAAATATACATGTAGCTTAGAATTGGCTTTTCGTCACGAGCCAATTACAGCTGACAGCCGAAGCTGCTATCTGCGCTATTTATTTTTCACGAAACGCTATTAAATTGTTTAAAAGGTGAAACTTAATATATAATTTCCTTGTACTTCTTCCCCTTTTACACAAGATGGTTGATTCTTAAGTACGAAAGCTGCTGGTGGCGAATCACCTGCAGAAAAGAAACAGTTTGATAATCGAACAAAATATTAGGGCTGTTTTTGATTTTACTGATTTTTGATGTATTTAATATTTCTAACCTAAAATATATATCTTATCTAACGGTTCAACCACAAAGTGTCCCTGTTATTATGGCACTAACTCCAAATTTAAAAACAGATGAGGGGCAAAAATAGTTCCAGCATAATACAGCTTTGAAAATAATTATGTTAGTAAAGTTAAAGTTGCATGATAACGTATGGTAGTTTGTAATGAATTAAAATTTGCTAAAAACATATTTTATGTAACTTCGGAATGTGATCGGAAACATTGCATTTTTCCTCTTTAACTATACCCGAATGCTTATAATTTTCGATGTCTTTATTTACAATACTGGATCCGATGGAAGGTACGAGTACATAACGTCTCACACAACAATTAATTTTGTATTGTTCTACATACAGAGAAATGCACTTCTGGAACATTGGATACATAACCAATGGTTCTAAAAGTGCCTTGTTCCCATAGATAGTCCTCTGTTGGTCCAATTATGCAGAAAAAAACATGGGGTTGACCAGGTTGCTTTTTCACAATTTACATGGTTTTATGGCACCCCTTCATGTTTTAAAATTCTGCCCATTAGTTGAAGTATACCACTACGAATTGGTTACATCTTCATGAAACAATTCCCAATGTCATCTAAACTTGATAGAAATGATGAAAATATTCAAATGTTCCGATATGCACAAAGAAATATTACATTTTATGCATTTTTAACAACCAACCGCTTTATACAGCTCTAATTTCGTGGGCGTAAAAACTTGCTACCGTCATGCAAGGGTGATAATTCTTAAGTGAGACTTATAAGCTTTTGTGATTGCTAGTTCTTATGGTAAAACATTGACCTAATTTAAACGTTAAATAACAATGATGTTATTGGATATATATTATCTGGCACAAGAACATATTTAGAATGACACTCCTTTGTTCCTTTCTTCAAATCACAAATATAACTCAGAAGAATAAAGGCCATACGGTATTCAATATTCTTAAAAAAATGTTTTTATCCAAGAGAAAATAGCATACATTCTACGACTTGATGCTAAATTCCCCAACATAAATAAATCTGATCATGTCAATCCTCAAAACCTATAAAAATGTAATCAGTATTTAGGAGCGTTAGAAAACAAATTACGAACGTGCTTATCTTCTATCATATCAACATTTCAGTAATTTTAAATCCTGCGAGAGAGAAGCAACATGTGAGTTTCCTGCAATAACACATAAAATGCATAGCATGTCCTGTATTTAATAGTTTATTATGAAGACAGTTTCGTTTAATATTACCGTCACTTCTGTCAGCATGTGACCTGGACTTATGTTTCCTCAACGAAACATTAGAGAATATATCAGTATTAGCATTCTTAGAGAGGTTTCCAAGGTGATAAATATTGCCATTCAAGCCAACACTTGTACTTGATTTCCTCGTTTTGCGTTCGACATTCTAGAAAAGAAATATTGTAATGAAATCATTAATTTCTTAAAGTATATAATTAGAATGTATTTTATCGCTTAGGGGTCGTTATAAAATTTGCTACCACATTTCAAACTGAATGTTTTACAACATTTTGAGTTTATTTATATAAAGATTAAAAATCGACAAGAAAATCCCTAAAGGATGACCGTTAAAAAGAGATTTTATTTTTTATGACGATACGATTTTACAGAATGAGTTATGAATTAATTCAATTTTAAAGAAAATTTCTTTCGGAATATGATGATGTTATGGAGTTTTAAACCCTTTTAAAACATGTTTTGTGACAGAAAGTAGTAATTTTTAAATTCTACTTTGAATCACTTCGACGTCAATCAATGGTTTGGTCCTAAATGTTTTTACTGAAGGTGTCTTAAGATGAAAGAAACTAAGTTGTTGTGCCAATTGTAAATACGATATTGCGAAATGGTTAATATATATTTTGATATTCTTAATATGGAAATTATAATAAATTGTAATTATAATGTGAAGCCAGCAATGGTATATCATAAGCTGTTATTCTAAAAATGAAAAATTAGCCATGGCATGCACACCACCACTTAGGATAACACGCACACAAAAATAGTAAACACTTATTTCCATTGCGGTCCATCATAGCGTTATAAATGTTAACCATCATTATCCAACGGCATTCTAAAATATAATTAAGCAACCAAGAAAGAAATTACATTAACTATAAAAAATAATGATTGTCTCACACCATTAAGTCATTTGAATTTGACAAACACACTCTTAAGATTTTTTGTGTATTGCGTACACTCTTTCAACAGGCTCCAAACCAAACTGCTTGTTTATACAAACCTCAGATCACGTACACTAAATTGAACTGATCTAATCAGATAACTAATGTCTACATACTTATGTAAAATATGTTGAACTAAACTCTGTGACCTTGGACCGTCAACATAACCATCTGTGGTGGAAGTGTCTAACGTTTGGATGTTACGTATATCCCTGTTGGATGACTATTCCCCTTTTTTGTGGATAATTTATATAATTTACCTTTCAATGTAAATCATAATTTTGTGTTTTCTTCCTTTAGAGACCTACGGAACAATCAGATTTCTGTTTTAGAGAAAAATGCCTTCCATAATCTACCTGGACTAACACAGCTGTAAGTAACGGGTTAAATGACATTGAATTATATCAAAGAGTGAAAAATCTGTTTTGGCAGCGGCCATTTCCAACCTTATAAATGACCATTTTACCAGCAAAGATGATATATTTTTTTACGTCTTTCCGCATCATGATCTCCTTTAAATGCACTCATTTTAGATATAATCATCTTATATATCAAACATGTTTTGTTAAATGTTTATATTATTTATTAGATCATTGTTTATAATAAACATTAAATACGTATACTAGACTTGCAATTTCGCATCAAAGGTGGTTTAATTCTCCAAATGGAAAAGCAGGGATTTTTCATACCTGTCCCACAATTCATAGCTATTGAACGCTAACCAAACTGTGACGTCATTCAAACATTCCCCGAAGCAACTGGCCAATCATTAATGTGATCAAATCTCATTGCTATGTAACGCGCTCCATCGGAAGAGCTGTGTCCGTTCCACAGACTACAGTTTTCGTGTAGTGCTTTCGTGTATTAAAGCGGCATCGCCGGTTTCTGAAGATATTTCTTTTGTAAAGAAAGAAACAACTAAGTTGTGAATGATACGCATTTTCGTGAATCATCATGGCCTCCCTGATTAGAAATTCTTATAGGCAATTTTTTGTAAAAGTTCCGATGCACTCTTATATAATCGGCCTGTTAGTAAGTTTAAATACATGATTTTTTTTACGAAAAACAATGCTATTTTTCACAAGACATGATCTAAATAGAATTTATTCTAAATCTTACAATTAAAACCAGATTTTTTTTATTGATTTGAAAGGATATAAATACTGGTTATATCGCTTTAATGTTTGTATTAGAAACATATAAACACTAAGCACGTAAAAGGAATAATAATAAAATCAAATAATAATAATATAGGTTATTATTAGACTTTTATAGGAAAAATCATGCTCTGTCTGTCTGTCTGTCTGTCTGTCTGTCTGTCTGTCTGTCTGTCTGTCTGTCTGTCTGTCTCCTACCTATGTATGCATTTCCGCTTAAGGTCTTACCACACAAATGGATTTTGTTCTTTTTTTCTGTATAAAATAAGGTTTAGGACGTCTCAGTTAAAACAAATGCACACAGGAAAGTTTTCAAAGTGTTTTTCCATAGCAATATTACACCAGCATGTTTCCCTTAAAGTCAGCGCAGTGACACCCAGATTTTTTTGGTTAAAAAATAAATCCTCAAATGCTTATCAATGCATCCATCTGTTAAAATCCCGTATTATTTCTTGTTAAAACAAGTGATGTCTTATTGCAGTACATGCTATACCAGTTTTTGCTCGACCTATCTGTAGCAAGAAAATATTTCTAACGAAATTAAATGCACGAAAAACGCTACCGTGACAAAAAAATGGTATAAAAGTGTAGTGAGTCGTTAAGCCATCTACCAATTTAAGCCTACTTGTACGGCTAGATTTTACCTACCGCTATATCCACGTTTTCAGCTTGCCCCGTTTGGTTGTTTGCCTTCCTTAGTTATTCAGCTTAATATATATATGTTTGTCTTTTTCTGAACTTCTCTTGATTTCTTTCGAATACCCGACCCATTGACGCTATGCTATCTTCCGATCATCAACACTTTGTTTTACCCGCTGTTTTATTGGGAAGAACGTGCTTCTACAGTATTGTTTATGGTTTTGCATGTTGTAATTTAACTTTCTGTTTATCCATATTTCTCTCATCATTCTACTTTAAACTATTGATTTCGACTATGTTTTCGTTCACGGCTGAAATGCTAATATAAATAGGTTAAAATCATGCTGAATAACACTGCAATTGTGTACAATATTGCTTGTTGAATTTCATTTCATTTTTGTTGTTTGTTAGTTTTAGTCTGAATATTTAGCGTTTTTTATATCATTCAAGGCTAACAGACGACCAATTAGCCTAACTGCATTTTCCAAGAATTCTAGAAATTTAAGTGGTTGATTAACATTGAATTAAAATAAGAACTACAATAAACTTAAGCGAAAATATATATCGATTCTCAATTACCGATACTTCAGCAATTTAGGCTAAAATAGGAAGTATGAGGGTTGTTCCAAAAATAGCTTGTAATTCATAACTAAACATTTAATGGTAAGCGATACAGTATTTAAACTTTGCAATTTTGTGCATGTTTTACCAGATATTTCGAATAATTTGACTTATTGTATTGGTATTTGGCACAGATTTATGTATACTTTATTGAAATTTTCACATTTTAATGATAATTGATTATACCATCGAAATATCGAGAGTTTATATTTCGGTGTCGTTAAATATGTCCAGTATTATCTTTTATACGCTATTTTGGTACAGCTCTCGTGCTTAAGTTAAACGCGCATTGACTTTGTAATACATGTAAAACGTTAACTTATATTTTAAATTGCCCGTACTTTAGCAAGAACGAAAACAAATATCAATGTTCTTTAGTACAAAGTTATTCCTACAACATGGACAGTCATTATGTTGCTTGGACTTCCAGGCGTCTGTTTCTCTAGCATGTACTTAAATACTTTAAAACTTGAATAAGTTTCTACTGATCATTTATCTATTATATAATCAATATCAATGAAACAATATGCAGTTTAACTGGAACCAGTCTAAAATCCTGATCACCTGGCAGCTTTTCTCAGATTTAAGTTATTTATTATATTTTTTGTAAAACAGGAGCCTATTCTATAAATAGAACAAAACATATATTTCATATCCAATCATCAATTTTAAATGATTTATTGTTTTGTGTAAAACTATATTTAAGCAGTGTTTTATTTTTTTGCAATATTAATATGGGACTATTTAAATACGTTAATATATTTTGTTCTTTGTCTGTCATGGTTTACCATTTTTTTAAAACTGTATTTTCTTTATATAAAATGGTCTAAACCAGATCCCTAAATATTAAGTCACGCACGCAATTGTCATGTTCCAAAATGTGACTTTTCATATAGGGGGTCAACTGATTGTTATTGTCGCAGCTCAATGAACTTTACCTAGATTGTTACAAATCCAATATAAATTTGAAATAATAAACAGAATGTCTACGAAATTTCAGTTTATCATATCAATTATTTATCGAGATATCTAATATATTTTAGGATCATACTAAGGCAAGTTGCAAAGAGGGTATCTGCGATTTGTTGTCTTTTATACTTCAGAATTGTAGAAAACAACATGATAATAGAAATTCAGCCGTTTGTTTTCAACAACATACCAGGACTTAAGCAAGTGTAAGTAGAAGATGCCATTTAACAGATTAAAATTTAAAGTTTACTGCTTTCATGCAGCATTATGCGATGTGAAACTTTATAGAAACAGAAATTTCGAAATAAAAGCAAATCTAATCGCAATTTGACTTAACAGAACTTTTGAATTTATTATTCATAAACCATTACACAATATTAAGAAAGTTTAAGTTGATAACTGTCCAAGGTGTTATGGTAGGAAGGTTTCTCCAACGTTGCGCACGGCCAACATTTATATATCTTAAAGTTTTAATGGCAAGGTCGTGCACGAAATTCAATTATTTTAATCAAAAATAAATTTCATATATTTTTCCATGTTACTATTCTAACATCATTACTAATCACAATAAATACAATTCATAGATGCAGAATAATATATAACTTTGAATATATATTGAATATTGATATTAAATAACTTTCAGTTATTATAGAAGAACATCAATATTTCATGTCAGTAACTAAGGATACAAAAGATTCTATATTGAGTGTGAAAATGAAGACAATATAAAAATAATATGACCAACATGCGACACATCGTTCAAAGGGAAAATATCAGAATTTTCAAAATTTTGAAATTGGCTTTTAACATTTTTTCCCAATAGACCACGATAAATATGTAAACATGTAAAAAAATAAATTGAAAAAGGCTTTCCAAACTTGGACTAAACGCCTAAGTTAAACTAAAATATGTTTCTAGCTTAAAATGGCAACATATTTTGTGACATATTAAATAAGTCGCGTGTATTCCTTTTGATTTAATTTGACCTGGTTTACAGGTTTACACGAAGTAAAAATTGTTTCATCTTAAAGAATCTGAATAACGATGCGAAGCTCGTCAATCATTATTTAGTGCTGTCTAAATTTAGAATGGGGATTTCTTTTTAAGTGTACTACTTCAATTTCGTCATGCTTTGATGGATTTCACATATTTCGGTCGACACATAAATACGGATATAAATAAAAACATTTGAATTTGTTTAAGCGTTCTCCACTTCTGTCATTGTTACACAAAAAAAAACATTTATCTTTTCTTCAGATTTCTACAAAATAATCGTTTGGGTCGCGTACCGTACAGAACTTTCAAGACGGTCACGTACATGTAAGTGTATATCCTTCAGCGTTTAATAGGGTTTTTTTTTCATATTTAAAACCGGCTTTATGTAGACAAAGGGCTGTTTGTCTTCATATCAAAGAATAATAAACATGGTATAAAATATGTATTTGTTAATTTCATAGCCATAAGCCCAAACGTCATGATATTTAATAAATTGCTGTACACATATTTTGACCTTACAGATTCTCTGAAACACCCACTTCTCCCGTGATGATATTTTCCAGGGTAAATTCAGAGTTAAACAAAAACTGTTTAAAGGTCCAGCTTAAGAACTAAATTAAGAATAAGAAGAACATTTTATTTGCTTAATCTATTACAGTTTATCGTTATAAAATAAATATTATATAACCCTGTTTACAACATATATCTACAGGTCAGTTATCAGAACATGAATAACATACATTAAATAGTTTAAGATTATGTTATCAAGTATGTTATATAACAGTTTTAAAAGAATGAACATCAAAGTATAAGTTTATCATTGATAAATGTATCTAGATGCTCACCTCGATAGTTCTTTACAGTTTAACCTGACATTGCTTCAGTTATACATTATTATTTGACAGAATAGAAGAATTTGGAAGCACAACATTCACAAAAAAACAACAACAGCAGGCTAAGTTTTATGGGTCGTAAGGGGCAATATTAGATACACGCCACCTCCACCCCCGCCTGCACCGCATTTTAGTCTTATAACATTGTTCTTCAAACTATAGCATAACTCATTGAATAATGCTACTTTTGGTGTATGCACAAATTAATGATGTTTAATTTTAATAAAAAGCTTTTATTTTAATCGACTTATTTCGTATTATAAAGTGTCAAATAACTCATTGAATAATGCTACCCTTGGTGTTTGTTCAAATTTATGACGTTTTTTAACGGTTTATTGTTTAATTGATTTATTTCGTATTATATAGAGTCATATAACTCAGTGAATAATGCTACCCCTGGTGTATGCTTAAATTTATGACGTTTTTTTAACAAAAGGCGTGTATTGTTTAATTGATTTATTTCGTATTAATAAGTGTCATATAGCTCATTGAATAATGCTACCCCTGGTGTATGCTTAAATTTAAGACGTTTTTTTAACAAAAGGCGTAAATTGTTTAATTGATTTATTTTGTATTATAAAGTGTCATATAGCTCGTTAAATAATACTACCCCTGGTGTATAAACAGATTTGTGAAGTTTTTTTTTTTTTTAAAATAAGACGTTTTTATGTTTAATTGACTTATTTCGTATTATAAATTGTCATACAACTCATTGAAAAATGCTACCCCTGGTGGATGCACACATTTATTACGTTTTCGTACACAGTCAGTTCGTTGTTTAATTGACTTATTTCGTATTATAAATTGTCACACAACTCATTGATAACTGCTACCCCTGGTGGATACACACATTTATTACGTTTTCGTACACAGTCAGTTCGTTGTTTAATAGACTTGTTTTGTATTATTTAGGAACATTTCGAATAACAACATCACCGGTGTTACAAAAGAAATTGCTGTGATGAGGAATATGAGGACATTGTGAGTAATAAAACAATCCCAGGAGATTTTACACAGTAATTCTTTATAAAACCTATTTATAATCATTATATTTAAAAAAACATCCCATGTTGTCATTTTACAAAACATATAATTCAAATTGTATACAATTTATTTTTTAGATGATTTGATTAAACGCACCAATAAAATAGTTTGTTTTAATTACACGGATTCTAGGATAAAAAAGAGCCACGTTTAAAGACAATCAGAATATACGACGACTTTTAGTTTGTGCAAAAGGTTAAACGCCGTCACGAATTAAAAAAAACACCGAAGGTTCGCAGCGTTTAACGATTTTATAACTGAAAAAACACACCAACAAACAAAAGCATAGGGTTTTATGTACTGGCATTTAATTTTCAACAGTTCTGGTCAGTTCCTTTGAAATAGCCGAATAAAGCAAAACGTTTAATTTCATTTTTACTGTGATTTTCGAAAATAACAAGGTTCTAAATGTTCTCATATGTCATCATGTGATTATATTTTCAAAATATTTAATATAAACCATTAATTCCTTTTTTTTAATGTTTACTTAAGAATTATTAAAACGTTATTTAGTTTAACGTCTTATAATTGTAACGAAATACAATAAAACCTGTGTAAGTGGCCACCTGTATTAAGCAGCCACTTGTCTTAAGCAGCCACATTTGCTCTTTCTCATTTTTGTGTTATCAGAACGAATTAACCTGTATAAACAATCACCTGTTTAAAAGGACACTTTTGCTCCTTCCCTCAACTGGCTGCCTAAGACAGGTTTGACTGTATATTTATGAAAAAACGTGTTGAGGCAGTATTGTTAAATTGTGTCGGCAGATGTTAAGGAGCATTGATTGTCCATGACACGTATATCAATACGAACTGACTTTTTATATTTCTCTAAAGACTAAAAGCAAACACTGTAACACAGCCTATAGTATGGATGTTTTCGTCCTCGCATATGGACCTTTATCCCGCCGCCACACGTGACTTTTAATATACCACGTAGGCTAGAATATAACATACATTTAAGCTTATTCTGTTACTATATATAGTAACACATGTAATAAGTTGTTTTATGTGTGGCCGTATGACTACAAATGTTGACAAAATGAACTGTTTGAACAAATGTTCTTAGGGACTTTTTGATACGGATAATGACAACTTTAATAACAATGTAATCATTGTATTTAATAATCCAAAGAGCTCAAAAGCCCATGTGGAAATAAACATATATACATACTATGTCGGATCACTTATCAAATGTAATGACTTTTTAACAAAAAAGTGCCGGTACCGTTATATCTATGTCAGGCTGTGGACATCCTTATCCAAAAAAGTTGATGAAACACATACTCAATTTTCAGAATAAGGTATACTATAACTGAAACAGTTTAAATACAATACAAAATAATAAAATAACTTGTGTTAATAAATCTGCTTTTGTTTTATATACAAATTATTTGATTTAATGTACATTGCAGGGATATTTCCAGTAACAGTCTGAGGACCATCGACAAAGCCATTGCAGGACTGCCGAATTTGATAAAACTGTAAGATAACGTTATGCACTTGTCGATATAAAATAATTAAATCAATCCAATTGCGAATCTATTAAGTTTACTTTATTAAATTATTTTAACTCTATTACGAATAAAGCTTAGAGCCTATTTCTTGGGTCCGCTTCCTTCATTGAACCAGTACTGTGTTTTTAATAAGACATATGGTCGATAAATTGATCGAACCTGCTTCATTCAGGCATAAGCAGCCAGCACTCTATCAACTACCCAGCTACTTCGTTTAGCGATTCTGTTTGTCAATTTCAATGTCTTAGTTTGTATATATATATTTATTGCCATAAGAAAGGACGATTCAGTTTTAAATAACATTAATAATTTATGTCATTTATAGACAGTCATCAAACAATGTTTTTATTTTAAGCGTTTAACAAAACGTACGTGTTGATAACCAACACAAATATTACAACAGTGTAGTAATACATGAAAGCAAGGTTATCAGATAAGTAATATATTTTTTTGTTGTTGTTTTTTTCCTGGCATTCTCCAATGTAGTGGCCAAATTTATTTGCCAATGAACAACATGGATAATTATTATATGTTTGAGCGAGAGTAACAAACAAGTTTTAGCAATAACAATACATGTATTCCATACTCCATATAAACACTCTCTGATACTCTTGTACTCATTTCCCAACTGTCAATCTTATGTTTTAAGCATTTGATTTATATAATAGACCTCACAGAAAAAGAGAAAAAAAACTCTTTGTACAAGGAGAAATAAATAATTTAATCAACATTGGTTTAATACATTTCATTCAAAGAATTTAACAAGTATAATAATACTATCATTTTATTAATTTACTACACTTTAAAAACTAAGCATGGTGTCTGAAAGCTAAGTATTGGTTAAGCCAATGACAATGATTTTGCAGTTATCTATACTTGTTCATGTTTCATTGTAAGCAAATGCGTTGCGCACGGCCCACATTTATATATCTTAAAGTTTCAATGAAATTATCGTGTGATGAAAATAAAAAAAAGAAGTTCATATACTTTTGCATGTTTGTACTCACTATACTATTCTAACTTACTGGTTATTAGTATTAGAATACCAACTTTGCTTATAAATATTGAGAATTCTCTGTAAAATAAGATTAATACTAAAATATTGACATGAAATTGGTTATCAATATAACTAATCACAATGAATAAAATTCATAGGTGCACAATAATTAATAACTTTGAATATTTATTGAATATTGATATTGAAAAACTTTCAATTAATTTAGAATGATTTAAATATTCTATAACAGTAGCTTAGGATATCAAAGATTCTGTCTCGAGTGTGAAACTTGAGAAAACTAAGAAAATGTATCAAATATATGACAAACATGAGACTCATCATTCAAAGGGAATACATCAGGATTTTTCAATAAATTAAAATTAAAAACATTTTTTATCAATTTTTTCTCACTGACCCTGTATTGCCTAAAAAGATTATATTTAAACATGCCAAAATGATATATCGAAACCCTTTTCGATATATCATATTGGCATGTTTAAATTTAATCTTTTATCTTTTACCCACTTCATTCACAAAAGAAACCAGTAAAAGTGAGACAACTGCTGGACATAACTGGTGTAATGAATGAATCAATTGACACATGAATATATCATTTTGTGAATGCAAATATTAATGAATGAGATCACGACAATAGCATATATCATATATTGTTCAAACTTTATATAAAACTATTTACAAATAAATAACAGAATGAATCAATGGCATATCTAAATTATATTTGAACAATAAAAACAAACAACCCGCCAGTGGGCATACCTGTTGTAAATGGTGATAATCTTTTATTTAATTTTTTAATCTTTTTAATCTTTATGAACTTGGGTTACGCGCCTAGGTTAGACTAAAATAGATTTATCGTTTAAAATGGCAGCATATTTTGTGACGTATTACATGAGTTGCATGTTTCAGTTTTATTTAATTTGACCCTTGTACACGTAGTAAAATTGTTTCATTTTAGAATGAGTCCGAATGACGATGCGATGGTCGTCGATCAGTATTTAAGTCTATATTTAGAATATGGATTTTGTTTCATGTTTACTACTCCAATTTTGTCATGCTTGGATGGATTTGACAAACTAAATTATTCAGTTTATATTTATTAATGATAATGCGATGCTTTATATCCATTTTGATAATTATTTTATTTTTAAGGCATTTATAGCGTTTTATCCTGATACACTCCCTTAAATAGACGACACAGCCATTACCACGACATAAAATACATTTTCATTGAAATAATGACAAATAGACACAAAAACAAGCGAAATCTTTTCCGAAAACAATTAATTTCCTTGAATTATTTTGTCATTATAAATATTATGTATCTCTAAATTGAGTCCAATTAAGCTGCCATAGAACTTGAAGGAACTGAAATATTTCTTCAGATTTGTTTTTTGTTTGTTTTCGAAACCATTCCAAGATAATTGACGTAAGTTAATTAATCTCGAATTGCACCAACAATTGTTTGATGTTTTTCGTCGTTCACGGTTATGTGTCGAAACGTATATGTAAATAACTGCTTTCAAATGTATTGGAATACCAAGTTTCGTTGATAATGCTATACCTTTATAAGTATTTTATATAATATGACATAAGAATTAGTTACAATCGACTTACATAAATTAATAGTAATTTAATGAAAATGAAAAAAAAGCGTTAAACAAAATGAATTGATACATAATGCATGTTCACAAATTCATTTTTACATTTTTATTGAGCATGTTTTTAAATTAAGTTTACCTATGATAACTTTTACTAGTCTAAATTTAGGACAATCGTGTATTTGACACTGTTGACCTATGCAATACCATACCTTTAATTAATCTAGATCAATAATAGTGAACACTGGTGACATATACCAAACTTACTCTATAGTTTAGATCAATGACCTTTGACACTGTTGAGCTATACTACTCCATACTCGTTTTATTTTAGAAACATCGTCAACAACAACTTGACGTCACTTCCTTTTGAGATGTGCCACGTGTTCAATCGAAGTGAATTTCAAATGTAAGCACCCTATCTTAGTTGCCCTATTTGTGGTATATTTACCCCACTTTGTGAAGCTAGTATATTTACCCCTCTTTGTGATATATTTACCCTACTTTGTGATATATTTACCACACGGTATTATATATGTTACCCCACTTTGCGATGAATTTACCCCACTTTGTGATATATTTGCCCAACTTTGTGTTATTTTTACCCCATTTTGCGATATATTTATTCCACTTTGTAATATATTTACCCCACTTGGCGATATATTTTCCCCACTTTGCGATATATTTACCCCACTTTGTGATACTAGTATATTTACCCCACATTATGATATATTTACCCCATTTTGTGATATATTTACCCCACGTTATGATATATATATATATATATATATATATATATATATATATATATTACCCCACTTTGCGATAAATTTACCCCACTTTGTGATATATTTACCCAACTTTGTGATACATTAACCCCACTTGTGATATATTAACCCCACTTTGTGATATATTTACCGCATTTTGCGATATATTTATCCAACTTTGTGATATATTTACCCCACGTTATGATATACATACCCCACTTTGCGATATACTTACCCCATTTTGCGATATATTTATCTCACTTTACGATATATATACCCCACTTTGCGATATATTTACCCATTTACGATATATTTATCCCACTTGGTGATATATTTACACTCACTTTGCGATATATTTACCCCATTTTGCGATATATTTATCCCACTTTGGGATATATTTACACACACTTTGCAATATATTTACCCCATTTTGCGATATATTTATCCCACTTTGTGATATATTTACCTCACATTTTGATATATTTACACCCACTTTGTGATATATTTACCCCACTTTGTGATAAAGTTACATAAGCATTGATATAACTTAAATAAATAGATGAATAAGCAGGGTCTATTCCCAGGTGGTTTTTGAGTATACGCACTGAGGGAGGGTATGGGAGGGTTTATCTTCCTTGTATTTGCGCGGAGTTGGGATCCTCCCCCGAGGTTTTTGTTTACTAGAACTGCAATTGAGAAGTTTTTAGCAACTTTGACTCGGACTGTGAAATCATTCAAATTACCCCTTACCCCATACCTCCTTCGGCTTCATTTTTGATTGCATTTTTTTGCATTTTAACCTTTTTTATTTTTCATATTCAACTCTGAGTAATACTCCTGGGTGTATAGGAGTATGCATAGGCACGCCCCTGATAATTGATACTACTGTAACATCCTAAAATTGACACTCTGTATAATTTGTTTTGCATAAATGTGCTAATATTGTAAATATGTCATAGAGGTCACATATGTTTTAGATACGTATTAGGGTTTGTTAAAGAGCGGTTGTAATTAATTAGTGAAATGAGATGCATTTAGCAGGCATTTAGCGTGACCCTTTTGTAGGTAAATCTAGACCTTTGTGGTGAAATTTTTTAGGGAATTTTGTGGATATATACCGATATATTTGTTAGTTCAGTTCTGATTCAGGAGCGGCACTAGACATATGCAAATTATGTGGAGCGCGCGGCTCAGTGGCGCGTTGCTCCAAGATCGGAGTGGCGTGGGTTCGATCCTCAAACACGGCTATGCGTGGTGTCTTTGAGTAAGACACTCTTTATCTGCCTGTGCTTACTACTGGTTCTACCCAGGAAGACATTGAGCGTGATTTGACTGAGTTGTAATATTTGTTTGTTTGATTATAAAACGTTTTTATATGCTGATAATGATAATTTATTGTTTGCTTATTGTTTCAAACTTGGAAAGAAATAATCATAATTCCTGGTCGGTTTGGCTTCCGATCATTGAAATATGAGTTAGTTAAATAAAACTGGAAGACAAAGAACATTGACATCTGTAAATTATCGAGTACATATAATTTTATAATTTATTTCGCAATTGTTGCTCTGGTTTTACACGGTAGACATAATCAAGCCAGTTTGCCACAATACTGTATACATTTTCAGAATACAATGGAGTGCAGTATAGTCCGGTAGACTATGATGTATTTGTTATTATTTTGAATTCGGCTTAACACGTAACATGCTATACATGGTACCCAGTTTTACTGATAGAAAAAAAATCCCAGATGCAAACACATTAACTTGAGAAAAACCATCAGGTTTCACCAAGTAGCTAGTTACCATTGTCACATTAAATGTTTGAACCGAGCTGGGCTCTTGGTTTATTGTAACAACTTTGAATTCAGACAGTTACGGCAAAATCCGTGGGTATGTGACTGCTCGTTGGTGTGGCTGATTAAAATAGTCCAAAGTGGATATACCGAGGAAACAATGTATTGTCGTAGTCCAGCTGACATAGCCATGGTGCAGTATGATGTTACAAACATGAAGTGTGATGACGTCATATTATCTATAGATTCAGGTAAGTGTTTTACATTAAGTATATATTGCTAAATTTTACAAATATCCACCATTTGTAATATGATGTCACAAACACGAGGTGTGATGACGTCATTTTATCTATATATTTAATGTATTACATTTAGTTTATGCTGATAAATTGTACACATGTCAACCATTTGTAATATGGTGGCAATACTAATACCCAAAAATATAAAACTGTCCCGGAATACTTTGATCGATTTTGGAATTATTCTTATTATATATCAAATTCAAGATCGTTAAACAATCTTTCTATTTGATGGGTGTAGCATATGCTGTTGACATGATCTATATAGTTTAATTTGACAATACGTCACATTTAACGTCAAATTTCCCATGTTCCAGCATAACATTTAACACGGGCCTCGGTCTTAATGCTATGTTAAACATTTGACCAAAAAGACAGAAGTCTGCCATATTCAAAGGAAAACGTGACATAATTTCCGGTAACATACGATGTTTTTTTTATTACAACAAACTAAATGGCCATTACGTAAAATGCGGTTGATTACGCACATAATAAATGTCATGAAAAACAGACAACTCGTCAATAAAGTCATACTAAACTGTCAGGATGATAAATAATGGTTAACATTGCATTGAAACTTTGTATGTTCATTGTTTTTTACTATATGTACTTATGTTCACATTGCCATTATTAGATATTACAGTTTTCTCACCGAAAAACGGTGTTTTCCGGGAACGTATTTTGAAAAGAAGAATTGAAACATATTTGATTTATCTAATTATTTTAGAAAAACCGTGAACATATACGTTTTAAAATCATATCACATCACAGTAAAAGTAAAGTAGAACATGCTTATGTGGAACGGAATATAATCTTCTTTGCTCTAAATTGTTCATATCTCGTATTTAAAATATCCTGTATATGATTTACCGCCCCTTGGCATTTTTATCGGAAATTAACGTTTGTCATCCCATTTTGACCATATTTACCATATTGCTAATAGAGAACATTTTTTTGAAAATTATGTTTACAAGTATGGAGTTTAGCGTCGCTTTCAGCAAATTTCTGTCATATCGCTTGCGACAATATTCTACGCGCTGCCACACTCGAGTGTTATGCCGCAGGCATACGGTATGATACCCCACCCAGACACATTATACTGACACCGGACCGAACAGACCTAGAACTATCTTCTAAATGCTGAGCCTCAATCGAGATACCATTATTCAAGTCTTTGGTATGATCCGACCGGGGATCGGACCCACGACCTTCTGCATGCGAGGCGGAATTTCTACCATCAGACCAATGCTACGGTTGTTTGTTCATTTAAGGCTTTTTAATGAATTATAAGGAGTAACTTGTGAGAACAAAACACGTCTCATAATCGCTCTGCTTGATACAGTGAAATAACCATTTATTGGTGAAAAAAACACACACTTTTTTCATATTAAGGACTTCCTGTAAAATGGCATTATCTGGATTAAGGATTATTTCGTGCCACGTTGAACTAATTATAGACTTTGGGACTCACAATTCGGTACAACGACCTGTGGTAATAACACCAAATAGCCCTGTCTGGGGTTTAAAAGCCGTGGTAAATCATAATAGGTTACGTGTATATTTGGCATATCAAGTTTCATTGGTTTAGGAATACCTCTGAGTAGAGCCATCGTTCTTCTGCAAGTGAATGGCAAACAGTTAAGTGTTTGGACAGTGGTTAGCTCGAACCAACATTCTCAGATGTGAGAGATACATGAATGTTGTCGTTATTCGACTTCACCTTAGATCATTCGACCACGGAGAAACTCGCACAAAATATAAAGCTATAGACGTAGACACAAGTATAGAATTAAAGAAAGTATGTTGGTTTTAGAGAAATATTTAAAAAATCCATCTTTTCTTAAATCAAACTTGAAAACGTAGTTTGTAAAATCATTACAACAGTTTTTGATTTTTGGTGTTGATATTAGGCGTATCTTTATATTGATAGTGCTTCATTTTTTATCAACAGGACTGTCTCTTCCAGTTATGGTTTTATTAGCAGCCAGTGTCACCGTTGTCATGATATGTACAGGTCTCTCTGCTGTACGTCTGAGGAAAACGACAAAGGAAAAACGCAGCATGGTACACGAAATTTCTAAATAAGTTGATATATTTTCTATATATGTTATGAACGTAAATATTTTTGCGGAACCAACACATTTCGCGAAATAATTATTTTTGGACTTTTTCATGTAGATACGTTAACGAAAATAAGTTTAACTAAAAAGTATGTGTTTCTGAATTGTGTTTTAATCGTAACAAAAGATGTAAAATACCAACTGACACAGTATAAATAAAATAGTAGAACTATTCCAGGTAAGTTTTAAGATTAATTTATAAAATGTTGGCGAATATTTCATAAAAAAAATATTTCATTGTAAAACTGTCAACATTTTTATGTTCATTGCAACAAGATGACTACCCCATGTTATTAATATCAATTCAATTTTAAATTATTAAATAATTATGAGATTTTTTTTTATTTTGTGTGCACATATATACATATATATGTATTTCTGATATTACATTTTCATGTTTGAGAATTAAGAGGCAAACTTTCCAGGTTCTTTAGTAAATTTATTAGCTCAGAGTTTTTTTTTAATATTGTTATTAGAATCAAATACGGGTAATTTATACAATGACTGTACAAACCAATGTTATTCAGTTATAATTATACGATTTTGTGCATACCTACTTTAGACACGGTAATTAAAATTAAATTTCCAAGACACAACTGAAAAATAGCATCGCTGTTTATGGTCTACCTAACACACCGCACGTTTAAACCTTCAGCAACAAGAGCTTAAGGTTCAAAACATTTAAACAACACGTTTGCTGCAGGTTAATTTTACCCAGAAAGCATAGAAATGGGAAATGTGGCTGCCTGAGACAGGTGGTTGCTCAATTGAGGTGACCGCCTTCACAGGTTTTACTGTATAAATCGTTTAAGATCTAAACCAGTGTTGGCTGTTTTCTTTGAATGCTACTTCTTTTGTTAAACACATATTCTTTTATTTTTGATATATGCTAACCTATGCTTATCTGTTATTTTTTATAGATGGAAGTAAATACAAGCTACGTGAACTACAAGGACCCGACTATCGCCGACACGACTGCCCGTCTGCTTACTAACGACTCGAACGTGTCCCAAAAACATGTGGTATTAGCTGAGTTTTATATCCAATTAAATATTTTTTATGAAATCTGAGATTATATTCACCAATAATTATACTATGAAATGGAAAATGAATTGATTTTCAATTAATTTTAGTAGATACCATATCAAGGGGTAAAAGCGAAACAGGTCTAAGTGCTTCTTTATTTATATGCACTTAGATCTTTTTCACATTAACCCCTCGATATAAACACATATATCGGTTTCTTTTTCGTTTCAGTATGTATATCACTAATAAGCATATTTCTCTTTGTTTCGAAACAGACCACCGCTGGCTTAAGTTACCTCTATGTTGTAGATATTAGTCGATAGAATAATAAATGAATAACTGAAAAGTTAATTTATTGACAAATAGGAACAGTGAAATGACTTTAGTAATCTTAAAGGCGTATGCACATTTATTAAAGCCCGGTTTTCGGTACTTTTTAAGTGATTTGGCTACTTTATTATCATTGCAGGACAATGGTGTGCTTACATACGACAACTTACGGTTAACTAAGCTAATAGGTCGTGGTGCGTTCGGCGAAGTTTATGGCGGTTATGCTCGCTTTGCAGGCAAGGTTTCAAAAAAGGTTGCTGTAAAAAAGTTAAGAGGTTAGTGATTGGATAGCTTGATATTATACACACAGTTATCAAGCATGTTTAAAAGGTTCAACAGAAACACACGGACTTTGTAACAGGATATATGGTATTCAGAGGACACACCTATCAAGGCATAACATACCCATTGGAAACAGGAAGTATATACATTTGTGACGTGTGACTTCAATTCTTGCTAGTGGGCACAAAGCAGCGTTTGGACATTAATACTTTCTCACTGTTCATCCAGAACTTTAATGTTAACTAATTTGCTGCACATATTGCTGTTAAATGTTCGAATCATTGTTATATTTTTTAAAACACAAATACAAGAAAACAGATACAGCACGCACGCATGCATGCCATTACGCACAAATGTATACATGTACACATACACACGCGCATACTTTTAATAAGGCACTTTCTATTTTCTTAGTTTTTAATCCAAAATATTGTCCGAGAAATATTTTGTGTTTTGTGATACAAAACATGCCAGAAAAAACAATGTAATAAAGAAAGTCAGTAAGTATTAACAACTGGGATAAGTTGCTTACATATATATATACTGAACGAAACGAACCAAAGCAATTTCCTTGAAATTTGGACTTTATGATAACAATGACCAAGTCTGTATTTTGACAGAAGTTGTCGGATATACATTTTAATAACATGGCTCAATATTTTGACGAGGTTATTGTAAATACAAAAGTTGCGGGTTAGTTGTTCCGTTCAATATATACTGTGATGAAGATATTGTAAATACAAAAGTTGCGGGTTAGCTGTTCCGTTCAGTATATACTAAAGAGTGTTCGTATTACAGAAACATCGATGGAGACAACCACACAATTGATAGAGAGAGAAATACAGTACATTAAAGATTTCGAAAAGCACCCGAATATTATCCAGGTTTACGGATCGAGCATCATAAGTGGTAAAATCATATAGACCAAGTGTTAACACTTTGTTTTATACTTATTTATTTTAGTTGCAATTGCGAAGAAAGCTCAAAGCGTATACGAACAGCTCTCGAGACCGCTTTCCGGTAGAACCAGTACTGTTTTGTTTTGTTTTGAAAGGCTGAGCTGGAGACCGAACCCGCAATCTCTAACATGAGTGGACAACACTATATCTATTACACTACCGCCCCGCGTTGAACAATTTCAGCGTTATGTGTGTAACATTAATAAAGAAACGATTAGTATATTCTACAAACTGTGTATGTATGTTTGTTTGTTTCACACTCTGATTTTGATGAACTTTCACTAGCATTAAATTTAAAAAAATAACTATGTATAATGCAAGTACGAAGTGAGTTAATAGCCCAGTGAACTATAGATTCTTAAATTCTCATTATACAGTTACGACCCCTTTCCCCATGGATCATGATTCTTACGCTTAAAACAAGGCCTTTGTAATTTGGTTTGAAATATTTTCAACATTATTCATAGTGGTTGTGATTTCTTCTGCAGATGAGTAGAACAAACGATGGCATAGCATATACTGCAATAAGACATCACTGATGTTAAAAAAGTGACTTTTATAGGATTTCAATATATGCATGAATTTATGAGCATTTGAGGACTTTTCTTTTCAAAAAATCTCAGAGTGTCACAGCACCTTCTTTAAAAAAACCAAGCTGGTCAACTTACTAGTTATTGTGCATGTTTATGTGGGTATACATTCCTGCTATGAAATAAAATACTTTAAAATATATCCTATGCGGAATTCTTATTTTACCATGAAAATCCTACACCTTTTTTTTATATAGAACGAAGAACAAAAGTCAACTGTGTAGTGAGACCTTAATTTCGTTTCTATTTAAGAAAGGGTATTGAAACTTAGTTTCAAATCAAGCATGACACCAATAACACTATAACGTTTCTGAAATATACAATTCAAGAT
Source organism: Panopea generosa (assembly GCA_029582155.1). NCBI lineage: Eukaryota > Metazoa > Mollusca > Bivalvia > Adapedonta > Hiatellidae > Panopea > Panopea generosa. Next base: position 48,674,979 of record CM055911.1, read on the forward strand.
AGTTGTATGTTTATATGTGTGATATATTAGTTTGATACTTGAACATATGTTAAACTTGATTTTATTATTGCCGTGTGTATAATAACAATAATAATAATAATAATAATAATAATAATAATAATAATGATAATAATAATAATAATAATATTAATAATTATAATACTAATAATAACAATAATATACTTGCAAGGGTCTCAATTTATTGTCATGGAGCTGGCAGAGCTTGGCGATCTGTTGACGTACCTGAGGGGGTTACAGCGTTCTTCTAACAAGGAGGTTAACAACTTGGACCAATCAGAACACAAATCATATCTTCAAAGAAGCTACCCGCAACTATTTGTTTTCTTGTGGAGCGTTGCAAAAGGAATGGAGTTTTTATCAAGTTTAAAGGTGAGCATCAAGCATGTTAATACATGTTTGCGTTTTTTAAATTGCAATTGCAATTGCAGACCAGAAAAAATACGTCTTGTCGTATATTCATTGATTATTAGTTTGCTGAGTTTTGTGTAGATCAACGAGTATATTTTTGAGTAGCTTAACTATTTATGTTTATATAATTGTGTTCCACACCATTCACGTGTACATCATGTCGCGTTTGTAGATTAGTCAGGCTCCGAAATTATAGAACTTTTTTGATGCTCGACTCAAACTTAACACTCGATCAAAATGCCTATGATTTCTGTATAAACACAAAATTAAAGAGCTTAAACCTGACAAAACTATAATTTGATAGGCCGGACCCATATAGCTCAGTTTGTTACGCGTCTGACTATCAATTCAATCCAGGGGTCGTGAGTTCGAGTTCCCGCCGGGCAACAGCCTCCGTGGTGATTGATATACGATATTGTGTCTAATTATCATTCGTCTCTCACCGCTGTTTCAATTGAGATAGTTATCAGTTACTTTCCGAGATGGGATGTGCTCGACTACTGGTTAACCTTTCAGGATCCTAGTGGCTAGGTTAACTGGTCGTCTGTTAGCCATCGATGGCATAAACATGACGCTAAATATTCAATCGATCAATCAATCAATCAATCAATCAATTAATCTTTTATGTGATATATGTTGGTATTTAAGATATGTGTTAAACATACGTCTCACTTCACAGTTGCCCATTTATAGAAAAAAACACAATTCTTGCGCTCAAACAAAAGTTCTATGGATTTTCTTTTCAAAATATTTACACATTGTTTCAAATGGACTATGACTTCTTACTGCAGATGCCTATAGCAAAAGATGGCATAGCATACACTGCAATAAGCACACTAAAACGACTTTGTTTGGATTATCAGAAATTGGTGTGTTTTAGAACATTTAAAGACTTCCTTTTCAAACAAACGTAGGGTTTCATTGCACTGGCTAAACAAACAAACTGGTCAAACGTTTATGCCCGGATACATTCTTGCTATGGTAAAATACTTTAAAAACTTTACTTTGTCAAATCGTTGAACTGTGAAATTCCTAGACTTTATTTTATACATAGCAAATAACACTATTCAACTGTGCTGTGAGGCATTAATAAATGTATGAAAATAAAACAGAATAAAACTTATTTCGTTCATTTTTACAGATTGTGCATCGTGATTTAGCAGCAAGAAATGTTCTATTGACAAAGGGCCCTATTGCCAAAATATCTGATTTTGGATTGTCACGTGACGTTTACGAGACAGGTTTCTACTTCCAAGAATCTGCAGTAAGTGTTCAGATATTTTTGACGTACATGTTTTTGAAGTTTTGAGCAAAATTATCATTTTACGCATGAAGAAAGGATAATTTTACAGATGTATAAGCATAATATTATATGGTTTAATTGTTTATATTGTTGATGTATCTAGGAACGGGTTCCATACAAGTGGATGAGCCCAGAGTCATTATCTGAAGGGAAGTATACAACCAAGAGTGACGTTTGGTCATACGCCGTACTGGCATGGGAGATGATGACACTGGGCGGTTCCCCGCATCCAGGGATTCCTCCAGATATGCTACAGGGCATGTATAAAAAGGGATACATCCTACCACAATCGGCACTTTGTCCTGACTTAGTGTAACTATTTTTTGTTAATTTGACAATAATTGTCTTAGTTTTAAGTATATAGTATTTAATGCAATCACAAACAATAATTTTCATGACAATCGCACACGTTTCTTATTGCTTTAAATGTTTACATGTATTTTAATTTACAAATAATATCTTTCGGTTTAACATATTCTGTCACAAAAAATACGGTAAAAGTTATTAGAAATTTTTTTTGAGAATAAATTCTTTAAAACATTTAAAAGTGCACATGTTATAAGAGTTATTTGTATAAACGAATAGAAATCGGAAAATAGTTAGCACTTAATTGAGACAAATGATATACAATTGCAATAATTTATGCAAATTCAATAATTTGTTATCCGATTCTCACCATAATTCAATGACTTCATCCAAACTTCTGGTACCCGATCCTCACCATACTTTAATGACTTCAACCCAACTGCTGGTACCTGATTCTCACCATACTTTAATGACTTCAACCAAACTGCTGGTACCCGATTCTCACCATACTTTAATGACTTCAACCTAACTGCTAGTACCTGATTCTCACCATACTTTAATGACTTCAACCTTCTCACCATAATTTAATGACTTCAACCAAACTTTTGGTACCCGATCCTCACCATACTTTAATGACTTCAACCTAACTGCTGGTACCCGATTCTTATCATACTTTAATGTCTTCAACCTAATTGCTGGTAACGATTCCTTCTACCTTTCAATGTCTTCATCGTTTCTACTCTCGCACACTTTCACTTTAAATAATAAAACGTTTATTCATCTTGCAATAACAGTTTACCATTAACATGCATATAATAAACATAGTATGAAGTCTACATTATGTAATTAATATTACATATAAATAATTCATAGAATAAATTGTAAGAACATGAAAAAAAAAGACGTTGAAACAACCACAGCAGAACTTCGATGGCTTGAACACGACTATACTGGACAAAACAGTTCGAGCTAAGGGTTGTTCGAGCCAAGTGTTGTTCAACATCATACCAAAGTGTATATGCATATACATCGAAATAAGATTTCGACCGGGACTAGATAAGTGGTTCGAGCTATATATGTAGTGTTCTAGCCATCCGTGTTCGAGCCAACGAATTTCTGCTGTATATCATATGATATATAACTGTTGTCAATGTAGATGTTAGATGAACATAAAATTGGAAAAGAAAAATCTAAAATGATGTTAATTGATAATTGCAGATACATCATTATGACGAACTGCTGGAGACTCAACGCACTTAAGAGACCTAGTTTCAAAGAGCTTGTTGATGAACTTGACAAATTCATACAAACTGGCTCAAACCAGGTGAAGCAGGCGTGTTTATTATTCATCATCAGATAAGTTAATGTTGTAATTGCTGAAATAATTTTTATATGAAAATGGAACATCCCGAAATGTAAGTATTTGAATTCCAAACTTTTATTTCACTCTACCTCTCACTACACAGTTGCGACCACTATTTTGTCACGGTAACATGCTTTTTTGCGCTTAGGAAAGTTCTATGTAATTTGGTTTGAAATAGTTTCAAAATGGTTCATAGGGGCTGTGATTTCTTGCTGCAAATGAGTAAAGCAAAAACTCCACAATATATTTTGTTCTGCAATAAGACATCACTGGTGTTAAAATGACTTTTAACACATTGGTGTATTTATGAGCATTTGAGGACGTTTTTATAAATAGAATTAGAGGTGTCACTTAAGTGTCACTGTGTCTTTAAAAGTCCCAAACTGGTCAACCTACCAGATATTGTGTAGTTTTATGTGCGGATACATTCCTGCTAAGGAAAAAAACTTTTAAACAATCTATGTGAATTTTGTTTATCTACAACGGACATCCTAGACCTTATTTTATATGGAACAAAGAACCAAATTTAACCGTTTAGTGGGACTATTATTTTTGTTTGTTTGTAAATATGGCTAAAATCGTACATTTGTACTAGTGTATGAGTTTTGTATTGTTTTATGTCCATGTCTATTTATACTTATATTTACTCATCAATGTGACTTTTTGGATGATATTGGATAAACCCTTAAATATTATGATATCATAAAATATATTATTGATTATCGAATGAATGATATTTTCTCTCTTTTAAGGACTACATGGAATTCAACATTGACGACGAAAGCAGTATGTCCACACATAATTATGAACAGAAAACCAGTCAAAATATGTTTCAGTAAATGACTAGTCGATTAACCACCACTGAAAAAAAACAGCAGGGAATTCTATACCTGTCCCACAATTCATAGCAATTGAACGCGTGCTTAACTGTGACGTCATTCGAACTTTCATTTGAAGTAACTGACCAATCGACGTGCTCAAATGCGGCTTTTTCAACATTGCTATTTTACGGACCCAATCGGGAGAGCTGGTTCCCTTCTACCGACTAGTAAATGACAGAAGAGGAAATGTAATTTAAACTTTTGAAATGACGCAGTCATGACGTCATATAGATCAAACAATTTAATATTTTCTTGAACTATATACAAAGTAACTCTCAGTGTTTCAGTGTTTTTATGTAAATATAGCAAGCAATAAGTTATTTTTGTCCATGTTTAATAAAAACAACGAGAATCTACTTAATGCAGATACAGTGAAATAATATGTATTTATTTCATAAAGGGAGATATGATTGAAATATCAACAACGGAATTTCCGATTTTTGGGATCTTTCCAGATGCGCATTCGCAATGTATGATATATAATCGTATATATATATATATGGAGATAATTATTTGTAAACAAACAAATATAAATGTACAGACCAGACTGCGACGAGCATGTCTAGCTATACAGTATCAAGGCATATACCAAACCAATATATTTGGTGTCCAGCATGACTTATATACTTTGGTTTTACATGCAGTTTATCTGGTCTGGACGGACAATTTGCATACATGAACTGATAGCTTTATATGAGTAGGATCCAGTCAAGGATTCATGACTTCTCACATGCTATATAAAAGACAGACATCATGATGATTTTGACCAAATAGTACTGTTAGGTCTCACTACACAGTTGAATTTTGTTTTTTATTCTATATAAAATTAGGTCTATAATGTCCACGGTTAGAATATTTTGCAACTAAGTTTTTTTTTTCATAGCAGGAATGTAGGTTAACCAGCTTCTCATCATTTAAAGACACTGTAGTGACACCATAAGTCTTTTTGTTAAAAAAGAAATCCTCAAATGCTCATAAATCCATGCATATGTTAAAGTCACAATTGTAACGCCAACGATGTCTTATTGCAGTATATGCTATGACACATTGCTTTGCTCATATGCAGCAATAAATCGACCCCTTATGAATCATTTTGAAAATATTTCAAACCAAATAGGCCAAACATAGGCCTTTTTTAACTTTTTTTAAGTGAAAGAATCATGTTACCGTGGCAAAAATCGGACACAACTGTGTAGTTATGACCGTTTCATTCTGTTTATTATGTAACTAAACTAAACATTATCATGTTATCTAATGTGGATTTTCAGCATCTTTGTTTATGATTAGTTACCATTCGTCTGACAACTTTTGATTTAACTGCTTAATTTTTATATATATATTGATACTACTTATATAATTTCGACATACTGCAGACAGTTAATTGATTGATTGAATATTTGGCGTCCTTTTACGGCATCGAGAGCTAACACACGTGCATTAGTTAACCTAACCATTTTTTCCTGTGACCCTGGAAGGTTTACAAGCACTTGAGCATATCCATCTCCGCAAGTAACTGATAACCTTCTCACTGGAATCAGCGGTGAGCAACACAATGTCGTTTATAAAAATCACACAGACTGTAGCCGAACTCGCGACCCCTGTATTAATAGTCAGACGCGATGACAGTTTATTACAATAATACGATAGAACTTTGATGGCTATAACCCGACGGGCACTGGACAAAATCTTTCAAGCTAAGGGTTATTAGAGCCAACGTCATACCATACATTTACATGTGTATACATCGAAATAGCCGAGATCAGAGAAGTGGTTCTAGCTATTTGTGGTGTTCCAGTCAACGGTGTTCAAGTCATCGAAATTCTACTGTTTAATGTTTGCCGTTCTAAGACAGAGACCTCTGAGGTCTGTATGTATTATGCGTATTCTATGAATTCATTGGGAGTCCTTCGTGGCCGGATGTTCTAAGGTGCCGTCTTAAGATAACTAACCTCTCACCGGTAAAGTCGTATGTTCGAGTGCCGCTTGCTCCAAAAGCTTTATGTGAGAACTTTTGCCAGTTACTTGCTGAAGGACGTTGGTTCTACTCAGATTAATTCTAAGGTCTTTCTCCAACAATAAAACTGAATATGCCATATTTAACCTGATATGTGATGAAAACGGCGTTAAACCCATTCAGTAAAACCAAAACTCTTGTATTTCTCTGATTGTGGTGGCCGTGTACCGTTGATGTACGTCCCCTGTTGGATATGTATTCTGCCATCTGTGGTAGCTCTACAGAAAATAACAGAAACACAATGAAAATATTGAATACGTGTATTATATACAAAGTGACAGCAGATGTCTTTGTCTAAGAATTGTTAGTGTCTCTGAGTGCTACGTCCCCTATTGGACGTATATTTTGTTATTTGTAATACTTAGATTGGCGGTTTTTGTCACTTGTCTGTCATGTGTGGTAGCTCTACAGAACAATAACAGAAACACAATTAATAAACTGAATACATGTATTATATACAAAGTGACAGCAGATGTTTTTGTCTTAGAATTGTAAGTGTCTCTGAGTGCTACGTCCCCTATTGGACAAATATTTTGTTATTTGTAATACTTAGATTGGCGGTTTTTGTCACTTGTCTGCCATCTTTGGTAGCCCTACAGAACAATAACAGAAACACAATTAATATATTGAATACATGTATTATATACAAAGTGACAGCAGATGTCTTTGTCTTAGAATTGTTAGTGACTGAGTGCTACGTCCCCTATTCGACATATATTTTGTTATTTGTAATACTTAGATTGGCGGTTTTTGCCACTTGTCTGTCATCTGTGGTAGCCCTACAGAACAATAACAGAAACACAATTAATATATTGAATACATGTAATATATAAAAAGTGACAACAGAGGCCTTTGTCTTAGAATGGCTAATGTCTCTGAGTGCTACGTCTGCTGTTTGATATATATTCTGTTTTTTTGTAATACTTAAATTGGCGTTTCTTTTCACTAGTCCGTCATCAGTGGTAGCCTACAAACACAGCAATAATAAAAACACAATTAATATATTTGAATTCGTGTTATAGACAGACAAAGTGACAACAAAGGTACGTGTATTTGTCTTAGAATGGCAAGTGTCTGTGAGTGCTTCGTCTCCTATTGGCCATATATTTTATTGTTCATAATATATCTATTGGAGTTTGTGGGACTGGACGACATAGGATGGTATTTTCTTGTCTTTAGTTATTGTGCTTACAACGTCCTCGTAATGAGAATTGAGTACACTGTTTATATTTATGATATTGTTGGTGTATTAATGTGTCCTTCGAATGATTCATCTCTTGTTTCCATTTGTTTTTAATTTTACATACTTTATCAGGAGTACATTATAAAATGCTGAAATTTTGAGACACTCTGTGACTAAAGAGGAAACGTATCAGTCTTCTCATTTTTTAAGACGGTCCATGTTCATAAATAAGAAAATACATCAACATCACACCTCTTGAGTATGTTTATTCATATTGAACATGGCATATTTAAACCAATTTATTTAATCTAAGATTGTTTTAAAGACATTTAAATCCAAAATGGAATTAAATTGTAAAATTGGATTGCCTTTGTGAAGCATTTTCTTAAATCGTCAAAACGAATTTTGTTCAGGTAACACATTTACAACAAACGTCCCATGACTGTAATGGGTGTTGAGCATACGTGCAACATTTGCAACAAAATGCTTCAATTTGAATGCCAATCTTTTTTGTTTTTTTTATTTATCACATAAATTAAACACTTTCAATAGCGGTATCTTTAATGATAATTAAAAGACAACACCAAAATTTGTAAAAAAGTTATACTATTTAATTATGTTTACAGTTCAATAATTAAAATCAAACATTTAATTGTATTTACGTAAATGAGTTTGTTTTCATTTACGCAAAAGTGTATGGAAACCAGCTTGTCTCGGATATGATAATGAAATTACTTGTTACAGTAAAATCTGACTTGAAAATATACATTGTTCAATGCAAAGTTAAATAAGCTATTTTGAACATTAAATACAAAACAAGAGATTCAAATTAAATTATATGGATGGGTAACAGTTTACGTATTTCACGCTTGCACGCTTTCACGATCACGTCTGCTTGAAAGGTATTCTAAACGCTTCTCCGATCACGTCTGCTTGAAAGGTATTCTAAACGCTTCTCCGATCACGTCTGCTTGAAAGGTATTCTAAACGCTTCCCCGATCACGTCTGCTTGAAAGGTATTCTGAACGCTTCTACGATCACGTCTGCTTGAAAGGTATTCTAAACGCTTCTACGATCACGTCATTTTGAAAGATATGCTAAACGCTTCCACGATCACATCTGCATGGAAGTTATTCTAAACGCTTCCACGCTTCTACGGTCACGTCTGCTTGAAAGGTATTCTAAACGCTTCCCCGATCACGTCTGCTTGAAAGGCATTCTAAACGCTTCCCCGATCACGTCTGCTTGAAAAGAATTCTAAACGCTTCCAAGCTTCTACGATCACGTCTGCTTGAAAGGTATTCTAAACACTTCCCCGATCACGTCTGCTTTAAATGTATTCTAAACACTTGCACGTTTCTACGATCACATCTCCTTGAAAGGTATTCTAGATGCTTCTACGATCACGTCTACTTGAAAGGTATTCTAAACGCTTCCATGCTTAAATCTGCTTAAAATGCATTCTTAATGTTTCGACGATCACATCTGCTTAAATGTATTCTAAACACTTCCACGATCAAGTCTGCTTAGTTATTTCTAAACTCTTTGACGCTTAATTATCATGCTACAGCATCTTCTTAATGCCAAGTGCCAAGCGAATACTTTGCAATATCAAAGCAGCTAAAGAATTATTTATTGGAACTTAATAATTTATTATTAAACTATTTTAAACGTTATTTACAGTTTTAGAGTATGCATATAAAGGTATTTCATTAATGCTTATGTTAACATAATCTTTATTAATGACAACATAAATATTCTAAAACTGTAAATATCGTTTGCATTAGTTTGATAATTTAGTTCTGACATTCACCCGGCGTTTCTTTACACTTTCAGTTTATAATGGCGCATGAAGTTCAATGGAAAACGATCGACACCAGATTTGTTATGATGTTCTTGTAAAACCTGTTTAGTTAGCTCAAGACTAAGGGCAATCAAATAATGCAAAATTCAAACAAAGAAGTCTCATACGGGATGGCATTATTGTTAGGAAACCCGTTGGAAAACTTATATGTCAATATATCGTTTCAATATCAAGCTTTTGAAGCAAAATCAAGCTTTATAAATTAATCTAAAATGTGTTGTGCGCATTTAAACGGAGTCTGATATTTTTAAGTGTTAGTAAATGACGCAAACTCTTTCAATTCCCTTTTCAATCACCTAAAATGAAGCTGCGTCGATAATACGAATGGGTTATTCAAGCATTTTAAGAGAACAGATCATGTACTTAATCTATAGATACAAAATCATCAAATCTCTCTGAATGTTACATGTATCCAAAATACCAACGTGATGCACATAATGGAACCAAAAATAAATCAACATATCGTGATGCGAAGATCACCAAATTGGTTTCGAATTATCAAATAGCTCACTTTAACTTATCTTTAGGATTCTCAAAAAAATAACGTTTTCTTAATGGACCTTTACTGAAATACATCAATTCTCCTTGTCTAAAACTCAACATGTTGTTTGAAGGTCATTGGCACCACTCAGTTCAAACATACCTTTGCCAGCTGATCAGTATGTTGGCTTCAAATAATAAAACATCCAACATTAAATTCTTATAAAGAACCTCTGAAGTAATCATGCTGTCACTATGGTCCTTTACTAAAAAATATAAAATTGTCTTGTCTAAAACTCAACAAGAAGTTTCAATGTCATTGTTCCTGCTCCGTGAGATATAGCATTGCCCACAACATTGAATAATATTTAAGCTCCATTACCTAAAAGTTATCAACCCTCCTTGTCAAAAACTCAACATGTAGCTTCATCGCTATTGCCTTACTGAATAAAACATATCATTGCCATTAAATCAGTATGTTGACTTCAAAAATAAAAAAAAAACATCGTGCATTTAATTCTTTTTTAGACGCTCTAATAATCACGTTTACTTCCTTGTCAGTGATGGATACTAAATTCATCAAATCATCAAATCTAATTGTCCATTATAAGCGTGTACCTTTATTTTCATCTATTGCCACTACTCAATGATACATGCCATTGGCCTCAGGTCGGTTCATTGCGCTTCGAAATCATCAAATATTCCCACAATTATTTTTAAGATCATTTAAGTATTCATGCTAAAAACCATAAAACCCTCCTATTCAAACTTTAACAAGTTGTTGCATTACTATTGTCACTACCTATCGAGACGTCTCATAGTCCATGGGTCATCATGTAGGCCTCAAATCATCAAATATCACACGCTGAATTCTCTCCAGGAATGTCAAAATCAGGAATGGGCCTTCCTTATCAGGCCATCGTCAAAGTCACGAAATTTCCTTCGCTAAATAAAAACATGTACTCGAACTACCACTATCGCTACCTATGTCATCGACCAATGAGTTCAGCTTGCTGGCGGATATTCATCATGTCGCGCTTTCGCAAAACCAGCCTTAAATCAACAAATATCATCTTCCGTATGATCAGCGTTTGGACACAACTTCATCTCCTATGGTCTATGAACTTCGCCATTGGACTTGACATTTCTGCTAGTCATTGCAGCCAACTTATTGGAACCCATTGTGGTTTAGATTCTAATTCGTTGATGACGGCTAAAAGTTGTTTAGAAGCCTTTACAATGTCATCATTGATTATTACAGCATCAATATAATGCCCATATTTGTGTTCAATCCGAGATCCTATACTCAGCATATCTGTGTAGTCTTCTTCCTAGAATGTCAAATACAAATGTATATTAAATGAAAGAATAAGAACTATTTTGTTAGTTTCAAATCTTTGCTCAATGTTTCTTCTCAAAAATTTGGTTTCTGTGAAATAAATCAAAATAGCATTCACCAAACTAGCACAATAAGTTGAAGATTGGGTTGGGATATTTGGTTGAATCGATAAAGAGACTTATGTATTTTCTTCTTTCACATATACTGTAAAAATGACACCATCATCGGCTGGTTGTAATGATATTAATAATAGGAAGGTTAAAGTTAGGCGAAATATTTTCACTGAATTGCTTTTTGATACGGAACAAACAGAAAAAAGAGAAAACAATTCACAACATTTATTTGATTTAATTTCGACAACATAATTTTATAATAACCAAACATTTTTTAGTGTTTTCTTTTATAAATGATTTAACGAATGTTTCGTTATAATGGAAGAAAACGATGTTTCAGAACTTTTTGAGCGTCCTGAAATGTCAAAAAAGAGCGTAAATAGGTTGATAGAATAAAAATGTGTGTTTTTGTATTTTCAATATAAGTCTTAATAATCTACGACGTTTATTTTATTAAGAGAAGCGTCTTTTGACTATGAATGTGTATAGTCTTCTTAAAAAATAACACAAGTTAATAGTAACAAAAAGAAGTCATGCTGGGGGTAAAAAAAACCTCGCCGATGGTAAAAGAAACGTACAGTGTACAAAGAAACGGGTTTTACATATGATTATATGTATTTTCTTTCCATTATGATACTCTGTTAATGAAATGACATCACACACCACGTGATCATTTTACCACGTATTACCCTTTTTGGTAGTTACAAATATGAATACGCATATCGGACAAATTTGAAATACGTCATTGAAACTGTCCAGGTTGAATATAAATAAACGGAGCATTTTCTTTCGAAATAATTAACTTGGGTTATGGTTAAGGTAACTGTTTTATTACCGTTAACAGTCTAGTATTCCCGCCATCCAGCGTTTTCATGGCTCGACTATTGCGCCGTGTCATGCGGAGTACCTCTATTGGAGGCGGCTTGATGTATATTATATACGGTTTGATTTCAGCAGATCGTAGAAACTTTAATGCCTAAAAAAACATATATAACAAAATTAATGTTTTAGGAAAGTTAAAGAATAGTATACATAGCAGTTGCATATCGTCGTCAAACAAAACCTTATCAAATGACCAAAACATTATTACCGGATCTTGTTCTAAACCCTTTCCAATTTTGGTATTTTGATTCGAGAGCAAGAAAGTTTAATTTGATGTTTTTATATTGCATACGAATCACCGGAATTAGCCGTAATTCAACTGTTTCATTATACTGACCGACTTTTCTATTTACATTCATGTTCAATCACGGTTGTGAACCCATTTGACCTTATGCTATGGAGTGGTGTAAACAATCGAAGAAAAACTGCCCACTTCAGGTATCAAGTTTTGCATGATACGAGATACATTGTAGTACCAACGGTAAGATACAGAGATGGGGTTCGCTTTGTTTTGTAAATTTTCATTAAATATTAAAAAAAGTTATCTGCAAAAATCTGCCTGCAGTGGGCACTTTTCTTCCGATATTTTGCACCACGTCAAAACATTAGGTCACTTTGGTTCACCACAGTATTCAATGATATCTGATTTAATGATCCAGAGTCAATAAAGAAACTTTAAGGAAAATAGCAAACTCAGTCATTAAATTTGTAACACCCCTCGTGCTCCCTTACATCGACACCAAAGTTATTCTATTTTCAAGAAAAGCTGGATAAGCTCCCAAGGGATATAAAAGGATTGGAGACTTGCAGCATCTCTCTACTAATGTTTTTAAAATAGCTCGAGAAGAAATACAAATTTTGCAAATTAATCATTTAGATTTCAGAGGCATAGTATTCATTATACATACAATATAAGCTGTGCTTAACCCTTGATGTTTTAAACATACAAATTAATTTTGAAAACATTGGAGTTTAGAGTAAAATATTTCAATAACTTTTTTGTAGTTGTATTAATCAAATATCATTAAGTACTTAAACATTTAACACAATTTGCTGGGAGTTGTCTTATTTTGTAATGAATTTCAGTATGCCAAAGTAAGCATTTTGATTTGTTTTTCTGGAATTTAAGAAAGTAAGGATAGTTGTAAAACGAGAGTTCTCGAGATTTTGCGTGGATACGCAATCGTTCATAAAATCTCAATACTTTTTTCTCTATGCAAGTCCTTGATGATTCCAAGGAACCAGTAGCAGACGACATTGTTATAACGAGATTTCGCGAGATTTTGCGTTGATATGTGACATTATTCGGTCCGACTAACCTGTGTATGAGGGGTTAATATGCAAATTCTGCTGGAGGTGATTACAGAACGTATAGATGCGTAGCTGGTCCCGTATAAGTTTCCCTTGAACTCACCAAATTCTACAAATCTGAAAGTAAAAACGCATTTCTACCATTTATCTGTCTAAACATATTTTATTTCACATACAAATTTGAAATGGGATCGGGTCAAAAGTTCTGATATCCGTAGATTTGACCATCTCTCTAACACACATATGGTTCTGACCACGTTTAAGCTGTTCTTTGTTTTCTCAAAGTTAACTGTTAATATTTAAAGCTTTTATTAGCAACTTTGGGCAAGCGTTTTATTGACGGGTATTATTATGGTAGACCAAATATTGGTGAATTGTTTTTGCACGGGTATTTATCTATACTGTGGAAGTAATACGAGCGCTATTCAATGTGTAATGTTATCGCCTTTGTAATTATGAATGTAAATGATATAATCAACAATATTTATGTTGTATGAATTTTCAAATTTTTGGCAGTTGGAATTAAACTTTTATATCAAGCTGCATATAATAAACACTTTTTGTTATTTTTTTTGCCAATTAAATGTATCGACAATAATCTATTAGTATGCAAAATTATAGGTAAAACAATGCATTTTGATGACAGTGAAATTTTGAAAAAGGGTTTTCTGATTTCAGTTATGTACTGAATTATATAAAACCTGCCCCAGAGCCATCTTGCGGCTTTTATATGGCAGTTGGGTCTCCAACCAAACACGATGCCCACCTATGGTTTATTATTCCTCTCTCCATTTCTTCCCTCGGTACGAAGTGATATTCCCTAGATTCCTCTTCGTGAGGTTTTCGCTTTCTGCTGGTATCTATAAATTGATAACATAGTCTTTGAAACGGTGTTAAAGGGACACAAGGAAATGTGTAAATTTAACACATGTTTCACGCATCTAATCTTCTACACAGTTGTTCCCCTTTTATGTGGCGCTCACAGGATTCTTGCGCTAAAAAAATAGTCCTATATAATTTGGTTTGAAATATTTTCAAATCGAGGCTAGTATATCTTTATGCAGATAGGTAATCCGGAAGCTGAAATAGCATACACTGCATTAAGACACTCCTGGTGTATTTTTTATTATTTATTTTGAATGGGGTTTAAAGCCATTTTCAACATATATCAGGTTATATATGGTATATCCAGTTATTTTGGTGGAGGAAGACTTCCGACTGAGAAGAACCACCGCCCTTATGCATGTAACTGGAAACTTTCTCACATAAAGTTTTTGAAGCGAACGGGACTCGAACCAACGACCTAAGAGGTGAGAGGTCAGTGACCTTGAGAAGGCGATTTAGACCACTCGGCAACGGAGGACCCTTCACTGGTGTAAAATAATTGTAATTGGGATTTAACATGCGGGTGTACTCGAAAGCATTTGGGTCATTTTTAAACAAGGTGTCACAGCACTGTTTTGAAATAACAAGCTGGTCAACCAACCAGTTAGTGTGCATAAGAAATATCCACACACACACACACACACACACACACACACACACACACACACACACACACACATATATAATTTTTATATATAAATCTGTCCTTTATAAATCCATAATATATAAGTCATGGTCGACACCAAATTTATTGGTTTAGCAGAGGCCTTGATATTGTTTCCATATACTCGCCGTAGTCTGGTCTGTACATTTATGTCTTGGTTATTTGCAAATAATGATCTCCATAAATATATATATATATATACCGTATACACAATGTGATGTTTTTAACATTTACAAGAGTTATTCCCCTTTCCAAAAAATTAAATGAATTTAAGGGTCTGCATTCATACTCGAGTATTTTAGTTTTACATTTACATCATATTGGTGTTTTATTTTTAAAAAAGAATGAGTTGTTTAAAATACAACATGTCCCTTTAACATCACCGCCGCTATCTTAATGAGATAATTTCGGTTGGAAAAGTTTAATACTAATTAAGCTTGCTTTTATTTAATTTAATCTAAGCAAGGGATTGCTGTAGAAATATTTTAAAATTGCCTGCGATGCGGGATAGAAATAAGATTGGCAAAATGCGACTGATTCAGCAATTAAAATAACATTGATCAACATGATATAAATTAAAATTTCAGAATATTAAAACAAAAAAAATGAAACAAGATTGAGAATATTTATAAAGCTATTGATTTAAAATGATTTATTTTACTTTGATGTGACTGCGCAGAAGTTTTCCTGGGTAAAACCAGTACTAAGCATATGCGATAAAAACGCCCTGCTCAAAGGACACCACATATAGCCGTGTGGGAGGATCGAACCCGCGAACCCCCCCCCCCCCCCATCCTGGGTTCGGTGCTCTACCAATGGATCATGCGTTACACTAAAATAAATAGATTGATTGTAAGATATGTTATTACAAACATCAAATTAACTGTTAAGTATGTCTTCACCTCTGAACCTTGAAATTGATAGAATTACATAATATATTTATTAACCAAATGCATGTATTTATCAGTCAATGTCAAACCTTGTAACAACACACCATTAGTATAACAAATAACTATGTAATACTTAAATATAAATCGTATTGATAAGGTTTCAGTTTTTCTACATTTAACATTTTCGTTTGGGCATTAATAATAAATGAACACAAATGTAAGGTTCGTTTCTTTAATATAACTAAAAAAATGACATATACTATTTATTTATTTTTCAGGTCATTTGAAATTATTTTCTCGTGTAGCTGATTTGCTGTTCATATATTTTCCTAAACATGTTATACCCAGCAAGAGTTAGAAAATGTTCATCATACATGATATAAACCATGACTGCTATGATGAATAAACTTTGGCGTATGGTATAATTTACAGTAACCGAAAAATTAACCATGGATGACCATAGGGTAATTTTCATTTGCCATATAAACACATATTACAAAATACATCATGCATATAAGTCAAATACAGTTTAAGGCAAAAGGGTCAGGCCAAAATGTTCTCTCAACATTGGATACGGCCATTCCCATTCAACTATATTTTGCAGTTTAAACCATGGCTTAGGTATATTATATTCATAGCAGGTGAATACGAATGACAAAGTATTTTTTTTAAAAGTAGTTCGGATATACAGATTCCACAAAAATTGAAAACACATGTGAAACTAAAAAAAAAACAAAACATGTAACTATATAAAAACAGATAGGCTAAAACAGATACACCATTGATATTTTTGTGTTTTATGTGTAGCATAAATTACACCATGGTTTGGTGACATTCCTTTTTGCAATCCCCACTCGAATGCGTCTCAGAAGAATGTTACCAATGGTATAATTAACGCTACACATAAAAAACACGATAGTATCAAATTATATATCTATAACATAAAAAAAATCATAAATTATTTTCATTTTACACACTATAATATTACCTACATGGTACAATTTCTTCAAACCTATCTGGCGCAAACGCCATCAACCGGCGTTTGAGTTCGTTTCTTCCAACGCCCGGTGGACCTGAAAATTCAAAGTTAACTTTCTTTAAAATATTCCATGAAAGCAAAGCAAACACATAACGCAAAAGAATTAGTCTGTAGTACGGACCCAGCTCTCTCGATTGGGTCCGTTAAATAGCAATGTTGGGAAAGCCGCTTTTGAGCACGTTGATTGGTCATTGTTTCAACTGAAAGTTTAATGACGTCACAGTTTAGTAAGCGTTCATCTGCTATGAATTGTGGGACAGGCATAGAATTTCCTTGCCTTTTCAATGGTGATTAACGGACCTGATTTGGGAGATATCAAGTTCTGAGAGTACAAATATATAACCAGTCATGCCCGAGATCATGAAACCTTATTCTATGCCCTGTTCATGAGTTGTCACCCAACCCCCTGAAAGGACTCTTTGTAACAAAATAATTGTAAATACATTGAATTTCTCATATACTTCTGTATTAATATTGTGAGTTTTGTGTAATTATATGTGTGGTGTCATTCAGTGAGACACTTCTTTCTCATAGAATACTGTCTCAAGTAGACACCGTCGCGATATGACTGAAAAATTGTTGAAAGCGACGCTAAACACCATACAACAACAACAACAACAACATCTTTCTCATATGCTTAACTCTGTTTCTACCCGGAAGACTTCGAGCGAGATGCGCATGACGTGTCAGTATCTTATTCACAAATGCAGATGAATAATACAGTTTAAAGCAAACTAATACTTTTAACTCAAGGTCAATTTTATTTGTTTTGATAAGAATCTTTGAAACTGGAGTACTAATTTGAGTTGTATAAGTCCAGATTCTGGACTTGGATTAATATTTAGTCTAAAAACTCGGACTCAGACTGAAAATGTTCGATATCTAAATATTTATCAATAGAAAAATTTAAGTTATAAAACATTTTTTTTGATAGTGTCTTATACTGTTACTTTGGAATTGACTGTTTTTCAGCAAAACAATAAAAATATTTTTTTGTAGATTTTTTTAATGCAAATTACAAAATTTTAGATACAAAATTTTACGTCTCATTACACTGTAACGTCAATGTTTTGTCACGGTAAACATGATTATTTTGCTTAAGGGATTCGAAATGTTTTTAAAATGGATCACAGGGGAGGTGCAAATTAGTAGAGCAAATACTGGCATAGTATATACTGCAATAAGACACCACTGGTGTTAAAATGTGACTTTTATAGGAGTTTAACAGACGCATGTATCTATGCGCATCCGAGAACTTCTTTTTTTAAAAAATACATAAACATGCACTTTCGTTATAAACAAGCTAGTCAAACTACAAGTTTTTTGTGCATTTTTATATGCGGATACAGAAACATTCGTGCTATGAAAAAATACAACAGTGGAAATCCTTAATCTTATTTTATATAGAACATAGAACAAAATTCAACTGTGTAGTGAGACCTGAATTTAGAACCAGTCATGTCTTATTGCTGTACATGTAATGCCAGCCCTTGTTCTACTCATCTGCAGCAAGGCAAGAATGAGCAAGCTCTATGAGCCTTTTTTGAAATATTACAAACCAAATTACAAAAGAACCTTTCATCCCATCTAACTGCCCCACCGTCACCAAAAAAAAGCAAATAATTGTTGTCTTAATAAATTAAACGTTCACCTTTGGGCAAATGACTCTCACATAAAGCGAAAGTTCAACCAGCAATAATATATAAAACATAATGAACAATTTTATTGTTATTATTCGAGTTTGATATATACACCGGGCCCGATTAGCTCAGACGGTTACGCGTCTGAATATCAATCCATGGGTCGTGAGTTCGAATTCCCACCCGGCAACAGTCTCCGTGATGATTGATATACGACATTGTGTCTCATTATCAATCGCCTCTCACCGCTGATTCAAGTGGGAATGTTATTATGTTTCTTGCGGAGGATGGGTATGTTCGAGTACTGATTAACATTTCAGAATCCCAGGAAACTGATCTAGGTTAACTGATCGTCTGTTAGCCCTCGATGGTATCAAATGGCGCTAAATATTTAATCAATCATTCAATCAATCGAGTTTGATATGTAGATTCCATCGAACACATGGTAAACTTGTATTGTGTTTTCAATCTCAATGGTATAGAAAATAAAATAACTTTACTTTGTCCCTTGAAACTCCTGAAGATAAAAACCCGAAGAAAAACCAAAGTAACTGATACAGTATATCATTATAAAACAAATTTTAGATATGACCTATCTGGGGTCCTCTATGGCCGAGAGGTCTAAGGCGCTGTCTCAAGATCATTTAGATCTCACCGTTAACGTCTCACATACCAATTAACTTTGTACTGTTTTACATATAGAGACATGCACTTCTGGAACACTGATTACATTGCCAATGGTTCTAAAAGTGTCATGCTTCCATAGATTGTCCTCTGTGCGTCAAAATATGCAGGAAAAAAGATGGGGTTGACCAAGTTGCTTTTTCACAATGTTGATGTTTTGAGAACACCCCTTCATTTTTGACAGTTCTGCCCATTTGTGGCAGTGTACGCATCTAAAATCTGTTAAATCTTCATCCAACAGTACCTAATGTCATATAAACTTGGCAGAACTCATGAAAATGTTCTAATGTTCCCATATGTACATAGAAATATGACCATTCTAAGTAATTTCATCATTAATTATGCCCAACCAATTTACACAGCTCTACTGTCTTGGGCGCAATAATCTTGCTACCGTCACTAACGGGGAGGTAATTGGTAAGTGAGACCTTAAGGTCGTCAGTCTCGCTCACTCCAAAAACTTCATCTGAGAATGTATATGTATTCTATATAACTCACTGAGGTTCCTCCGTAGCTGAGTGGACAAAATCACCGTCTCAAGATCATTTACCTCCCATCGTTTAGGTCGTAGGTTCGAGTATCACTTATGTGAAAAAAACTTGCCAGTTACTTGCAGAAGGGCGGTGGTTCTACTCAGTTTGACTCAGTCTGAGGTTTTCCCTCCACCATTAAAACTGGATATGTGATATATAACCTGAAGTTTGTATGAAAATTGCGCTAAACCCCATTCAAAAATAGATCATATATCATGATTGGATTCGAATATTGTCATTACCTACTATTACAACAGGTCGAAATCTCCCGGGTTTGGGTTGGAACAGTTCCACTTCTTCATACGTGGGGATATCTTCAGCGTCGTAATCTGGTAGGATTAAAACCGTTTATAACATATTTAATATGACTATACAACAATTACTTTTAAATAATAGATAAATTGTGTGAGAGATACAGAT
The DNA here is from genome assembly GCA_029582155.1 of Panopea generosa. Classification (NCBI taxonomy): domain Eukaryota; kingdom Metazoa; phylum Mollusca; class Bivalvia; order Adapedonta; family Hiatellidae; genus Panopea; species Panopea generosa. The sequence continues at coordinate 48,695,202 of CM055911.1, forward strand.
AATGAGAGAGAGAATATAATATATATATGAAATTGAATGAGACCACTTAACATAAGAACATATAAAAGTTTTCAGACATTTACAATTTGACAATAAATATGTTATGGAAACCCATAATGGTCATATAACATTAAGGCATATAAAGTTTCTGTCTGTTTTGAGACATTCAAGATTTGACAATGGTCAATTAACATAAAGGTTTATTTACATTCGTACTGCAATCAGCATAAATGAACTATAAAGATTTATTGCATTTCATTTCCCAAAGAAAAACACTTGCAGCTGGGCGGAGCTAAAAATGACCAGTTTGCATTTCATTGGTTGCACGATTTTGTTTTGCTGGTGAGACGTCACGTTGCCGTTAGTTTCACGTGATGTTTGCCGTAAATTGTCCGTAAAATGCGTGCACTTACTCAGTATATTGACAATGTCGCCGTTACATTCATGACACTAGCTTTGCAGTTTGCTTTTTAAATATCAAAATGGTAAAAATAACGTAAGTTTTATCTAAAATAGCTGGAGAATATAATGAAAAACATTAGGCCAGTTTAATGTTGCCGAGAAGCCCTTCGTGCTTCATGAACATTAAACTGACCTAATGTTTTTCATCACCCGATGAAAATTCAAAATTCGGCTTTTAATCCTTAAATATGAAAGCTTCTGTCTGTTTTCAGACATTCAAAATTTGACAATAACTATGTTATGTAAACGCATAATAGTCAATTAGTATAAAGGTATGTGAAAGTTTCTGTCTGTTTTCAGACATTCAAGGTTTGACAATAAATATGTTATGTAAACGCATACTGGTTAATTAACATAAAGGTAAGCGAAAGTTTCTGTCTGTTTTCAGACATTCACGACTTGACTATTAGTATGTTATGGAAATGCATAATTGCCAATTAGCATACACATATATGAAATAAATATGTTATGAAAACCCGTAAAGAATATTTCTGTTTTCAGACATTCACGATTTGACAATAGATATGTTATGGAAACCAATAATGGTCACTTTTCCCGAACTATATGTTTTCAGACATTCATGATTTGACAATAGATATGCTATGGAAACCAATAATGGTCACTTAGCATAGACTATATGTTTTCAGACATTCGCGAATTGACAATAGATATGTTATGGAAACCAATAATGGTCACTTATCCCGAACTATATGTTTTCAGACATTAATGATTTGACAATAGATATGCTATGGAAACCAATAATGGTCACTTATCCCGAACTATATGTTTTCAGACATTCATGATATGACAATAGATATGCTATGGAAACCAATAATGGTCACTTATCCCGAACTATGTGTTTTCAGACATTCATGATTTGACAATAGATATGTTATGGAAACCAATAATGGTAACTTATCCCGAACTATATGTTTTCAGACATTCACGATTTGACAATATATATTCTATGGAAACCAATAATGGTCACTTAGCATAAACTATGTGTTTTCAGACATTCACAATTTGACAATAAATATGCTATGGAAACCAATAATGGTCACTTAGCATAAACTATATGTTTTCAGACATTCACGATTTGACAATAAATATGTTATGGAAACCAATAATGGTCACTAAGCATAAACGATATGTTTTCAGAAATTCATGATTTGACAATTAATATGTTATGGAAACCTATAATGGCCACTTGAAATAACAGTATATGAATGATGTAGAAAGTATAAGTAGAGCTACCTCTACTATAGTGTTCAGGAGTACCTCCACTTTGTTGCGCTTGATACATCGTCTTCCTGATACGCCTGACACGTGATACCTTAGGACTTATTCGGCAAGGACTTGCTCCACCTGAAGAAAGTCAAACTAAATTAATGAACAAATAAATGAGTGTACAAACGAGCGAAGTAAGTACATAAGTTACTGCGCGTCAAATATGTAAACAGGTCATTTTGCGCTCGGGCAAGAGAGAAACTCACTGCAGGTAATATTTTAAACTGATGGTATAAATTCTGATGCAGCGATCTCTCACTTACAATGTATGGTGAATGTGTTTGCTTTGGCACACTACATATCACTTGTATAATTAGTAAGAAATAAATGTTAAAATATAAATGATTGGTTGCGAAATTCAGCACTTTTTTATATTGTTGGTTGATTATGGAAAAATTCCTTATCCCTTCTTATGAAACAAACAAATGGTGGCAAATATCGGCATCGCATGTGGAGTCAGCCGTTAAAACAAATTTACGATCATTTAAAACCTCGAAAATTTCAAAATTACAGTATTGTTAACCCTATTATAACCCACTTATAATTTTATCACTAAGACTTCTTCGCTGAACAAAACTTCTCGAGCAACTAGGGTTCAAATTAAACTTACCAATAAGCCGAATGACCCATATCAGCAAATGATGCGCTATAAAAGTAGTTTCTGGTAAAAAATCAAACTAAATCGCTAAACTGTTCAACATGTTTAAAAGATATTTACATTTCTAACATAAAACAAATAAATAGTAAAATTAAATCGCCAAATATATTTATTTAAACTACTATTTACACTGTTTTCGGTGACGTTGTAAACAAATGACGTAGTAATACAAAGAACGCGATAACGTGGTGATTTTATCGATGGTATAAGCATTTTTTAATACCCGCAAATTTAAAAGCACCAACCAATGAAATCACAGGATATTTCTGATGGGTGTTAGAATAGTTTATAATTAATCAAAATTTGCATTGTACTCATGTAAGGTTTTCTATGTCGTTTCTCTTACCTATTACATCTGATTCTTCTAAGTATTTACTCGCAAGCTACAGTATATATCACACAGAGCAAGACAATCCATTCCCAGTTGTACAATAGAGCATTTGTGACAATTAAATATTTCATGAAGAACGATCTATATCTCAATGTGAACTAATGTACGACGGTGTCAGACATTCGATTTTCTGTGTCCAATTTGACTTCAGATACATCAACATATAATTGGTATGAGACGGCATTAAGGCTCTTCCAAGGGGATAATGACGGTCGAACTATGTATTTATCCGATGTGTAATAGGCCTAAAAAATCCCCATGATACCGACTCAGATTTTCGCTCATAAATGATGCATAACCCTTCTATACCAATACAACTAAATAGAGTCACAGCGGTGCTATGGAATATATCAAGCATAGCACCCATGTCACTTATATCCGTACATCGTACTTGGCTAGCAATTTATTTGAATAGAAGATTGAAAGTGTATTTATATGTTACTACAGTCTTGGATAAGCCTTATACACTGAAGCATTTTAAGCCAAGCATTGCGATGAATATGTTACTATGGTATTTTAGATATAATTCAATTTGTTCATTATTATTAATTGGCTTACATGTAAAGTCAAATCTGTTCAAGCGGCCACCTGCATTCAGCCGCCATTTGTCTTAAGCAGCCACATTTGATATTTTCTATTTCTATGCTTTCAAATGAAATTAAACTGTTCGGGATAAGAATAAAATTATATATTCAGTTAAAACAACTGAAAGTATTTTTTGTTTTGTTCTGTTTTTAAAGGTTACAATACTTAAATGACATGTGAAAAACATAAATTTAACTAAACATTCTCGCTATATGCTGGGATATCGGTTAAGATAAGCTTGTACGTTTAGTCTGAGCCGATATTCCACATATAGAGAATATTAACGTATAACTATCCTGTTTGTGAGATATGATTGTTTTACAGCTTGAACAAGCAAACATACACAGTCAGGTGTAACTACTATGATTTGAAAAGTTACGTTTAAATGTTTGCACGTATGCAAGTCAAAACGAATAACAAACAAGTCTTAGTGACCTTTTTTTGAGATATAAAAATATTTAACTATTATATGACATTATATGTTTTACAAAATGTGTTAAAGTTATATACATGCAATTATTGCGCGGGTCGGGTTCATCTCGCTACAGACCCATTAAAAGGTTCTATAACCCCTTACGGTAGCTAAAAAATGGATAAATATCTCAGTCAATGATGGTGTTCATTATTCAATAAAGGTCATACTGACCTGACAGTAAAATAAAACAAGTTATAGTTGTTGGACACATAATGTTTAATTGTAGATACCAAGTATATTGTACACAAAATATGAGATTCCGGATACCATGTATATAAATTGTACAGAAAATATACAGTTCCCGATACCAATTATATTGTACACAAAATATACGAGTCCCGATACGAAGTATATTGTACACAAAATTTACGAGTCCCGACATCAAGTATATACAATTAACGAATTCAGTTATTATGTACACAGATATATTATATCTTTGTAGTCATTATCATTGGGGTACATTATGTTTGACTTTCTAGGGGTATCCAGAAATCGTGCATGATATATACGAGTATTGGAATTTACATACGACCTGTTATACGTCTTACACTGTTCTGCATGGAGAGGAGAAACGCACTCCTTGAGCACTGAACCCACTGAATCCATTACCAATGGTTTTAAAAATGCTTTGTTTCCATAGATAGTCAATCCCCTGTTGGTCCAAATATCTACGCATCTGTAAACTATTACACGTGTATCTTCATATAACAGTACCCAATGGCATCCAAACTGAACAAAATTCATAAAAGTATGATAATGTACAAAGACATATGACCATTTTAAGCATTTTCAACAAACATGTCCAAGCGATTTACACAGCTCTAATGTCTTGAAGCAGATGAACTTACATAAATAAAGCTAAAGAGGGCAAAGTACAAAAATCATGGACACGCAATTAAACGCAACGTCTCTATATGTCTTTATCTATGTGCGGTTTATGTTTGGTGAGGTTTTCAGTTCTATACTTGATCTTACATTTAATATGTTTCCATTCGGATAATCTTGGAAGTCCTCATCTACCATATGCAGCTATTTTACTTATGATTACTGAATGCTGCATTCACACAGTAAGTTCCTTTGTATTTCATATGCAAAGTAAAAAGTGTTCAAATGAAGCAATAATAAGTATACTGAACGGAAAAGCTAACCCGCCACCTGACACTTTCAATTCCTGACATTTCATGTATTTTCTCAAAAATTATCAATGCAATTTTCTAGAAATTTGGACCTTTATAAGAAAAAAACACTGCTCTGTAAAATCAATATATAATTGTCTTTTTATGTCGTATACACATTTTGATAACGTTACTGAATATATTGAAGACGATATTGGAAATACACTAGTGGCGGGTTAGCTGTTCCGTACAGTATATAAGTTACTCACGTGAAGCTCGTCCGCCACAATTTGAAAGATTTTCGTCGCTATGGTATCGTCTTATTATCTCGTTTCTGAAACGAACAAAGGATCTTACATGAGCAGTCATTGATTGAATGGTACAGCAAATGAGTAATTATTTAACTTATTAAACGAGTTGGCAAAAAGTATGTAACGCCTTATTTTTATTTTCGTTAATATTATAAAAAGACCCATGTTCACGATTAATTACAACTTAATTGTACATTGGTTCTGTATGCATTTATGTTTACGTATGGGAGGGATCATCAACGTTGGTGCAGAATTGATTACCATAAAAAGGAAAACTATGATAAATTTCTCATGGTTTAATTTGGATGTAAAAGGTATGTACCTACGTACTAAAGACATAAAAGGGTTTAACTTCATTTTAACTCATGAAAAGTTATACATTGTATACCCATTTATATTAGTGGAAGAAAACTCATGACATGTTATATATGGTATATCCAGTTTTATTGGTGAGAAAAAACAACTCTTTACATGCTATATATGCTATACCTAGTTCTATTGGTGAAAAAACAACTCATGACATGTTATATATGGTATACCCAGTTCTTTTGATGGAAGAAAACAACTCATGACATGATATATATGGTATACTTAGTTCTATTGGTGGAAGAAAAACAACCCATGACATGTTATATATGGAATACCCAGTTCTATTGATGGAAGAAAACTGTTATATATGGAATATCCAGGTAGTTTGAACACTTCAGAATGAATAAAAAAAAAAGCGACACTTACAAATAAGTTACCTTACAAATGGGAATTATTCCGTTAATTGTGGTAAATTTGAGAAAACGTTTCATAATTTATATTTGATGAAAACCTCCTTCTTATGCGATTTCTAAGTAAATAACTGCAGACACGATTGCTTTATGGCTATTTAAATTAAATATATATTATAATACGATCAAGTTAATCTTCACAACATACAAATTGCTAAGTAATTTAGCAAAGTTTTATTATAAAGGGTGACTCAATTGACAAAGCCAACTCTTCTTGAGGTCATCTCAAAACAGGTTCATCATAATACAAAGAATATAAAATGTTTAATGATAAACATGTATGTAATACAAAAAAAAAGCGAACTGAAAAACAACAACAACAACAACAACTAATAATTGCTTTATTTTTGTTTTGTTGTTTACACAGGTTCACTCTCTACATTACACAAAGAAATATCATATCGTTAAATTTATGTCTTAGAAACTCAGACCTCAATCAAAGCACTTAAAGTACTGACAGCCGAGTTTGAATAAGTTTCAAAGCACTTAAAGTACTTAAATAAGTATTCATACACCTTCCTAATTCAAATGATATTATTGTAGCGTTTATTTTATGCAACATCTTTTTAAAAATTGAATATTAAAATATCAACACTATATGTTATTGTTTGATTTGTTTCATGTTTAAAATACATTACAAGAAAATGAAACTCGAGGACTAAAACTAGTCCCTGTCGCGTATGAACATTTTGGCGATGATAAAGACTACACCGCTTGGTCACGGCGACATTAGCAAGACTATGCCGTTTGACAAAAAGCCAAGCTAAAAGCATATTGTCTCAGAATTTTCATTACTACAATTCCATTATAAAATAATGATTCCCGAGCGGTATCGTTTTGAATGAGTTAAAGATAGCATATTTAAATTGCAAATCGTTTTCATCAATCAGTGCCAATTAGGCGTTTTAACTACATAGTAGCAAAAAAGTGGAGTAATCATTTTAATAACGTGCAGCGTGTCTAATTCCACACTAATTATTAAGAAGTTAAATTTAATTATATTGCTATGAACTCGCTAGTTAAGACATTCTAGGCGTAGTTTACATGAATGTAGTTTACGTACATTCTGTAATATAGCATTTACATGTAACTGACTACATTAAAAATACTATTACATGGGTTACCTTTCTTGAAGCTGCCGAGCTGGTATTAAACCAGTTTTACCAGTTAACTCCCCTTCTTTTCTCGCCTGCCACCACCAGGGGTCATCCTGGCTTACTATGTGTAGAACGTCACCGCGACAGAAGGACAAGCCCGCCTCCGGGCACGGATTTAACACGTCCGTTATAGGATTGTAGTCGAAGAATGCCCGTACTCGCATCTTTAGAAGACAATGTACCATCAATATTGGTTTTATATAGTATTTCAATAACATTACTATCCAGTTAAAGGATCATATTGAAGCAAAAACCACAACCAATAAAAGATAATAGCAGATTCGGTTTTATTGAGCCACGAGAGTCAAGGTCATACTCAGCACATACTCTGGAACCGGATACTTTTTTGAATTTTTAACTCTTTTTCAACACATTTAAGGTTACATATGGCATATCCAGTTTTAATGGTTGACGAAGACCTCAGAATGAGTCTGAGAAGAACCACTGTCCTTTCGCATGTAATTTAAGGTTATACCTACGACCATAGAGGTGAGAGGTAAGTGATCTAAACGACGCCTTAGAACACTCGGCCACTGATAACCATTGGAACCGGATAAAGTAGTATTTCTTGAGAGGAAACTGACACCGGACAAAGTATTACTGAGACTCTATTTTCGAGGCACACTGAATGGCTTTAAGAATGCATTAGAACCAGAAATAACAACATACCAGCTGAATAAAAGTTTGAGTGACCTGTCTGCAGACGCCATATGGCACGTTAGACAACAATAGTGAACGTCAATAATCTGTCCTCGGAAAATCATATTGGACCGTGGTCTACGGTCTTGGGGCAATATGACAATTCTTTAGTCAAACTGAAATCACTTAATTAATGACAATTTTATGTTAAGCTGTTTCTTACCACCTGGTCATTTATAAATTATCTATTTTGTAAGTTAATGAAATAAATAGGCTAAATAAGTAGTTTTTGCATTTTAATATTGAATATCTACATTACAATCGGTCTAAATGAGCTACTAGTATATATATATTCACTGCATTTCATTTCCCATTGAAAAATTTTGGAGCTAAAAAGGACCATTGGTGAGCATTTCATCTGCTCAGTTTACTTGGTAGTATCTTGTTTTACTGATGCGACGCCACATTTTTGGATGCCACGTTTACCGTTAGTACACTCATTCAGTGTTGTTCCAATAACGACATTAGCTTTGCGGTGTTTCTTTATAAATATCAAAATGGGAAAATAATGTTGTTTTTTTCTTAAACAGTTATAAAGATATAATGTAAAAATATTGAAAGCAAGTTTTGGGTTTTCATCGGGTAGTTAAAAACATTAATCTAGTTTAATGTTGCCGAGAAGTCCTTCAGGCTTACTGAAACATAATCTAGCCTGATGTTTTCTATCACCCGATGAAAAATCAAAACAGTGCTGTTAATCCTTAGTTCTACATGAGAAACTAAGTTTAATGTTGCCGAGAAGTCCTTCAGACTTCCTGACACACAATTTTGCATGAAAACTCAAACCAGTGCTGTTAATCCATTGTTCTACATGAGAAACTAAGTTTAATGTTCTAGCAGCAAAGCATTAACATAATCATCGTGTTCGTTTCCTGCACGATAACCCGTATAACACAAAACGTGTCCTACATCTATAAAGCGAAACGTGAACAAACTGCATGAACTGATAGCATGCCCGTCTTCAAAGATGATAAAACATAAAACTCAACTCTACATGCTGTCCACATCAATAATTAAGATAAAACAGTTTACAATCGCAGACGATGAAGTTAACCGGGTTACAAGTCTAGTCAGTTGTTACGTTAATACTGTGGCAGCCATTCTCTAGAGACTGAACCTGGAGGCTTTAACACATTTATCAAACTATATCGATCGAAGATAAATCACTTACTTTGCTTTCTCTTAAAGGTACCAACGTATTTGTCCCTGAAACCATCTTGAGCGATATGGGACCCGACATGTGTCCCTGTGCAAATATAAACAAAGCATGTAATAAGTTGTATTCGTATTGGTATTTATGTATACTATTAGTGTGAAACCACACTTTACCTAACGCCTTGAAAGGTAAAGTACCACCGTTGAAAACAGGAAATGCTTTCGTGGTGTAGTTGGCATAATGGCGGTTATAAATAATCACTGTTTTTTCTTCTTTAAAAATCCCTTTATTTTATTTAAATGCTCTTTTTTTATATATGAATGGCATTTTTTATGTTTTTGAAATTGAATTGTGTATTTAGAAAAAAAAATTCTCGGAACTTGGGGTATGAATAAATGATTCGGAGGTCTACTTTGTCAACAGTGTACACACTGAACGGAAAATTATCCCTTATATGACACACGGCCCTTACTTTTCTCATCAGATTTTAGTAGTGCAGAGGTTGACAAACAATAAAATGTAAGTTTCCTTTCTTTCATTTGGGATTTTCAATGAATGACAAAAAAACTATTTTCATTAACTATAAGACCGCGGCGTGGTTTAGTGGTAGAGCGTCCGTATCGCATGCTGAAGGATGTGGGTTCAATCCCCGGCCGGGTCAGCATTTAGAGGAGAATTCTAGGTCTGGTTGGCCCGGTGTCAGTATAATTTGACTGGGTGGGGTATCATACCATGTGTCTGTGGCATGATACTCCAATGTGACAGCACTTAGAATACTGTCTCAAGTAGACACCGTAGCGATATGACTGAAAAATTGTTGAAAGCAACGCCAAACACCATACAACAACAACAACAACAAATCATTAACTATAGAATAAATAACACAATTCAATAGTTGGCTTACACCTATACATGCATATACAACAGCGCAACCGTGACAAATGTTTTCTTTATTTTTACACTCTAACACATAAAGACGCAAGTATGGATATTGTATCAAATTTATATCTATATGATATGGATGATGTACAACAAAGACACACCTTTCTTATCATGTTTTCAATATTATTCAATCATTTTCATCACTTTAAAAAACAAAGAGCGGTCGACATATATGAACCGATAAAATGACAGCAGATCTGGGATAAAAATGTATTCAATATTCAAATAATTGCGTCTTTACGTTAATAAATACCTGCTCTTTTATTCATTATCAAACAAATACATACTAAACAATACATTTAAATTGAAATAACCATAACAAAAAACTATAGCATATTCATGTATGATAAGTTATACTTTTTAAAGAGTAAAAGCTGAGAAAATGTAGGAAAGTAAAACAGATAAGATAAGTCACATTTAAGAACATTGATTGGTTGCGGCTTCAACTGAAAATTTCATGACGTCACAGTTCAGTAAGCGTTCAATTACCAGGAATTGTGGGACAGACATAGAATTCCCTGCCTTTTCATAGGTGGTGAATACACCTGATTCGGGAGATATCAAGTTCTGGGATAGGCTAACTACGCTCAGTAGTCATAGTAGGAACCTCTCTCTAGTCGAGAGAATCAGTACTGGTGTTGTTTGTTGAGAGATGGTCTAGTCGAGTTTAGAATTATACCCACAACGTGAGCATTCAACACACTATCCACTACATTCAGCCCTGATTTGTGTAATGGGTATAAAGAGTATACAGATCAAACTACCACATCGGGTGACGTCATACTTACAAGCATTTGCACAACCTCATCTGGAGTTTTATCCATCACCGTTCTACCTGCTACTTCCAGTATCTCGTCCCCAACATGCAACAACTCTGTAACATAAAGTATAACCTGAGACAATCTATGTCAAAGATGCTTCGTCCCTTACATGTAACAACTCTGTATTATAAAGTAAAACATGAGACAATATATGTCCATCAAAATGGGCAACATTTAAAAACAAGTCTTTACAGATAAAATGATCAATAAACGCCACACACTCCCTTCACCGTCATACAGATAAAACTGAGCTACTCGTCGAAATTATTTTTCACCATTGTATTACTTACAGTTATAATTTGAAAAATAAAGTTAATCGTTTTAAACTAGTTTAAGTGTCCATAAACTTATTCTTAGACTTCAACTGATACGAATTTAAAGTCATAATTAACTATCTATGCTTGTAATTTAGTTGGAATAACAAATTAACTTATAAACTTTGTAGGGGATAATTTAAGTTCCACGCATAATAGTTTTTAATTTGAAAGCAAATGTCAATGTGATTTGATGCGATCACTGTAAACACGAATTATTTCATATACGGACTGGAATATAAGAATCTTACATGGGTTTGAGGGTAAATAATTCCGTCCCAAGAGATGACTGTTTTTTGCGGAAAGGAGACAGTGCGATAACAGTTATCCCAAGGGACGAACCTCTCTATCCAAACCGAAAAGGCCATTATTAATTAGTTTTCTAAGAAGATAAGATACTTTTTCCACTTATTTCACCGTTATATTTTTACAGCGAGGATTTTATCTCGGCTCTAGGATGAGATAGAAATATCTAACCCTGGCACAGATATCCTTTACTTGCAAACCGGACTTATATTTCCACGTATTTTAGCCAAGTACGGAATTTTCATTCTACAGCCCCCCCCCCCCCCTACACACACACACACACACGATCATCCTATCCTTCTGTAAAGTTGGAACAAATTATGACATTGCGTATTAAAACAGATGACGTAATATGTTTGACGTCTTTAATGCCGTGTGTTTGGTATGCACGAGAGATAATCTGACATGGTTATTTCGTTTCGGATAGAAAATTCCGTCCCTTGGGATAAATTTTTCGCGAGAACGCGGCAAAACCTCAAAGTTCTCCCTCGGGACGAACTTTTCTATCCGAACTTCTGATGTCAGATTCTTATAATCCTGTATGCAAGAAATGCGCTTGTGTACGGACATTCTATTTTTACATGTAGACCTATAACGTAGTTAATAAAAAGAAGTTTAAATACACCCAGAACTCAAATTCATTGTTGGTATTCTTGAATTTTATCTTACCACTTCTGTCCGCAGCCCCGCCTTTCATAATTCTGGCAATTTGTAACGACCCTGTTTCGTCGTTATACTGTAATGTAGCACCCTGCAATATATAGATACAATTATATAATGTTCCAGCTGTTATATGATATAGATATAGAAGTCGAAAATCATTATTCATGATTATTTGTCATTTATATAATCAATAACACCAGAAGAACAAGTATAGTTAGCATCATTCTGGTCCAAGTCTTTTACATTAAAAACAACCTAATAAATTACGTATACTATTTAAATTATAAGTCTGGGTAATAAAAAGCACAATAGATATGCATACATATGTAAACTAAAAATATAGTTTTATATACTACTGTTGCCGTTGCTTGGCGAATTATTATTATCTACTTTTAGATTTTTCATTATGATTTTGCTTCAACCAAGATAATCATTCTCACAAAACATACTGATTTAGAACTATACATATATAGAGGAGTCGCGCATGATATAATTGTTCCTAATGCGTTTAATAAATTCAATAATAAATGAGCACGAATGTAAGATTCGTTTTATCACAAAACTCAGGAAAAGTTTACATTTACCATTTATTTTACAGATCACCATTATAAGGAACAAGAGAAAATCGGGCATATTTGTTTCCGCGAGTCATCGTATGACGTAACGTCTTAGAATAATGTCATATAACCATGACAAATCGACGTCATTTATATGTTTGGGTAAATCAGAAAGTACTTCGGCAATTTACATACGACAGCCGAGTTATTTGGAAAACACTGAGCGGTGAATTGGAAGTGATATTACACTAGGTTAATATCAAAATTTTGTTATGGGTTTATTCCTCTCCTTTACCGTAAATTGTGTGATAAATTGTAAATATTACACTGAACATGTTTGTTCATGGCAATGAACTATGATGCTCACTTAAGTCAAAATAAAATACTGGCAACAAATGTTAACATTTAGATCTCACATATAAACTGCTGTCTTTTAAACGATGCAACTGGAAGTGTAATATAAATAAGAATGTCAGCTATGATTATTCTCGTAGAGGCCCTTCGGCATATAATAATTTGTAAAACTGTTAGAGGGGTTTCTTACTTGGAGAAATACGAACCGCCAGGTAATTTACCTGATGACGTATTAAAATGTAAAGACACAACAACAGCAAATAAAGCAAATCATATGTATGTTTGAGGTTATTTTTTTATTTTTATTTTTTTGAAAGGGAAAGCACATTATAGACTAATAAAACATATACAAAGTGAGTCCAAGAATCGGTGTCGTGGATAATAGAACGACTATCGCTCCGCCCACCAGTCGCGTTGTCCAATAAAATACAATGCAGTGTTTACTGAGAGTTCGGAAAATGGCGGCGCTGGAGCCAATATCGATCGCTGATTGGATTATCGACTTGTTTGATTGACAGTCTGCATAAAATCAATTATACAGCCGTATTAAATCGCTGTCATGCATTACTAGGTAACTCTTACTAGAGGTTCGTTGCTCTTGATGAGTTGTATCACTTTTACACTTCCTTGTTCGTCTTCTTCGTTGTCGTCATCGTTGAGGTCTGGACTGATATTTGGACCAAAGTCACGTGACGCAATCTTATCGTGGCTATACAACAGTGCCTGTGATATGAAATACACAGCATTGGCGAGATAAATCAACACAATTCTGTTAACTCAGTTTGATTTAATAATATCTAATAAATGGATCCATACAATCAATAGAATGAAATAGCAGACTCAGGACCTACATGAAGAGACACCGAAACACAGTGTAAACTCTCAATTATGAATTACCTCCCTTATATAACGGTAGCAAGATTCTCACGCACAAGAAATTGAAGATGCGTTAAAGCGGTTGGAAAATGTCTTTTGTTGAAAATGCATAAAATGTTATATTTTTTATGCATAAAGGAACATTGGAACATTTTCATAGTTTCTGCTAAGTTTGGAGGACATTGAGAGCTATTTGATGAAGCTATAATAGTTTAAAGATGCGTAGTGATACACTGCAACAAAGGGGCAAAATTGTCAAAAATGAAGGTTTGCCATCAAACCATCGAAATTGTGAAAAAGCAACCTATTCAACCATGTGTTTTTTCTGCATAATTGGACCAACATATAGGAACGAAGCACTTAAAGAACCATTGGTTATGTATCCAGTGTTCCAGAAATGCATTTCTTTATATGTAGAACAGTACAAAATTAATTGTTGTGTGAGACGTTCAAGTGCCCAACGAAGAGACGAGAATTCAGTCTGAATTAATTTCATTTTTTTCAGTGTTTCTTTTTAATGTTTCTCTTATTTGATTATCGATTCTAGACAGTTAAACGGTTGTGTTTGTTTTTAAGTTTAGTTGAATTTAAACATATTTTATTTCAATATTCATATGATACAATTGAATAACATGTAATATTTCATAAACTGCGAGAATGATAAACACATAGAAAATGGATTGGACTGGATTGAAACCATGCCTATGTAAATCCTCTTCATGCTAAAACAGATGCAATGATGGCAGACAGACGTGAACACTTTACTCGGTCTTGATTATCAATTCTAGACAATAAAACGGTTGTGTTTGTTCTCAAGTTTTACTCTGAATATATAATAAACGATTCCTACAAACGAGTTGTATAGTATTACAGTATTATAGCAAATTAAATGAAATTCAAAAATTGAAGAATTTTTTTTTTTATTATCGATTCTAAACAATAATATGATTGTGTATAAGCATCATTTTAATAATTATCTTTGAAAGTTATAAACTTACACATATACTGAAGGTGTTTATTTCATTGCACAATCAAAATTAAATTTTACGTGCTAAATTTTTCCATCAAGACTTTAAGAACAAATGTTTCTTAATAGTGCATTTCAAACAATCCGAATAAACCGCTGAAATTTGTGTGTTTTTTTTCTTTAAAGTACGGTGTTCGCATTCATCTCGTTTAAAACAAAACTCCTCCGCATGCTGATTGATGTAATTGCAGATACAAAAGATAAAGTCTGGGATAGAACGCTTGCTGGCTCGTACATTAAAATACCAACATACGTTTTGCATAATTTTTTTTTGAAAATTGATGGCAATTACCTTTTACATTTAGTTTTTAAAAAAAACATTCCTTAAACGCTCAGAGGAAACTTTGAAAATCACTATGATACAAAACAAGAGAATTATTCTGTTTTTTCTTTCTCAAATATTTCTAAGAAAATTGAGCATCCCATTTAGATTAGTTGATTGTTCGACGCTTATTTCATTATGATTGGTTTTCAATGAAATTAACCAGGACACTACAAAACACAACGAATAATACACTCTTTTATGCAATGTATATACGATATTTTCTGATAGAAGGAGTCCCTGCAGAGGCAGAACGCTTTTATAGTTGTATGGTGTTTAGTGTCGCTTTCAACAATGTTTCAGATATATGGCGACAGTGTCTTCTTGAGAACAGTGTTCTAAGCATTGCCACACTCGAGTATCATGCGGCAGACACATGCTATGATATCCCACCCAGTCACATTATACTGACATCGGGTCGACCAGGACTATCCACTAAATTCTGAGCTCCAAACGAGGAAGTTTTCATTAACATTTTTCTTGATATGATCCTGTCGTGGACCGAATTCACGACCTTTCACATGTTATGCGGACGCTTTTCCTCTAGACCCCCGCTGCGGTATGAAAAAAAAATCAGTGTTTTATTGAGTTCTTGAGAGGTAATAAAATATGCAATGGCCCACATCCCCACTTTAATAAATCCTTTTTTTTCATATTAAAATGTACTGATTACATTAAGTTTAAGGACAATTTGTAAAGGTCATACATTTGCAAAGGTCAACTGAGAAAAATAACTTATCAAACATGTCCTGTTTTTTTCTCATTTGAGAAAGGAATTAAATGATTTCTCAATTATGTTCGATTAAATAGATGGAAAGATACCTTTTGCCAACTTTGATAAAAACACCGATTTATTTTTGGTATTACATTAAGTGTTTGTGTTGGTGATTCAATGGGTGCGAAGAAGTTGTATATTCACAAATATGTCCAAGATACAATTTAAGTCTTGGAAAATAATATCAAACCTGAACGAAATATGAAATGAATTATTCATCGGCTCACCAAAGGCATGGATGAGGTCAAAGGAATAAAAGGGAGATAGAACTAGAGATATTTTTTTTCTCCATTCATAGAGAAAGAAATCAGGATACTGGATGTCGGGTAATATATTCTAGGGTGACTGGGTCATATTTTCTTTGTCAATTTTCTGTTCGTTTCTTAACAAAGGCATCTCCCTGTACACGGAACTGACGGCTTGAATTCCCTCCGAAGGATTGCATGCTTTTTAAAAACCCGAATAAGGTATAATAAGAATACGTTTGAAAACTACATTACCTCGGGCGAAACAACATTGGCAATCGAAACGGAGACTTCTGGGTCTTGGAGCAATCATGTCAACTGCTATACCATCGCATACATCCTTGCCAAAAGTGTTTTAACCTATATATTTATCTGTATATCGTCTTAATACCCAGAAAATAAAATATTAATGCAATATTGAGGTAATGTATAACGGCAAAAAATGCAAGACCGCAAAATCTGCGATTAACTGTCTCAACCTTGCCACAGACAGCATGCAAATTCCAATGGTAACAATATATCGCATCGCCGTGAAACAAAAAATTAAACCGTTAAACCCTCTATTCATCGTCCCAGATAAACATTTTGATAGCGCGTAATTATATCTTAAGTGAAAAATGTGTTAGTCACGCGAAGTATGGGACAATTCAATTCTCCGCGAATTATTGTTTAAGTTGGCAAAGTTAGCAGTCTGGACAGGAAAAACGATGATTTGTGATGTCGGAGATTCTAAACTATACACAAGGGAAATGCTACTACGTTGTGTAAGAGAATATTCAGACGTGGTTACTTTTATATAAACGGGGACCTCCGTTGCCGAATGGACTAAGATGCCGTCTGAAAATCACTTACCTCACGCCACAAAGGTCATAGATCCGAGTCCCGCTCGCTCCAAAAACTTTATGTTGGAAAGTTTGCCAGTTACTTTTGGAAGGACGTTGGTTTTACTCCGGTTCATTATGAGGTCTTCCTCCACCAATAAAACTGGATATGCAATATAAAACCTGAACCATTTTGCTTAAACTGTTTCATATGTATGTTGTAGTAGATGGGAAGATTTCAAACCACAAATTCAACTACTTATATTACAAATATTAAAAACAAAGACAAAAGTGAACGTTACCTGAAAATTAGGCTTGGCCAAAATCTGTAGAAGCTCCCGCACCAGTGCGTTGTGGCTTGACCCCCGGATGTTTGAATATACCTAAGATAGAAAAAAAACAATAGAATTAAAATACGCGTACATGGGTAGAAATAAAATATTAGTTTATAAGGAATATAAAAAAACATAACTATACTATACGGATGAGTTAACCCGTCGCTTGTTTTTTCCAATATATTCGCCAAAATAATGAGTAGCGTAATAAAACCTTTATAAAAGAAACTGTGTCTAACTGAATAAAACAGACTTAGACATTGTTATTCCGAAATGAACTTTATTCAAGTTTAGATGTCAAGGAGATTGCTTAAAATGTCAAGTGACGGGTTAGCTGCTAAAAACACATAAACTGTCAGATGGAAAGTTAGCTGTTCCGTTCAATTTAAATAAAGGACCACAATGGAAATATGAGTTTACTTAATTTTTGTTATCTTTGGTGATGGTGTGCATGCCATGGATCATTATCGTTTATGTGTGTGATATTTTTATTTACTGCACATGTTTGTTTTTATTACAGTATGGTGCTAGCGTCACTTTCAACAATGTTTAAGATATATCTACTTGTTACAGTGTTCTTAAGTATCATTCAGCAGACACATGGTATGATACCCAGCCAGTCACATTATACTGACATCGCGCCGACCACACCTAGAACTATTCTCTAAATGCTAAGCGCAAGCGAGGAAACTTTTTATATCATTTTTCAAGTCTTTGGTATGACCCGGCCGGGGGCCGAATCACTAACCTCCGACTGCGAGGCAGACGTTCTACCCATAGACCACCGCTGCGGTTTGTTGTTTTAATTTTCCATCTATGTGTTCCATACTGAAATATATCTCCCTAATTTATCTATCTAAACTTTCGATATCGTGCATGGATCCAACTGAGCCTGCATACGTAATTCAAGAGCATGTCGGTAACGTCCAGACCAATTTATCTTTATTTCAAATAAATCCCCCTATTTATAAAACCATTGATTCTGTAAACTGTACATATCGTACACAATGAGACATATTCTATAAATATTTAAGAAGTCTGACTCCTGTTTGCCAACAATTTCCTTAAATACTTAAAATCGTAACTTAATTTTGACTGGTTATTATTTTATTTATAATGAAGAGCAATGAAATTATGTGCATTTTTACTGGAACCAGTCTATTACTATGATCACCTGTCTGTTTTTCCTGGATATACGTTTTTAAGTATTTAAGTATATGTTTCACAAATATCTTCCTTAAACACTTTAGAACTTAACTTAGATTTGACTGGTAATTAATCTAATTTATAATTAATATCAATGAAAGTATATGCATTTTTACTGGAACCAGTCTAAAATCGTGATAACCTGTCTGCTTGTCTTAGATATAAGCTTTTGGTTATTTAAGTAGATGTTGATGGAACAGGTGCAAAACTTCTGTTTCACCAACATCTTCCTTAAATACTTAAGAACTTAATTTAGTTTAGACTGGTTATTTATTTATTATATAATGAATGTCAATAAAAGCATATGCATTTTAACTGGAACCAGTCTAAAATCATGACCACATGGCAGCTTTTCTTATATTTAAGTTTTAAGTATTTAAGTATATGCTGGTGAAACAGGAGCCTGAACGGCAACCATATCATTGAAATTTCCTTAGTATGGAATGTTACTGTTTGCTGTGATATCCAGTACACGTTTATTATTTTGTATAGTCTATCCCAGAACCTGATATCTCCCGAATCAGGTCTATTAACTCCCAATGAAAAAGCAGGGAATTCTATGCATGTCCCACAATTCATTGCAATTGACAGCTTACTAAACTGTGACGTCATTCAAACTTTCAGTTGAAGCAACTGACCAATCAACGTGCTCATATGTGGCTTTCCCAACAATGGACCCAATCGGGAGAGCTACAGGGTTCGTTTTACAGACTAAACATTTTGCACATAATTAATTCTACAATAATTTACATTAAGCACGTTTTTACAATGAAAATAGTAAAATATTCTATGGGATTTTATGAAAAAAAAAAGTATTTCTTTATCAGTCTTATTATACTTTGATATTGTATTTGATCATTCCACCCCGAGACAAAGCCATTACTGTTTATTGTCATGTCTTCTGACAAAAACTTAGTTAAAACAAAAACTTTTACACACGCTGATATCTATGATAAATCTAAAGTTGTAAATACATATATCAATATAAAAATTTCAGACCCTATAACCTGATCATAGATGATTGTCAGAATCAGCAGTCATTTATGAGATATGACAAATTCCCTGTGTGAGACAAGTTACATGAGAATAAAATCTACCTACTTACAGTGGCGAATTCACGTGACGTTATGCTATAAATGGTGAAAAAAACGGAGGAAAAATGCTCGCTTCAGTTAATATTTTTGCAGATAACTTTCTTAAAATTTCATGAAAATTCACGAAACAGAAAACGATAATAATATCTCTGATATTAAGTTATTTAATGGTGTTTTTATTTGTTAATAACAGCACTCAATACCGTTGTTGTCTCAACTGAGCACAAAAGGCTGTTGCACTTTTTGCAAAAAAAACCCACAAGTTTTGCGTAGTCTCTTGATATAATCGTTGGTTCGTCCCTCTACAGAGACAGCGTTCGTCTTTGCTTCGTGAATTTTCATGAAATATTCAAGAAGATATCTGCAAAAATGTTACCTAAAGCAAGCATTTTTTCCTCCGATTTTTTTGCACCACTCCATAGCATGAAGTCACGTGGGTTCTAAACCAAATCAATCATGAGAAGTCGTTATTAAACCTTTTGCAGTTACTACAATACATCACAATAAAACAACAACAAACAACAAACAGATGAATACAGGTCCAGCCACAGTACATAACAGATACAGATAACAGATTTTATATAGACGTAAACTATACAGTTTTTTGTCTAACACATGTTATTAACATTCAAAACATAACATTGTTTCCAGTAACCAGGCTGTGTGACCTAATCACAGAGGACAATATCACACCAAAGATCGACGTAGTTGATAAGTATGATGGATTCAAAAATAATTATTTATTATTACTGTCAGACACTCCAATGAGCACACCATGGGGAAAACTTCGATTGGGAATAACGCCGATTGTCTGCGATGGTACGTGCACGAGGGGTGATTCATAAGTTTGTAGATAGGAATCGTTGGAGGCAAGAGCAAAATATTATCACAGAAGAACATTTATAAGAATATTTTTAACATATCTTTGTACATTGGAAGATAGACGTATGCAATATAACTATTTTTTAAAAGAAAAGACCGTGACCTTTGAATCCTACCTCTTCCGCGGATCATACATTTTCTTAATTATGATGTTAATTTCGTTTCTTTACAAGTAAAGATTCAGTGAATTCCATTGAAGATCTAAAATGTTCTTGTAAACTCAATGATTTTATTTTTTTCACCAAGTGGAAAACGGATAATGTTTGCCAAATTTATATAAGGGTGATTACTACTGCTCGTGTAAACTCGTGTCCTTATAGAGGGCATATACATAAAGTTCTTAACACTTTCATGGAAGAAGCCAAATATGATTAAATTTCACTAAAAGCTGACTTATACAATTAACGTAAAAAACAAGAATAATTTAGTAAACTTAAAAATCGTCAATTTGACATCACATTTATGTACAAATGTACAGGTTACGGTGATTCGTATTGTCGCTTCGTCTGTGTGAGTGTATTGTACTAATAGTGCTGATACAAAATATCATTATATTTGTGCTTTTATGGTGACCATGATCATTGAACCCTAACAAGTGATCCTCTGAGACCGAATGGTCTAAGGCGCCGTCTCAAGATCACTTCCCTCTCACCGCTAAGGTCTTAGGTTCAAGTCCTGTTCGCTTTAAAAACTTTATGTGAGAAAGTTTGTTATAGTTACTGCCGGAAGGACGGTGCTTCTACTCATATTCATTTTAAGGTCTTCCTCCATCAATATAACCTGAAAAGTTTTGAAAATGGCGTTAAACCCAATTAACAAAATAGAATTGTATCATTTATAAGAAGTTTTTTTTTAAACAAATCTTCATACATTCAAAGGTATAATTATGCAATATAACTTTTTTTTTTTTTTAAAAATATATATACAGTGACCTCTTCCGCTGGTCATACTTTTCTTAACTGTAGTGTTAATTTCGTTTCTGGTACGCCATAGTTCTAGGAATTCTTGACGTTGAGATTGTCTTAATTAAAATGCTACGTTAAATTACACCTATAACAATCTTATATCTAACCTTTGCTGCAATACCAACAACCGCCCTTGTCAGGGGTGATACACGTCTGCACTCAACCATGTAGAGCTTCCTGAATATCTGAAGATACAGTTGTAGTTTATGAACAGATTGTAATATTGTTTTAAAGTAAATGAGACATTTTTTTAAACTTGTTCAATTACCAATTAAAGATCTATTACACAAAAGACATTAAGCGTGTAGCTGCAACTACGGAAGAATCACATCATTTTTTACTCAATATGAAATTCTAAACTTAGAGCTAAATATTTTGACACACATATAGTAAATTTGAACTATTCCTAAGGACATTATAAATTAATTGCAAGATTCTTATTCAATATTTTCTTAAAAAGGGGAAGGGGGAGAATTTGCTCTATTATTTTTTTTCTATTTGAAAATAAAAAGGGTAGGACGGTATTTTTAGGGGGCGGGCGGGGATGATAATCTAGCAATTAATTTATTATGACCTAATTATACATAAAAACATCCAAGTTTCAGTTTGTCTGGTTAATCATATTTTATTGGTTACAAGCTCATACAGCTAAAATATCAGCTCATTGTAGTAAACCAAGTACTTACTTTCATTAGCGTTTGTGTATCGTGACCTCGGAAGAACTTCCTCAGGAATGCAATCTCCTCGTCTTCAACGCCGTATGTGTCTCGTAGAGTGGAAAGGCTAGTGATTATCTTGTTGGCATCTTAAAAGCAATACATGACAGATGACAGTAATGCAGGATGTCTTAATGACCTAGGCAGTAATGCCAATAACAGTATCAGAATCATAATGAGTCTTTGATTGTTTTTTATTATCTTGTACATGGAATATAGTTATAAAGCACTCAAACGTTAATTATCGATATGTACACATCATTCATATTATTTTATTACTGCAAATATGTATCCAACCCACAAATACATAATAAAAGTTAATAAATAATAATTATTATTAATGTTAACATCTTACAAAATACATTTAAATAAAATTTTAACATTAATCGTTATCAAAAAATTATTATTATAACCGTTTTTGTGTAAAGTCAAAATATCTGCTTTTTCCCAGACATCCGCTCTTAAGCGGACAGGTTTCCTTTCCCACTTTGTTTTAAATATTTATATAAAACATTAGTAATAAACAGATTAGAGATAAAGATTATCTCTACATTGTATCTTATCATTAAAAAAGAGTTGAGTCATAAGAAGTTTTATATATAAACTCAACACTATAGTACAGATAATTATCAAATAACTATCAACTTTATAAAAAACTTAAATTGTTTTTCATTCATCTTTCTTTACATGTATTTAAAGCGAATATATTAACATGTAGAAATGATTATATCCCCTAATGGTCCCAATCTGTGTGGCCCCAGATAGGGTAATACAATATGAAAATGTTACCAATATTAAACGCACGGCTGGTTTTACGATTCAAGGTGTAATCCCGCCATTGATTTTGCTCATTATTCCATAGTAAATAATAAAGATTTTACGGCTTGCCATTCATAGAGAGACCCAATAAAAGAAGTAAAACTTACATTTTACTGTTTGTCAACTTCTGCACTACCAGAATATGGTGAGAAAAGTAGGGTCTTGTGTCATATAAGAGATTTTTTTATGCTCAGTGTGTACACTGTTGACAAAGTGAAAGTAGACTTCCGAAATCATGTATTCATACCCCAATTTCCAAGCATTATTTTTTTTTCTAAATTCACATTTCAAACATGAATATACTTTCAAAATGTTCAAAAATACATCAATAATGCCATTCAAATAATTGAGCATTAAAATAAGGAAAATGCATTTTTAAAGAAGAAGAAAAAAGGATTATTTATAACTTCATTATACGACTACCCCACGGAAGCACTTCCTTTTTCCACTGGTGGTACTATGCCTTAAAAATAGATAATCCCTTTTGCCTTTGGGTTCCAACAAAGGCGTGTAACTTTGTATTTACAATAAATATGTCCAATAATTGAACTGTGTCCCCTGTTTTTTGATAATTAAAGAAGGTTCTGAAAGTTGGGTATGGGTCGACAGATCATGTGCTTAACTCTCACAGCTGAGTTTACGAGTAAAAGTCAGAACCTGTCCATATGTCAAAAAAAATGTCTATATTCAACTTAAAATTCGCATTATTCATATATAATTTCCGAGAATTATATATACACAAAGGAAATGTTTGACTCAACCTCGAATTGGAAAGTATTAATGTAGAATTTGAGAAGGGAAATTACAGGTGTTTTCAATTACTTTGTTATAATAAGTCTCTCCGCCCGGCAACAGTCTCCGTGATGATTGATATACGACATTGTGTCTCATTAGCATTCGTCTCTCACCACTGATTCAAGTGGGAAAGTTATCAGTTACTTGCAAAGATGAAATGTGCTTGAGTTCTGGTTAATCCAAGGAAACAGTGGTTAAGTTAACTGATCGTCTGTTAGCAGCATAAAATGACGGTAAATATTCAATCAATCGTTGTGGAGTTGAGTGTGAAATCTTAAGTTGAGCATGAAATAAAGTTTTATAACCTCGGTCTGCTCAGTTCATTAATTTTATGTGAATAAGTGATATTATTCGGACTCGTATGCGTATGTGGTGAAAATGGCGTAAAACTCCATTCAGTAAACTATATGTGCTAATTAAGTATTCTCTTACCCGGGTCAATGTATTGTTTCGTCTTCAGGGACAGGGTCACAGGCATTCTGGTCTGTAGATTGATGCATTATGGGTCTGTTAGATGCCAAGGTCTGTAGGCTTCAATTAACAATCTGCAAAAGTACATCAAGTTTTAGAATATGTTTAATGCCATCATGATTGTTTTATGTAAATGATTTGTTGTTTAGAAAGGCAGAATTTAAAAATGTTTAACTTGTGGCCCAACACTTTTGCTATTCCAAAAAGCAATAAATTATATTTAAAGTAAAGCTAAAGTACTGTAGAATTTGGTAAGTAAGCGTATGTGCTTATATTAATTTTAGTGACACTTTTATACGCTTATCATTGGTAAGCGCTTATTCTGAACCATTGAACTATGCGCCTATATTTGATATGCGCTTATACATAAACCCTATGCGACCATCGTCGAATACCCATGCGTAATCCATTCCTATACTCTCCATTTATCACCCGCGGGATATAAGACTAGCTTTGCGTCGTTTCCATCAAATCACAATGCAACGATATGATTGGTTCCTTCACGATTTCATAAAGGGAACGTTATCCAATCGCAACACTAGTTTCATGCAAACGCCATTTTCATAAGACTTTGTTAACGTTAACTGTATTTGTTCTGTTCTGTTCAAAGAAAAACGACGCAGAGCTAGCGTAATTTCCCACCGGTGATGCATGGAAAGTATCAGAATTGACACCGGTGTGTATCCGACGATGTATGCGGTTAGATCAATTCCTACCTCGATTAAGAAACGAAAGTAAAATACTAGAATTATTACCGACATGTGCGGCGAGCTGCCTCCGTTTACTCTATAACAGTCATGATAAAAAAAAATATGAAATTTAACAAATGTAAACAATATAAGCATGAATAAATTCAACATATAATACGCGTGACACAGTTTTAGTTAATTTACACTTTGGTTATTTTTCATTTTCTCTATATTGCGCTTTTGATCAGGAGTGTAAGATTTCCTTTTTGAAGGAGTTTTATCCGTGTTTGATGCACACAACAATATCGGAAACAAACTGTTTTGTATAATAACTCGAGCAATACACTTGCAACTAGTTTGTGTTTACAGTTGCTAAAAACTATTCAAACAACATGATTATCAGAAAACAACTATACTTCGATAGATGTGAAATTCTAGTATAGCCATATGTATTTGACGATGACAGGTTACTCAACTTGTCACCTTTATATATAATACTAGTAACCAAATATCACGGTATTGATGAAAATCGTTTGAAAGTTTTGCCACTAGTTTGTTTGTATACCGGTATTTGGATATGCGACTATTTTTCACACAACATTACGGTAAGATTTTAGCATGCGCTAATTATCACATATAGAATGACGGTAAGGCCGAATGCGCTTAATTTTGGTATAAACGCTTATATTCAAGTATGCACTTATTTACTAGATTCTACAGTATGCTTATACAAATTATTTGTTTTCCGTCTCCTTGCAACTTTCTCAAAATGCAGCTACCGAAACTTTTTATTGATTTACAATGGTTGACTTTTTTATGATTTCTATTCAGTTTTATTAAAAATGTTAATTTAAACAAATCATAACCTGCTAAAATAAAATGTTGTCTATTTATAAACACTTAAATATAGGTCCGAGCACAGCAAGAGAACACCCTTTTTTAATAGGGGTCAGTTTCACGTGCGCAGCTAATTGGATTTTTTTCATGCTTGTCTCAAAATTCGTACATTTTCGAACGGCCATTTTAACGTCTCACTACATAGTTGCGCCATTTTTTTTGTCAAGTAAGCATATTGTTGGGCTAAAAAGAGTCCATGTTATTTTGTTTGAAATATTTTCACAACGTTCATAGGGACTGTGATTTCATGCTGCAGATGATTAAGGCAAATGCTTGCTTAGCATATTCTGAAATAAGACATGGTGTTAGCAAGTGACTATTATAGGATTTTAACAGATGTGTGTATTTATGAGCATTTGATGACATTTAAAAAACAAAACAAAAAAAAAACACTTAGAAGTGTCACTGCATTGTCTTTAAAATAAACAAGCTGGCCAACCTACCAGTTTTTGTGTATTTTATAAGCAGATACTTTCCTGCTATGGAAATAAGTACTTACACAATTTCTATGTGGATTTGTTTTAACGTAGAAATCATAAACCTTATTCATATACAAAAAACAACAACATTTCAATAGTGTAGTGAGACGTTGAGTTGAGCATGAATTAACATTTTTATAACAGCAGAGCCATGATTAGGTTAATCAGATCTGGACAAAGTACTAAAGAGATTAATTACATAAAAAAAACATGGAAATTTCCAAGTACGGAGTACCAGCAATAATTCATTTTTTTTTATCTCTCAACAATCAGTCAACTAGACTCTCTCAAAAAACAAGTCAACCAAACACGTGTATTTAAAGCACGCGATCAAAACACCATAAAAAAATAATGTATTTATTTTACTTATAAAATAAAGTAAAATGCAGTAAATCCCAGACTCTAATATCTCCCGAATCAGTTACTTTTCTCCCAACCCCACCCCAATAAAAAGGCAGGAAATTCTATGACTGTCACATAGTTCATAGCAATAGAACGATAAATAAAATGTGACGTCAATCAAACTTTCAGTTGAAGCAACTGACCAATCAACGTGCTCAAACGCGGCTTTCCCAATATTGCTATTTAACGGACCCAGTAAGGAGAGCTGATTCCGTACTACAGACTAAGTAAAATGAGTTTAAGCTGTATATAAAACATCTGATAATACCATCGGTTGAAAGAACGGCACAGACAAGGAACTGACATATAGCACCAGCTAGTGAGGTATTCAATTTTGACGAATACCATAGAGGCTACATGATTCCTGATAACAGGAAATAATTAAATGTCAGAAAATGGCTTTCATCATCTGTCATTTGAATGTATAAATAAATTGATTAAACAAGTAATCGTAATAGTAAATTACAAACGATAGAGCTGTCTGACTTGAATCACGTATGGGATTATTTGAAAATCTGCCTAAAAGCCATCTTGTAATGTTTATATCGCAGCTGAGGTATAAAATGGGTAGTATGTTAATACTTTTACTGATTTTTTACGAACTATTTATTATATACCTCGACTGCAATAATATATAAATCCGAGAGATGTATATCCTTGTTGATATACAGTTTGAAAAATGGAAACTGTTTTAAATCATCTATTCAATTGCAATTAATTTCAAATTCTAACATCCATCAGAAATTTCCTGTTTGATGCTCTTAGATCATTAAAAACTGCCTTAACCGTCGGTAAAATCACAACGTTTTTGCCTTCGATGTATTACTACATCATTTGTATTCAATTACAAACCAAACGATGTATTCAACGACAACACTGTACATCTTAAAAACTAGCAATATAGATAAATATACGGTGTGTCAAACATTTCGTTAAGCACCATTCTAATATTCTAAAAACTACACAACCTAGAAGGTAATGGAAATGACTAATACCTCAACGATATTGTTTACATTAGTTTCCACTATACAACGCGTCTATAACATGCAATGCCTGGCAAATTAATTCCAACTTAGTTGATAGACGTGACAAAAATGCCATTATTCACGACAGGGTAATGGAAGCGAGAGGATGAACATATCTATTATGCGGTAACATGTCTATGTCTGCGTGGTTTATTGTCAATTCCTAGTTCGCGATGAAGTAGTTGCGGCACGGAATATGGACATTACGTCTAATTGTGTTTTATACTACTTATATACTAGTTCAACAATTCTCAGTTTAAGGGCAGCGAGTTGGTTCATTGATATGTCTTGCTGCTAAAGTAAAGCAATGTGTTAAACATCATCTTAAAGGCCCAACACTTTCCGCCGGGGCAGAGAGTTATGTAGGAATGACTAGTGTATAACAGTTACTTGCCTGTCAGCTATAGTACAGTGTTTTAAAATACAATACAATATAAATCAGCTGCTGAAATGTTTATAAAACAGAGCCATGTCTATGGGTTTAAATTTTAAAGTGCATGAGCTAATAAATCAAAATATGACGTAAGCATTGGCGTGTCAGTCCTTAAATCTCAGAAAACAATTAATTTCACACTGTTCTACATATAGAGAAATGCACTTCTAGAACATCTAGAACACTGAACTATGGTTCTTAAAGTGCCTTCTTTATATATTGCTCCAAATTTGCAGAAGAAAAAAACATGCGGTTTGCCAGCTTGCTTTTTAACACTTTCGATGGTTTGATGACACCCTTTCATATTGGACAATTCTACCGATTTGTGACAGTGTATCATTACGCATCTTTAATATTTATCCAGAGTATCCAATGTCATTCACACTTGGCAGAACTAATGAAAATTGACTAATATTCTCACAGGAAATATGACAATACCATGTATTTTCAACAAAAACTATTGGGAGTAAGACCTTAAGCACTTCTCGTTGTACATGTCGGGTGCCGAGCCATCGTGTAAAATGTACCTAGTCACAGACACGTGATTTGTTAGTCAATGAAAGCTGGCGCGTTTTTAACCCTCTATTGAATAATTGCGAAGTAATTATCTATCCGTTAAGAAGGGTGATTAATATTTCATTTAAACAAATCGATTGACAAATCGGTGATTGAGTACTTGTGACTGACAGGTTGTGTCGGAGCGAGTAGGCGTTATAAAAAATTCAAGATGCGACAGGTCAGTGAAACGCCAATGTTTGATTTCACCTCTTAATGAAATCGCAAAACTCTCATTAATTTCACATGGCATTGTACAAAACTACTAGTAATATATGTAATACAAAACTCGATTTTACCAGATGTGTTTGTGGTTTCAGTAAATATCATATCAGGACGTAAATTCATCAAACTCTTGAATATAAACCCTGGACTCAAACTAAGAAATGCTGATTTTTTTTTCAATTTCAAGCCATAGTAGAACTTCGTTGGCTGCAACACGGATGGCTGGAACACCTCATATAGCTCGAACCACTTGTCTATTCTCGACCGATATACAATTTCGATGTATATACATGTACATGTATGGTATGATGTTGAATAATACTTGACTCGAACAACCCTTAACTCGAACTATTTTGACCAGCCCCGTCGGGTTCGAGCCATCGAATTTCTACTGTAGTTAAAAATGCATATTTAAATATATTTTCTGCTGATATACATCGAATTTGATTGTTGTTGTTGTTTGTAGGAATATTGTTTTCATTTCTCGCAAAATTATTTTAAACGCAAATTACAAATTTTGAGTTTGAATCTTAATTTTAGACTCAATTGTTTGGTGAAGTTAAATCCTGTTATGTTTCACTATTTCCTTGCAATGATAAATTAATTGAACCATCACTAGGACATGTTTACCAATTAATACAAACAGGTAATTAGTAGAAATATATCATTAATATATATATATATATCAAATTTTGATTGTACATTTCCAAATATTCATGAAATTACAACAATAAAACTGTATATGCATAATAATTATCATTATGATTAATATTATACCACAATCATATAGCACTTTTTTCATGCGTATAGCACGTTCAAAAGTGCTTACAGCTTACAATCAACAAATACAGAAACAACAAACATGAGACTAGACTAAACAAATTAAAATCAAAAACATTAAATATAATGATAAAGATAATTGTTCAATTTGATCTTAAATCATATGTAAATATTTAGTCATTTAGCCATGTAAGTCACTCTTACTGCTACTACCATTTGTATTTTCTAATGATATGTATTTGTACAAATGCATGTGCCTTATGTATTTGAATATGTTGATGGTGAAACGTAAACCAAGGTACTAAAATGTTATGTTCTATTCTGTTTAGCCGGGCCTGATTAGCTTAGTCGTTAGGTCGTGAGTTCGAGTATCTGCCCGACCGCAATCTCCGTGATGGTTGATATACGAAATTGCGTCTCATTATCATTCGTTATCAGTTACTTGCGGAGATGGTGTGTGCTCGAGTACTGGTTAACCTTCAAGGATCCCAGGAAACAGTGGTTAGGTTAACTGATCGTCTGTTAGCCTTCGATGGCATAAAAATGACGCTTAATATTCAATCAATCAATATTTTTTTCTGTATAAACAGCTCTTAAACATGTCTTAAACATGTTTTGGACAATCAATAAAATCTAATAAAGGAGGGCCTTAGAAGAATCACAGAACACAACAAAAGGAAAGAACAACAGACTCGGTTTTATGAGTCATCGCCACTCACTCCCCATACCATGCTACGCACTCCCCACACCACACCCTCACTCCCTAAACCGTGCCCCTCACTCTCCCAGTCACCGTCACAAGCGGTATTCAGTTCTTGAGCTGCACTCCAGATGTCTCACTTACAAATTACATCCTCTCAGTAACTGTAGTAAGATTCTTGCGCCAAGAAATTGGAGCGGTGTACATTGTTTTTTATTGATAATATTTAAAAATGTCATTTTTTCGAAGATGTGAACATTTGAAATATTATATTGAGGTCTGCCAAGTTTGGATGACATTGGGTGTGACTGGATGAAAATATGACAATTTAAAGATGCGTAGTGATACACTGCAAACATGGATTGAATTGCCAAAAACGAAGGGGTGTCACCAAACGATTGAAATTGTGATAAAGCAATCTGGTCAACCCCTTGATTTTCCTGCATATTTGGACCATAAGAACACAATCTATCCAAACAAGACAATTTTAGAGCCATTAGTAATGTGTTCAGTGATCCTGAGGTGCATTGCACAATATGAAGAACAGTGCAAAATTAATTGATGTGTGATATGTTAATGTACTGCATGATGCAATGGAATCAGATATAATAACTCTTAATCAAAGTACTAGTCGACTGTTACGTCAGTCTTGAAATATTTTAACCATATTGTCATGTGATTTCGCGTTTTGTTAAAGCCGCTGACAAGTCAGTATGCGCAAAACCCCTGATGATGGCCGACTGTCGATGATTATAACATATAGCTTTCATTTTTCTTACTCTGTCTCAAATATATTTTATTTTCAAAAGCGATATTTTATCATTTGTATTGACTACAACATTCCAAACTAGTTGTTTGCAGGTAAGTTGTTTGCAGGTAATATGTTTGTAGGTTAGATGTTTGCAGGTTAGATGTTTGCAGGTTATATGTTTGCAGGTAAGATTTTTTGCAGGTTATATGTTTGTAGGTAAGCTGTTTCCAGGTTATATGTCTGCAGGTTAGATATGTGCAGGTTAGATGCTTGCAGGTTGTATGTTTTGCAGGTTATATGTTTACAGGTAAAATGTTTGCAGGTTATATGTTTGCAGGTAAGATGTTTGCAGGCTATATGTTTGCCGGCTATATGTTTGCAGGTAAGATGATTGCAGGTTAGTTGTTTGCAGGTAAAATGTTTGTCAGGTAAGATATTTGCAGGTTATATATTTGCCGGTTAGATGTTTGCATGACATGACTTTTCATTCAAGATATGCTACAAATTATCATGTGCAACCTTAAAGATACATTACTTATATTGAGAGAAATACTAAACATTTCTATACTGGTAATCACAATCCAGTTGTATAGACTCAAACAATAATTGTAAATTAGGTTATCATACTGAGCTCGCCGTGTGCAGTTAATTTAAAATTCCCCGATTTGACAGATTGCTTGTGATAGTCACAATGTCGCAATTGGATCTGCCATAAATGGAGGACACAATCAAGCAATGCTTTGAATAATTAAAACACTCATACAGCGTGATGCATGCCAGCAATTTTGATCCATTTATGAAATAAGACGTTTTAAATCGTGTTTCACAGTCGTGCATCACAACGCGGTGATATCAGAGGGGGTAAAACACAAACAATAAATATCGAAATTAACTTTAAAGGTCATTGTTTGCATTTGAATGTAAAATATTATAAACACCTTTCATAGGTTTGAGGTATGGGCGGAAAAATCCGTTCAAAACTTTCTTGCTGATCACGATGGTCTGCAAAAATTAGTTATCACGAGATTGATACTTTTTTTTATCCTTATCGAAAACCACATGAAAGATACTTCTTGTATACAACTTTATGCATATTTTTTAGATTTTTCTTTAATTTTTTTATAGTAGCACAAGATTACCATAGTATTTATGAATAGATACGTCATATCGCGAAATTGTTATGAATGACGTTACGTTACAGCGCGTGGAGGGTAGGATAAACGTGTGGAGGGGGTATAAGATGAAAATCCATTTTCGGTAAATATATACGCGGAAATCCTTGTCGGACTTGAAAGAAATAATATTATTGCGCGTATTACATCAGCATCAGTGGTACATTTGAGTATATACTTACTTTTACAGAATAATTTGATTAACAGGAATACGAGTGGTATTGACACCACAGCGGTAGTCTAGTTGTATAGTGGTAGAGTGCCCGCCTTGCATGCGGAAAACAGTGCGGCCGGGTGATACCAAAGCATTGAACATTAGTATTAAAAGCTTTCTCACTTGGCGCTTAGCGTTTAGAAGAAAGTTGTCGATCATACCAAAGCCTTGAAAATGGTTCTATAACCTTGCTCGCTTGGTGTTCAGCATTTAGAGGATTGCTCTATATCTGGCGGTCCGACCTTAATAGTAGTATTAATAATTGAATACTATCTATAAAGGAACTTCAATTATTTCAAGATCTCAAAAAAGTTAGTATATAATGTTATAGATTCAGTTGCATATTCCAGAATTCCATTAACTCATTGACGTAATATGATAATTAATTTGAAATTCATTCGAAGTGCATTTTAAGATCGTTTGAGTTTTGCACTTATAAATGCAGATTTCATTTAAAAAACGCATTTTCAGTTACGATTGGTAAACACACTGATATTTTCCTTTACTCTTAAATTCAATATTTTTTACTTAATTATATAAATGGCGACTTGAACTCTTTATAGGCTAAATTAAAACACATAATCAACGTGATAACATATATGTATTCATTGATAAAGGATAACACATGCCAATGAGAATACTGTTATAGCATTTCAAAACATTGAGTTGGGGAAATTTTCAAGTTTAGATGTTTAGTGAAACTGGGACCTGACAATGTTTGCATCATTGCGGGAAATTGATATAAACTATCATACTGACTTTGATTTAAATACAAAAACTTAATGTTTACACAATGAAAAAGATTGCCATCCAACTTGTACGTTATTGTTGCATGATTCTTAGCGTCGCTTTCAACAATTTTCCAGTCATATCGCAACGTTGGCTTGATAGTAGACACATGCAATGATACGCACGGGTCGACTAGACCTAGAAAAATCGCTAACTCTCGAGCGCCAAGCCGTCTCTAGAACCATTTTCAAGTATTTCATATGATCAGACCGGGGATCGAATTCATCACATTTTACGTGCGAGGCGGTCACTTTACCTCGAAACCACCACAGCGGTTTCAACTTTGTAAATGTGTTAATAGCTTGATTCTATTAAAACCCTGAACGCAAAAACTAATCTATTTAATCTACATGATAATATTTCCCAAAACACTCAATTTAGAGGAGGGTTTAGAAGTTTCATCTATCATTTGTCTAATGACTTTACTTTTGCCACGTGATGGGAATGTAATCTAACGATCGCCCATGTACCATGACAGTTTTCAGTATGCATGGCATGGGAGATTACCATTCTCAAATTACTGCAATAATACAAACCATGACGTCGTATCGAAGAAAACTATAACAAATAGCTCTGTTTATGAAAAGTGACAATAACTTAATCTAGTCAATGTGATACTTTGTTTTTGTATTTCTATTTTTGACATTTCAAGATTTTAAAATGATTAATATATATATATATATAATAGCCAGGGGAGGTAGTTGCCTATTTCTGTTTCTGATACAATTACATAAAAGTCAATTTTTTCCGGAGTGTTAAGTAATTTTAGTAAACACTTTGCCTCCAGAGAGTTGTCATCTATACTATATACGAAGTGAGAACATACATCAGAACTAATGTATTCATATCCCAATTTCCAAGCTTCAGTTTTTTTTATCTAAATTGATAATTGTTTCAAAATGTTGCAAAAACATCAATAATGCCATTGAGCATTCAAATAAAAAATGCATTTTTTAAAGAAGAAGAAACAAGAAAAAGAAACAAGGATTATTTATCACCGCCATTATGCTGTTTTTAATTGGTGTGCTACATCAATATACAGTCAACCTGTGTAAGCGGTCACCTCTAATAAGCGGTCATTTGTCTTAAGCAACAATATTTTCTATTTTCCATTAAAATGCTTTCATAGTAAATTAAGCTGTATTAAGCAACAACCTCTCTTAAAAGTCCTCTTTTGCTCCCTCCCTTGAGTGGCTTCTTAAGACAGGTTTGACTGTACATTGATCTGAAGAAACACACATCGTTAATCCATATGAAATTTATGGAATATAAAATGCAAAAAATATATTTATTTGTTTCTGGGTGTTCCAGTAGTTACAAGTAGGATTCTTTCTTACATTGTGCTAGTAATGTTTAAAGCAAGTTGAATTTAACCAAGTTAAACTATCAAAATTCATTGTTATGTTCTGAATAACACTTATAGCATTTGCCAGTCATATCAGGATGGGTTCTACTTGGGATGCAGTTTTCTCTGCCGCTCTAGGTGGCCATGTAGGATATCAAACACATTTGAGTATTCAAGATACACATTTTGGTATAATACAGTGTAACGGAAATAATTCAGAGGAATAAACAAATAAAAAGTGGCAGAAAAAAATAGGGACTGTCGACCAGCCGGAAACAAGGTATTGTTTTGCCTAAACAATATCGTCCTATTAGTGCAATAAGGTACCAAGAGTTTATAAAATAAAAAGCACTTGGTACCTTTTTGCACCAATGTTGCGATATGTAATCAATTCAATGTGTATGGATTTAATAGTTTTAATACTCTTGACACGGTCGCATGTTCATTTTTTCTCTTGTGATACAGAGAACAAATCGATGATAACAACATATAACTTTCATTTTTTCTTACTCTGTTACAAATATATTTTATTTTCAAATGCAATATTTTATTATTTCTATTGACTACAACATTCCAAATTAGTTGTTTGCAGGTCAGCTGTTTGTAGGTTAGATGTTTGCAGCTTAGATGTTTGCAGCATAAATGTTTGCAGGCAAGATGTTTGCAGGTAAGATGTTTGCAGGTTAGATGTTTACATGTTAAATGTTTGCAGGCAAGATGTTTGCAGGTTAGATGTGTGCAGGTTAGATGTTTGCAGGTTAAATGTTTGCAGGTTAGATATTTGCAAGCAAGATGTTTGCAGGTTAGATGTTAACAGGTTAGTTGATTGCAGGTTAGATGTTTGCATGTTAGATGATGTTTGCAGGTTAGATAGTTGTAGGTTATATATTTGCAGGTTAGATGTTTGCAAGTTAGATGTTTGCCGGATAGATGATGTTTGCAGGTTAGATGATGTTTGTAGGCAAAATGTTTGCAGGTTAAAAGTTTGCAGGCTAGATGTTTGCAGGTTAGATGTTTGCAGGCAAGAGTTTTGCAGGTTAGATGTTAACAGGTTAGTTGATTGCAGGTTAGATGTTTGCAGGTTAGATGATGTTTGCAGGTTAAATAGTTGTAGGTTAGATATTTGCAGGTTAGATGTTTGCAAGTAAGATGTTTGCCGGATAGATGATGTTTGCAGGTTAGATGATGTTTGCAGGTGGGATGTTTGCAGGTTAAAAGTTTGCAGGTTAGATGTTTGCAGGTTTAGATATTTGCAAGTTAGGTAGTTGCAGGTGAGATGTTTGCAGGTTAAGATATTTGCAAGTTAGATAGTTGCAGGTTAGATGATGTTTGCAGGTTAATGTTGCAGGTTAGATATTTGCAAGTTAGATGTTTCCATGACATGACTTTTCATTCAAGATATGTTCCAAATTATCATGTGCAACCTTTAAGATACATTACCA
Source organism: Panopea generosa (assembly GCA_029582155.1). Taxonomy (NCBI): domain Eukaryota; kingdom Metazoa; phylum Mollusca; class Bivalvia; order Adapedonta; family Hiatellidae; genus Panopea; species Panopea generosa. Next base: position 48,731,481 of record CM055911.1, read on the forward strand.
ATGGATGAGAGAAATATTCAACATTACTTTACTGGTAATCACAATCCAGTTGTATAGATTCAAACAATAATTGAAAAAAGGGGTTATCATAATGAGCCCGCCGTGTGCAGTTAATTTAAAATTCCCCGATTTGACAGATTGCTTGTGATAGTCACAATGTCGCAATTGGATCTGCCATCAATGGAGGAAACAATCAAGCAATGTTTTGAATAATTTAAACGTTTCTACAGCGTGATGCATGCCAGCAATTTTGATCCATTTATGAAATATGACGTTTTAAATCGCGTTTCACAATTATAAATCAAAGCATGGTGATACCTGAGGGGGAAAACCACATACAATAAATATCGAAATTAACTTTAAAGTTCATTGTTTGCTTTTGAACGTAAAATATTATAAACACCTTTCATTGATTTGAGATTTGGGCTGAAAAAATTCGTTTAAAACTGTCTTGCCGATCACAATGCTCTACAAAACAAGGGCTGAAAGCGAAAAAGGTTGAAGTGTTCCTTTATTCATATTTACTTAGACTTTTTCGCATACACCCCTCGAAAAGCAGTTATCACGAGATGCAAACCTTTTTTGTTTGCAGGTTAGATGTTTTCATGTTAGATGTTCGAAGGTAAGATGTTTGCAGGTAAGATGTTTGCCGGTTAGATGATGTTTGCAGGTTAGATTTTTGCAGGCTTGTTGTTTAGGTTAGTTGTTTGCAGTTTAGTTGTTTGCAGGTTAGATGTTTGCAGGTAAGATAATGTTTTTGCAGGTTATAGTTTTGAAGGTAAGATATTTGCAGGTTAGATATTTGCAGGTTAGATGATGTTTGCAGGTTAGATGTTTGCAGGTTAAATGTTTGCAGGTTAGTTGATTGCAGGTTAGATGATGTTTGCAGGTTAAATGTTAGCACGTTAGATATTTCCAGGTTAAATGTTTGCAGGTTAGTTGATTGCATGACATGACTCTGTATTCAAAATATGTTCCAAATTATCGCATGTAAACATCATGTGCAACCTTTAAGATACATTACTAATGGATGAGAAAAATACTAAACATTACTATACCAGTAATCACAATCCAGTTGTATGGACTCAAACAATAATTGAAAAAAGGGGTTACCATAATGAGCCCGCCGTGTGCAGTTAATTTAAAATTCCCCGATTTGCGATAGTCACAATGTCGCAATTGGATTTGCCACCAAACGAGAACACAATAAAGCATTGTTATGGATAATTAAACCGTTCCTACAGCGTGATGCATGCCAGCAATTTATGATAAATAACACATCAATCGCGTTTCAAAATCGAAACTCAAAACATGATGATATCTGAGGAGGATATCACAAATAAATATCGAAATTAAATTGAGAGTTCATTGTTTGTTTTTGAACGTAAAATTTTATAAACACCTTCCATTGATTCGAGGTGTGGGCTGAAAAATCCATTTAAAACTGTCTTGGCGATCACGATGGTCTGCACAAGCAGATATCACGAGATGGATACTTTTTTATCCATATCGAAAACCACATAAAAGATACTTCTTGTATACAACTTTATGCATTTTTTAAGATTTTCTTCAAGTTTTTTTTATAGTATCGCAAAATTACCATAGTATTTATAAATGGATACGTCATATCGCAAGATTTTTGTGAATGACGTTACGTCACAGCGCGTGGAGGGTAGGATAAACTTGTGGAGGGGGTATAAGATGAAAATCCGTTTTTCGGTAAATATATACGCAGAAATCCTTGTCGGACTTGAAAGAAATAATATTATTGCGAGAACTACATCAGCATAAGTGGTTCATTTGAGTATATACTTACTTTTACAGAATAATTTGATTAACAGGAATACGAGTGGTATTGACACCACAGCGGTAGTCTAGTTGTATAGTGGTTGAGTGTCCGCCTCGCATGCGGATAGTAGTGTGTTCGACCCGCGGCCTGGTGATACCAAAGCATTGAACATTAGTACTAGAAGTTTCCTCGCTTGATGCTTAGCGTTTAGAGGAAAGGTGAAGATCATACCAAAGAACTGAAAATGGTTCTATAAGCTTGCTCGCTTGGTGTTCAGCATTTAGAGGATTGCTCTTTATCTGGTGGACCAACGTTAATAGTTGTATTAATAATTCAATATTATTTATAAAGGTACTTCAATTACTTCAAGATCTCAAAAAAGTTAGCATATACAATGTTATAAATTCAGTTGCACATTCCAGAATTTCTCTAACCCATTTACGCAATACGATTATTAATTTGAAATTCATTCGAAGTGCATTTTAAGATCGTTTAAGGTTTGCATTTATAAATGCAGAGTTCATTAAAAACGCATTTACAGTTACGAATAGTAAACCCACTGATATTTTCCTGTACTCTAAAATTCAATATTTTTTACTTAATTATATAAATGGCGACTTGAACATTTCAAAAGCTAAATTAAAACACATTATCAAAGTGATAACAGATATGAATTCCTTGGTAAAGGATAACACATGCCAATGAGAATACTGTTATAGCATTTCAAAACATTGAGTTGAGGAAATTTTCAAGTTTAGATGTTTAGTGAAACTGGTACCTGACTATGTTTGCATCACTGCGGGAAATTGATATAACACTATTATACTGACTTTGTTTTAAATTCAAAAACTTAGTGTTCACACAATGAAAAAGATTGCCATCCAACTTGTACGTTATTGTTGCATGATACTTAGCGTGGCTTTCAACAATTTTCCAGTCATATCGCGACATTGGCTTGATAGTAAACACATGCAATGATACGCACCGGGTCAACTAGACCTAGAAGAGAAATTCGCTAAATCTCGAGCGCCAAGCTGTCTCTAGAATCATTTTCAAGTATTTCATATGACCAGATCGGGAATCGAATTCATCATATTTTACGTGCGAGGCGGTCACTTTAACTCTGTCCCACCACAGCTGTTTCAACTAAGTAAATGTGTTAATAATTTGATTTTTTATCAAACCCTAATTGCCAAACTAATAGATTTAATCTACATGATAATATTTCCCAAAACACTCCTTTAAGAGGAGGTTTTAGCGGTTTTATCCATCATTTGTGTAATGACTTTTACTTTTGCCACGTGATGGGAATGTACTCTTACGATCGCCCATGTACCATTAGAGTTTTCAGTATGCATGGCATGGGAGAATACCATTCTCAAATTACTGCCATAAAACAAACCATGACGTCGTATCGAAGGAAACTACAACAAATAGCTCTGTTTATGAAAAGTGATAATAACTTAATCTTGTCAATGTGATACTTTGTTTTTCGTATTTCTATTTTTAACATTTCAAGATTTTAAAATGATTAATATATATATATATATAGCCAGGGAAGGTAGTTGCCTATTTCTGTTTCTGATACAATTACATAAAAGTCATTTTTTTCCGGAGTGTTAAGTAATTTTAGTAAACACTTTGCCTCCAGAGAGTTGTCATCTATACTATATACAAAGTGAGAACATACATCGGAACTAATGTATTCATATCCCAATTTCCAAGCTTCATTTTTTTATATCTAAATTGATAATTGTTTTAAAATGTTGCAAAAACATCAATAATACCATTGAGCTTTAAATTAAAAAAATACATTTTTAAAGAAGAAAAAACAAGAAGAAGAAACAAGGATTATTTATCACCGTCATTGTGCTGTTTTAATTGGTGTGCTACATAAATATAAAGTCAACCTGTGTAAGCGGTCACCTCTATTATGCGGCCATTTGTCTTAAGCAACAATTTTTTTTTATTTTCCATTAAAATGCTTTCAAGGTAAATTAAGATGTATTAAGCAACAACCTCTCTTCAAACGCTTCTTCTGCTCCTTACCTTGATCTGAGGAAACACACATCGTTAGTCCATATGAAATATATGGAATATATAATGCAAAAAATATATTTATATGTTTCTGAGTGGTCCCTGAAAAAATAGAGTAGGTACATGTAGGATTCTTTCTTCCATTGTGCTAGTAATGTTTAAAGCAAATTGAATTTAACCAAGTTAAACTATCAAAATCCATTGTTATATTCTGAATAACATTTAAAGCCTTTACCAGTCATACCAGGATGGATTCTACATGGGAGGCAGTATTCCCTGCCGCTCTAGGTGGCCATATAGGATCTCAAACACATTTGAGTATTCAAAATACACATTTAGGTATAATACAGTGTAAAGGAAATGATTCAGATGAATAAACAAATAAAAAAGTGGCAGAAAAAATAGGGACTGTCGATCAGCCAAAAACAAGGTATTGTTTTGCCTAAACAATATCGTCCTATTAGTGCAATAAGGTATCAAGAGTTTATGAAATAAAAAGCACTTGGTACCTTTTCGCACCAACGGTGCTATATGTAATCAATTCAATGTGTATGGATTTAATAGTTTCGATACTCTTGACACAGTCGCATGTTCAGTTTTTTTCTCTTGTGATACAGAGAACAAATCGATGATAACAACATATAACTTTCATTTTTTCTTACTCTGTTACAAATATATTTCATTTTCAAATGCAATATTTTATTCTACAACATTTAAAATTAGTTGTTTGCAGGTCAGATGTTTGCAGGTTAGATGTTTGCAGCTTAGATGATGTTTGCAGGTTAGATGTTTACAGGTTAAATATTTGCATGCAAGATGTTTGCAGGTTAGATGTTAACAGGTTAGTTGATTGCATGTTAGATGTTTGCAGGTTAGATGATGTTTGCAGGTTAGATAGTTGTAGGTTAGATATTTGCAGGTTAGATGTTTGCAAGTAAGATGTTTGCCGGATAGATGATGTTTGCAGGTTAGATGATGTTTGCAGGTGAGATGTTTGCAGGTTAAAAGTTTGCAGGCTAGATGTTTGCAGGTTTAGATATTTGCAAGTTAGATAGTTGCAGGTAAGATGTTTCAGGTTTAGATATTTGCAAGTTAGATAGTTGCAGGTTAGATGATGTTTTCAGGCTAAATGTTTGCATGTTAGATATTTGCAAGTTAGATGTTTGCATGAATGACTTTTCATTCAAGATATGTTCCAAATTAGCATGTGCAACCTTTAAGATACATAACCAATGGATGAGAGAAATGCTAAACATTACTATACTGGTAATCACAATCCAGTTGTATCGATTCAAACAATAATTGAAAAATGGGGTTATCATAATGAGCCCGCCGTGTGCAGTTAATTTAAAATTACCCGTTTGATAGATTGCTTGTGATAGTCACAGTGTCGCAATTGGATCTGCCATCAATGGAGGACACAATCAAGCAATGCTTTGAATAATTAAAACATTTCTACAGCGTGATGCATGCCAGCAATTTTGATCCAATTATGAAATATGACGGTTTAAATCACGTTTCACAGTCGTGAATCAAAACGCGGTGATATCTGATGGGGTAAAACACACACAATAAATATCGAAATTAACTTTAGAGTTCATTGTTTGCATTTGAATGTAAAATATTATAAATACCTTTCATGGATTTGGGGTGTGGGCTGAAAAATCCGTTTAAAACTGTCTTGGTGATCACAATACTCTGCAAAACAAGAGATGAAAGCGAAAAAAGTCTAAGTGCTTCTTTATTTATATATATATTTATATTTACTTAGACCTTTTTCGCATTCACCCCTCGAAAAGCAGTTATCACGAGATGCATACCTTTTTTGTTTGCAGGTAAAATGTTTGCAGTTAAGATGTTTGCAGGTTAGATGGTGTTTGCAGGTTAGATGTTTGCAGGTTAGTTGTTTGCAGTTACATGTAAGATGTTTGCAAGTTAGATGTTTGCAAGTTCGATGTTTGCAGGTTAGATGTTGTTTGAAGGTTGAATGTTTGCAGGTTAGATGATTGCAGGTTAAATGTTGCACGTTAGATATTTGCAGGTTAGATGTTTGCATGACATGACTATGTATTCAAGATATGATCATTATCACATGTAAACATCATGTGCAACCTTTAAGATACATTATTAATGGATGAGAGAAATACTAAACATTACTATACTGGTAATCACAATCCAGTTGTATAGACTCAAGCAATAATTGAAAAAAAGGGTCATCATAATGAGCCCGCCGTGTGCAGTTAATTTAAAATTCCCCGGTTTGACAGATTGCTTGTGATAGTCACAATGTCGTAATTGGACCTGCCATCAATGGAAAACACAATAAAGCAATGTTGTGAATAATTAAAACGTTTCTACAACATGATGCATGCCAGCAATTTTGATCCATTTATGAAATATGACGTTTTAAATCATGTTTCACAATCGTAAATCAGTACGCGGTGATATCTGACGGGGGAAAACACACACAATTAATATTGATATTAACTTTAGAGTTCATTGTTTGCTTTTGAACGTTAAATATTAAAAACACCTTTCATTGATTTGAGATGTGGGCTGAAAAAATCCGTTTAAAACTGTCTTCCCGATCACAAAGCTGCAAAACAAGGGGTGAAAGAGAAAAAGGTCTAAGTGTTTCTTTATTCATATGTACTTAGACTTTTTTTGCATTCACCCCTCGAAAAGCAGTTATCACGATATGCAAACCTTTTTTGTTTGCAGGTTAGATGTTTGCAGGTAAGATGTTTGCAAGTAAAATGTTTGCAGGTTAGATGTTTGCCGGTTAGATGATGTTTGCAGGTTAGATTTTTGCAGGCTAGTTGTTTAGGTTAGTTGTTTGCAGTTAAAGTGTTTGCAAGTTAGATATTTGCAGGTAAGATAACGTTTCTGCAGGTTATAGTTTTGCAAGTAAGATATTTGCAGGTTAGATGTTTGCAGGTTAGATGGTGTTTGCAGGTTAGACGTTTGCAGGTTAAATGTTTGCACGTAAAATATGATGAATTCGATCCCCGGTCTGGTCATATGAAATACTTGAAAATGGTTCTAGAGACAGCTTGGCGCTCGAGATTTAGCGCTTTTCTCTTCTTTACGTGCGAGGCGGTCACTTTAACTCTATCCCACCACAGCTGTTTCAACTAGGTAAATGTGTTAATAGTTTGATTTTTTATCAAACCCTAATTGCCAAACTAATCTATTAAATCTATATGATAATATCTTCCAAAATACTCCTTTTAGAGGAGGTTTTAGCGGTTTCATCCATCGTTTGTGTAATGACTTTTACTTTTGCCACGTGATGGGAATGTACTCTTACGATCGCCCATGCATCATAAGAGTTTTCAGTATGCATGGCATGGGAGAATACCATTCTCAAATTACTGCCATAATACAAACCATGACGTCGTATCGAAGGAAACTACAACAAATAGCTCTGTTTATGAAAAGTGACAATAATTTAATCTTGTCAATGTGATACTTTGTTTTTCGTATTTCTATTTTTGACATTTTAAGATTTCAAAATCAATTTTGATCCATTTATGAAATATGACGTTTTAAATCGTGTTTCACAATAATAAATCAAAGCATGGTGATACCTGAGGGGGAAACACACACAAAATAAATATCGAAATTAACTTTAAAGTTCATTGTTTGCTTTTGAACGTAAAATATTATAAACACCTTTCGTCGGTTTGAGGTGTGGGCGGAACAATTCGTTAAACCTGTCTTGGCGATCAAGATGGTCTGCAAAAGCATTTATCACAAGATAATTTTTTAATCCACATAAAATAAACACATGAACATCTTATATACAACTTTATGCATTTTTTAAGATTTTCTTAAATACTTTTTTTTTATAATAGCGCAAGGATACCATAGTAATAATGTATGGATACGACATATCGCGAGGATTTTAATGAATGACGTTACGTCACAGCTCGAGGAGGATATGATAAACGCATGGAGGTGTGTGTGTGTGTGTATGGGGGGGGGGGGGGGGGGGGGGGGGGGGGGGTGTAAGATAAAAAATCCGTATCCGGTTAATATATACAACAACTAATATTATTGTGCGTACTACATCAGTATATGTGGTACATATCTGAGTGTATACTTTTACAGAATAATTTGATTAACAGCAATACAATAGGTATTGATACCGCAGCGGAATTTTAGTAGTCTAGTGGTAGAGTGCCCGCCTCGCATGCGGAAAGGAATGTGTTCGATCCGCGGCCGGGTTATACCAAAGCATTTAACATAAATTCTAGAAGCTTTCTCACTTGACGCTTAGCGTTTAGAGAAAAGTTGAGTACCATACCAAAGAATTGAAAATGGTTCTAAACCTTGCTCGCTTGGTGTTCAGCATTTAGAGGATTGCTCTGTATCTGATCTGATGTTAATAGTAATACTAATGATTGAATACAATTGATAAAAGAACTTCAATTGTCTTATTGTAGACGTCCGGTGATATAACACTAATTTGATCAATCTTTATTGTTTTGTCCTCCATTCGGCCTTTCAACCGTTAATTATTCTGCACACATGAATAGGTAGTTAAGTATCTAGGGTTTAGTAGTTTTGGACGGAAAGAAGCCGCTTAAAAACCTATGAGAACGTCTGTGTTTCTGTCCTTCTGGCTGTTATCATGTCTACACCCCCCCCCCCCCCCCCCCCCCCCGCTCCCACACATTTTTTTCTTCTCTGTTACTTTACCCGACAATTATGAGACAACGTAATTAGTTACGATTTATATCCACGACAAGTACCTTTGGGACGTTAACACAAAAAAAAACCGTAATAGTCAGTCGATGAATTACACGGTTAACGTTTTTTGTTAGATGTTTTACTGTAGGAGAAGAGTGTGAGAAAGTAATTTAAAATGCATCAAATAGTGACCAATTAACTGCACATTACCGGATATAGAAAAGATGTAAGGAAATTTCTTAGAGTACACGAAGTTTTAGACAATGGAACTTTAAACCGAGGGCAAGTTATATAAACAAACCGAGGGCCAGTTATATAAACAAACCGAGGACCAGTTGTATAAACAAACCGAGGCCCATTTGTATAAACAAACCGAGGGCCAGTTTTATAAACCAACCGAGACTCAGTTGTGTAAACAAACCGAGACCCAGTTGTGTAAACGAACCGAGACTCAGTTGTGTAAACAAACCGAGGCCAAGTTGTGTAAACGAACCGAGGGCTAGTTGTATAAACAAACCGAGACCCAGTTGTGTAAACAAACCGAGACCCAGTTGTGTAAACAAACCGAGACCCAGTTGTGTAAACAAACCGAGACCTAGTTGTGTAAACAAACCGAGACCCAGTTGTGTAAACGAACCGAGGGCCAGTTGTATAAACTAACCGAGGCCAAGTTATATAAACGAACCGAGACCTAGTTGTGTAAACAAACCGAGACCCAGTTGTGTAAACGAACCGAGGGCCAGTTGTATAAACTAACCGAGGCCAAGTTATATAAACGAACCGAAGCCCATTTGTATAAACGAACCGAGGCCCAGTTGTGTAAACGAACCGATGGCCAGTTGTATAAACTAACCGAGGCCCAGTTGTGTAAACGAACCGAGGGCCAGTTGTTTAAACAAACCGAGGTCCAGTTGTATAAAAATATTATTGTTTATGTTTGTGAAGGTCAAATGAAAATTTTTGGTAAGTGTAAACGATTCCAGGGTCGCAACCAAAATATGACTTTACAGGAGACGCAATCCTAACTTTGCTAGTGGTGCTCGGGTGCATGCTCCCACGAAGAATATTAAGATTCTGGCACGCATTTTCTGCATTTTTCTAATTTTCCATTTTTAAACTATTATCTTGGATACATTTCGGTAGCTTTTTAAACCCGACGTAACAGTACATATAAACTTTAAGTAATACACTGTAAGACAAGTTAGTTATTGCTGCGTATCATGATATATTCATACTGAAAATATTATAAGTGAAGGATATGTCATATTTTTGCAAAAGTAATTCATATTTATTTATTTATTTTATTTTTTTTTACAAAAACACTAATAAACATGTGAACCTCCACACATTCTACAGGGGACAAATGCTTCCTTGTAGCTACGACCCTAGATACATTTTGAAGGAAAACGATACCAAATATATGTTAGAAAAAAATTCCATTTAACTTCTAACCGACTTAGATATTGATCTATTTTCTCGATCATGACATTATATGTATATGGTAGAAAATACCATGTAATTCTAAACGACTGGAACTACTTTCTCGTTCCAGGAGAAAGTCCATTGGCTGCGGAAGTAGATCTACATCTACTGACGGTCCTGATATTCTATGTGACATGGAATGTTCAATTCTAAGAAATCTGAGCGATTGTATTAGATGAAAAAGGAAGACAACTTTTAAATAAAGTGAGCGATTACATTGACTGAGAAAATAGGACATCTAAGCGAGACAAGACAAAACTAAACTTAACGTGACACGCGTGAATAAAAAATATTTCACAGTTTCAAAACGTAGCAAAGATATCGTTATTATTTCTATTTCATTGAATATTCTGTGATACCAAATTCCTGAATTCGATTTCAAACTGACCCGAATATGACCCATGTATCCACACAGTCAGCGGATCGGAAACATTTACTTTGAATAATCGATGAACTTCCTTCAGCTCTTGGGAAATTTAAATAGGAATTACCGCGTATCTGTCAATGTCGCCTTTTTCCCAATCCATTAATGTCCTTTCTGTTTAAACATAGCAATTGAAATCATTCGTTTTTGACGCGAAGATTTATCTTGTCCGAAAAGCTTTATGCCAATTCTGATTTCGTTTATTTCAGATAAGTGATAGATCTAGCCCGAAACAAACATGCAATGATTACTACGTTTTTTAAGTAAATTCCAAACAAATATTTTGTCATTGACGCTTTTGTCAATGACGTTTCTGTCAATGACTTTTCTAACAACAACTTTCTGTCAAATACTTTTCTGTCAATGACGTTTCTGTTAATGCCTTTTCGGTCAATGACTTTTCTGTCAATGACGTTTCTATCAATGATTGTTTTGTCAATAACGTATCTGTCAATGAGGTTTCTGTTAATGACGTTGTTTGTCAATGGATTTGTATGTCAATGCCATGTATTTTCAAATTATCTAAACAGTAAGTATATCAAAGTAAGTGTAAATTCTGTTTAGAAACAAAATATTTCAGTAGTGATATTTAGAATTTCTGATCAAGTTTCTAACTTTCCATCAATGTTTTGAAAATTTCATATCAGCCACTGAGATTAGGTAGTTATTTTTTTAGATATATTACCAAAGGATAATGTAATATCAAATACTTTTATGTCATTGTAAATGAAGAATTGTTTCAATTTAATAAAATTTATACTGTTATGACTTTTTCTCCCATCGGACATATTTTTTTTCTTATTAATAAATTCACAAACTTTAATGTTGATCTAAAGATGTAAGAGTATTGCACATTATTTTTCTTTTTATTATTACCTCTGAAAAAGCAGATCATTGTATCACATTATATAAAAGTTATATTAAATTTTTGTGCTGGTAAAATATGTTTAAAAATGTAGAAGTGCAGAAATATCTATTACTACTAATTGCAATAATAATAATAATAAAATGAAATGCTTAATGAAAGATTTATATTGTCTTGTTTTCATATATTTGTCGTTCGAGTCCCGCTCGCGCAAAAAACTTTATGTGAGAAAGTTTCTAGTTACTTGACTGACGGTGGTTCTACTATATCTGACTCAGTCTGAGATCTTCCTCCACCAGTAAAACTGGAAAGCATATATAACCTGAAGTGTGTTGAAAATAGCATTAAACCCCATTCAAAAAAATTAATAATAATTGTCGTATTTTCTGTCTTGCCTTATCCTTAATCATTAGTCTCTAGCTGCTCTGACTTCTGCAATGTCTTCAAGAAGACCTACAACACTTGTTTTTACAAAGAAACATGCTGTAGCAGATGTCCAGAGATGAAGAAAAAGTGGCCTTATAAAGATAGGTTGTTGCTTAATTTAGGTCTTTTGTTCTTTTTTCTATATAAAATAAGGTCTAGGATTTCAATGGCAAAAAAAGAATTCCACATAGATTTTTTTTTAAATTATTTCTTTCTGCTATGATTGTAAACCCACATAAAAATGCACAATAACTGGTAGGTTGACCACTTTGTTTTTTTAAAGAGGGCGCAGTGACACCCTGAGCTGTTTTGAAAAAAATCTCATGAATATACGCATATGTTGAAATTATATAAAAGTCACTTTTTAACACCAGTGATGTCCTATTGCAGTATATGCTATGCCAAATTTTGCTTTACTCATCTGAAGCAAGAAATCACAACCATTATAAATCATTTTGAAAATATTTCAAAACCAAATTACATTTGCCTGTTTTTAAAACGTAAGTATCATGTTACTGTTGAAAAAAGGGACGTTACTGTGTAGTGAGACGTTAATACATGTTAATTTACTTTGAAAGCATAGGAATGGGCCATAATAAATGTGGCTTCTTAAGGCAGTGACCGCTTAATAGTGGTGACCGCATAAACAGGTTTGAATATGCATCTTCGGTACCTTATTGTGAAATTGGAGATGAAGAAAATGCAAAATTAACAAACAACTGTTTGAAAATAGCATGACTGTGTTGTTCCCAAAATATTATGAAATCCGCACTTTTAGGCACAATAGCAGTAAAGAACATGTTCTGGTCCAGCATACCAGAAAAGTTATATGTTTAATTATATGCAAATGTGCATGCTGCCATGTGTGGTGTTTTATTATTTTCATTTGCACATATATCACATGTTATAAGACACACATACATCGTGTCTATGAGTTTGTGGTTATTAAAAGTTATCAAAGTTTGAAAGTTAATGGCAATGAATGGTCTATAAGTAATTAATTATAAATATCTTAGGGCGTCCACTTTTCAAACGTTGGATAACACTTTTATTTGAACCTACTACAACATAAAAAATAATTTTAATATTAAAAGATGACATATATATGCTGCCAAATGGATGTGTTTAAAAAAATATTTTTTGATATTTTATAATTATTATTTATTTATTCATTATTTTTTCTTCTATTCTTTACAATAATTATATCTCTATAGCCTTGCTTTTTAAAATAAAACGTTAATTCGTCAATAAACACCAGCAATAATAGAGCGCGTGGTCCAGTGGTAGAGCACCGAACCCATGATCGGAGGGCCGTGGGTTCGATCCGTCGTCACGGCTATGTGTTGTGTCCTTGAGCAAGACACTTTTTCCGCATATGCTTAGTTCTAACCAGGAAGGCTTCGAGTGTGATTTGCCTTAGTTGTAAAAACTTGTTTCACAATCGAAGTAAAATAAATAAGTTTAAACTAAACAAGAATGACACCACCATCACAACCACCACCACCACAACAACAAACATTAACAACAACAACAACAAACAACAACAACAACAACAACAACCGTATCATCAAAACAAATTATGTTCTCATAATTACTTAAGCAGCAGCAGTAGCAGCAGCAGCAGATATCAGAACGTGTGATATGTTTGTTATTTGTGAATATCGATTCAGCTATGTGCGGGATCATGCCATCTGTCATTAGAGGACGTTCTCTCATTAGGAACGCTGACATCGTGACTCATCCAGGATTATCCCGTCTGATATTCCAATAAACCACGACTTCGCGCTTACAAACGGCCAACTCAACTTCCAATTGTGCTCCACACGTGAGATCGTGTGAGAAGAGATATTAGGTTTCCAAGGCTGTGATAAAAAAAACTAATTGGTTAGTTTTGATTTATGCATGCATAACGCTAGCGCTATGCTTCTTCTGAATGTGAATGTTGTTGTCGGTTTCATTTTTTTACATGAAAATGTTAATTGTTCTTTTTCTCAGGCTGATGAGAAGTATAGAATGTTGCTTTATATGTGTTGGTGGTTGAAATACGTCTAAAATAGGGAAATATATGTTAGTTAGGAAATGTAGCTTTCAAAGGACACATAACATATCATTTAATGTGATTTACCAATATCAGTTCCCGTTTTATCCTGAAACTTTGTACACATTCTGTTTAAAGTTATGCCTAAAGAAATGCCTAAATATCTCAAAATCATCTTACAATCTCGGAACACCTCGCCGATTATCCTAATACCGAAGATGACGGAATTGACCGAGTATGTACGATCGCGAATAATTTCATAATAATAGTTGGTTTCTTGTGCAGACATGACTATGAATAGAAATAATACAAACACCACTTAGAAAGGATCAATTAAAGACATGACTATTTATAGTAATAATACAAACACCACTTAGAAAGGATCAATTAAAGACATGACTATAAATAGAAGTAATACAGACACCACTTTGAAAGGATCAATTAAAGACATGACTATAAATAGAAGTAATACAGACACCACTTTGAAAGGACCAATTAAAGACATGACTATAAACAGAAATTATACAAACACCACTTCGAAAGGACCAATTAAAGACATGACTCTAAACAGAAATAATACAAACACCACTTAGAAAGGAACAATTAAAGACATGACTATAAATAGAAGTAATACAAACACCGCTTTGAAAGGACAAATTAAAGACATGACTCTAAACAGAAATAATACAAACACCATTTAGAAAGGAACAATTAAAGACATGACTATAAAAAGAAATAATACAAACACCACTTTGAAAGGACCAATTAAAGACATGACTAAAAATAGAAGTAATACAAACATCACTTTGAAAGCACCAATTAAAGACATGAATATGAATAGAAATAATACAAACACCACTTTGAAAGGACCGATCAAAGACATGACTATGAATAGAAATAATACAAACACCACTTTGAAAGGACCAATAAGAGATATGACTATAAACCGTTATAATACAAACATCACTTTCAGACATGACTATAAATAGAAATAATACAAACACCACTTTGAAAGGACTAAATAAATTAAACGAAATACCATCCAACGTGGATGTTCAACTAAGCAATAAAAAACTTAACATAATTCACCTTTTCACCAACCACCACAAGTATTTATTTACCATCTCTTGTTACCAAACTTTATGAACCTAATAAAGGCATAATACCACCATTGGAAAAAGGAAGTGCTTCCGTGGGGTAGTCGCATAATGGCGGTTATAAATAATCCTGGTTTCTTCTTCTTTAAAATTGCGATTTTCTTATTTTAATGCTTTTTTTTAATGGCATTATTGATGTATTTTAAACATTTTGACAGCAGTGTCATGTTTTAATTGTAAATTTGGAAAACAAAATTGATGCTTGGAATTGGGGTATGAATACATGATTTAGGAAGTCCACTTTCACTTTGTCAACAGTGTACACACTGAGCAGAAAATAATCTCTTATATGACACATGACCCCTACTTGTTGCATCATATTTTGGTAGTGCAGAGGTTGACAAACAGTAAAATTAAAGTTTCACTTCTTTCGTTATAGGTCCCACTATGAATGACAAGCCTTTAAACTTTTAGTATTTACTATAGACTAAAGAATAATTAATCAATTGTTGGCTTACACCTAAAAGCAAGTCCGCTATTGGTTGATCTCCGCGCTACCAATGGGTCCTTTTATCTGATATTTTATTTGGTGATGATTTCATTTCTGGTTAATTTCTTGGAATATTGGAGCCCATTCCGTGTTGTTAAAAGATGATTTGCTCAGTCTGCTACACGTCTGACTACAATCAATCAATCAATCAATCAATCAATCAATCAATCAATCAATCAATCAATCAATCAATCAATCAATCAATCAATCAAAAATGAACTATTTTATAAGTCGGTGCAAGGAGAAGGGACGTGAGGGGTGTTGCATATTTACATACCAAGCCAACACACTACACTCAATAACCTCATGTTTGCTATTTTAAACTCCTAATTAGCTAAGTTTATACTAATTTAATTCAGCTCGATTGTGACGTAAGCTCAGTGCTTATATCAACTGCTATCGATTCAGTCACTTCCTGGGTAGACCCAATATTTAGTATTATAGTTTAAGAGGCCAACGGTCCGAGCTTGGTATCTAATCAGCAGCCTCTAACGTGAGCGGCCAGCACTCTTGGCTGCATTCTGTGTCTCTAATGAGCCACATTAATGGCTACGTTGCTATACTGGTAATAAATGTCAATCTCAAATACTTGCATTCAAATATTAAGCTTAAAGTGATTGTAAAATACTCTTTAAAGACATAAATGAAAACGTAAACCGACAAACATTTCATCTAAACACATAAAGAACCGACATAATGTGTCAAGCATTTTCCCCCTAATTGTTATAAATGTTATATATCATTTTGACATTCTCGCTGTCTGGTGGCCTTTCGTTCCAGTCAGAACCCATATATTCCAAACCGTTCATATCTGCAACAATCGATAGTTGACCAGCTCCGATATCTACAGAGGTTTGACAAGCAATGTTTTTATCATTCAGTTAGTTCCCATTGGGGATTTACTTTCTTATGGATATCTTGTCCAGAACAGCAATATGTATACTAGCTTTATTGATTGGTTGGTATAGTTGGTTAAATGTTGATGTTGTATTATGAGGGAAGGGTATTGTTTTAAAACGGTCTGATTCATCATAGTCACAACCTCTTACAGTCTTCCGTAGTGATTTTGGCTAAAATAGCCATATTTTGTGACAAAGCTATTGTTAAAGATTATTATGTCTGATGTCTTCAATTATTGGTGCATAAAATAGTCAAATTGCCCAAATTTGTTTTAAAGACAATGTTAAAGATTTTTATGATTAAGGCTTGCAATTATTGTTGAATAAAAATGCCAAATTGACAAAAATTGTATTAAAGTCATTGTTTAATACATTTAATGTGTGTGACCTTCAGTTATTGAAGACGAAAATATCCTAATTGCCAAAATTTGTATTCAAGTCAGCGTTTAAGATTTTCACGTGCGCGGGTTTCAAATACTGGTGAAATAAAAGCCAAGAAACCGGAATGTGCTTTAAAGGCAACGTCTAAGATTTTTATGTGTGGACTTTAAATAAAATAGCGGAAATGCCGAAATTTGGATTAAAGTCATGGTTTATGATTTTTATATGTGTGACCTTCACTTATTGGTGAATAAAACAGCGAAAATTTCAAAAATTATATTTAAGTTATTTGTTTAAGATATCTTTATATCTGTAGTGTTCATTACAAAATGGTCATTTACACATTCAGCTTCAAAATTAACTAGAATGATGGTCGAATATGAAAGGCGCCATCTGGTGTCTGCATCATCTGATGTGCAAAGAGCTGTCAATATGTCGACATAAGGAACGTAAGATGTCGACATCTTTCTCATCATATTGACATCAGGAACGTAAGATGTTGACTTCTCATTCATTATGTCGACATCATGAACATGAGAGGTCGACATCTCACGTATTACGTTGACATCGGGAAAGTAAGAGGTCGACATCTCACTCATTATGTTGACATCATCGTCTATATTAGGTCACCCATTTAAATGGTTATACAGCAACATCAGAAAGTGAATTACTGGCAGAAGAAGCCAGTAAATACCCTCTCCAGACATACACAGTCAAACCTGTGTAAGCGGCCACCTCTATTAAGTAGATACCGGTCTTAAAGAGCCACATTTGCTATTTTCCCATTTCTATGCTTTCAGAGCAAATTAACCTATACTAAGCAACAACCTGCCTCAAAAGGTCACATTTGTTCCATCCGTTGACTGGCTACTGAAGACATGTTTAACTGTTATAATGTCATTACTTATAAATTTACAGAAAAACAATTATTATAAGTCTGCATTACAAAAAAATGCTTACAACGTTGAAGGAAAAAAAACAGAGCGTATAACTAAAGTCATACATCTTATCTTTATTCATAAACACAAATAATTGCACGAAGATGAAAAATGTCAGATTTCCATCACACAGCCATATAATCGACACAAACGTTCACATTTATATCAATATCTCATAATTTATCAGTCTCTAGATTATAAAATATCAAGAAATATAATACAATATTTCTTGTACATCAGTAGTTCACAAATATCCATCAATAATATCGTGTCCGTTTCAAAAAGCCGATGTCTATTAATAGAATTTGCATATGATATCTGTAACTGCCTTTTATCGTTAACAACAGAATACCCCATGGAAAAATAAAAAAATAAAACACAATAAACTACTGACGATGAAACGTTCATTTTTTATGAGTTTGTTCCGGTTCCATATGGTAATATTTCCTCTCCGCAATTCATTATTCAATTCATTTAAGAGCAGACTTAACATTAAGGTCAACTTTTTTTCCGAGAGGGCAATTGAGTTTGCGTATATTGATAATAAGATTAAGTAGTTTATTAAATCAGTCTGTTTCGTGTTCAAGAATCAAATTAATCTGAACACTATTCTATAGAACGGACCCAGATCTCCCGATTAGGTCCGTTAAATAGCAATGTTGGGAAAGACACAATTGAGCACGTTGATTGGTCAGTTGATTCAGCTTAACGTTTGAATGACGTCACAGTTTAGCAAGCGTTCAATTGCTATGAATTGTGGGACTGGCAGAGAATTCCCTGCTTTTTCATTGGGGGTTAATATGAACGTATAATAACAAGAAGAAAATATGGTCGAAATATCTACACTTGTTTTAGATATGTACTGAAAGGATAAAGAAACTAAGAAATTTAAGACAAGAAATGACGTCACACTTGTTTTAGATATGTATTGAAAGGACGGAGAAACTAAGAAATTTAAGACTAGAAATGACGTCACACTTGTTTTATAAATGTACTGAAAGGACAAAGAAACTAAGAAATTTAAGCCAAGAAATGACGTCACACTTGTTTTAGATATATATGTTATTTGACGCCAACAGGAATGCAGATTCCAGGTTCACTCCACATTTACAAAAACAACAAATTAACATTTAAATTAATAAAACACACCAACATATGAATATGCAGAATGAAACTAGAGCCTTGAAACCTGCAGAACTGCCGAGTTTCAGCAAATTCTATCGTATAACTCAAGCTGTCGTTTTTTACGACATGCATGAGTCACAGTGATCATATTCTTGCCACCACTCATATGGCTCCCTGGAACCACATAGGGGTTGGTAACTTAACTACAATAATGAACAGGACAAAAAATGATAAAATAAACATGACACCTATTCGGAGGATTCCTACCCCTCTGCAGAGATCGACAGTGATTCTATTCTTAGCCACAACCACACGGGCTTATAATGGACAAACTCATCAATGAACTATTTTTAGATAAATGTAATAAATAAAACTGGTTCCCATACAATATATACGTTTTCCTTTCAGTATATGATGATAAAAAAAACAACAAATTCATATCGCCTGATTCAATCGGATGAAACTAAACACATGTTACTTTTTCTGGTTAGATCGCACGACATTGCCGTATAAAATGTAGTTACATAGAAATTGAATGTGGGCGCTGCCATATTGAAACGTCACGATCACGTGACAAAAACATTGCGCTCACCATTTTATTCATAATAAATGTTTTAGAATGAATTTACGAACTGAAACAGATATATTTATTCACAATTCATAATTTAACATTCAACCTTAATGTTTTTGTAAAGTGAAAGGCACAAAATTAAAATACTCCGAACCGCAACGTAAAATTTGGTACCCTGTGTGCATTTAATTTTAAAATTTCTACAATTAATGCGCTTAAACACTCCAGTATTGCATCTTAACATTATCAAACAAGCCTCTTTCGTATGAGCAAGAACTAACACCTTCATGCCCTCTAATTGCCACTCCGTTTAGAAGACATTGCATTTGGTGTTTTTTTAAAAAATACTTATGTCAAAGAAGAAAATGCTTTACGACTATTAAACATACCTATACCTCTTGAAACAAAACCAAGGGTCTGTAAATATACTGGAATGTTTTAATACAAATTCAACACCATTTAGACATATACTATTCGGAAATATTTTAAAATGTATATTTATAAAATTCGTCAAATGTTCCTTTGAAATTACCACTTTCTGTCTGCAGGTAAGATTGCTTGGAAGTACTTATACATATTGTCATCAACGGATATTAATCTTCTCGTAGCACCGTTTAAATAGTATATATTTTTTAATTTTAATTATTACTGAGCAAAAATAAGCTTCTCCTCCATGTTTCCAAAGAAACATAAAAAACAACAACACTGAGTACTGGGAGACATTCTACGGCCACCTCATTTTTTAAACCATACATCAGCAGCACAACCTCACAAACTAACGCGGGCTGTTAGCCAAACAAGTCGAAAATGCAATCAGCGATCACTATTGGTTCTTTTACAATCATTTTCCTTAGACAAGCTGGCGGTAGCTTAGTAAACACTACATTATATTAAAATGCAAAGTGGACAGCGGGCGGGGCGACGTCACCATTATTTAGAAATCACACTATTGTAATATACAAATTTTATTCTATTATTCAATAATTCATAGATAACGTGTGATCAAGTTATAGAATTAACACTAAAAATCAGTTTTGTTTCAAAGACGCCCCGCCGACATTGTTGTTCATGTTGTAAAACTTAACCATTCCCGAAGACAAATTACTCTTATAGATGAGCTTCCTCTTAAAATGAACAGATATCGATTGTAATCAAATCAAAACAAGTCCCATGAAGCAAAAAATAAATATTACATGAAACGAAGGAATGAACAAATGAACGAACAAACGAAAACAAACGAATAAATAAATAGATGGATGGATGGATGGATGGATCGTTTGATGGATGGATGGATGGATGGATTGATGGATGGATGGATAGATAGATAGATTGATGAATGAATGAATGAATGAATGAATGAATGAATGAATGAATGAATGAATGAATGAATGAATGAATGAATGAATGAATGAATGAATGAATGAATGAATGAATGAATGAACGAACGAACGAACGAATGCACAAATAAAGCAGTCAATTATTTCAATTCAAAAATGTATCAATAAAAGAAAAAACAGAACTTTTACTTTTATATCACTGAAAGAAGCAGAACATCTAACAACAGGCAGACCAATCATATTTCTCGAGAATTGAAATATAGTACAAGCATGTCATTTCAGGCAATAACGATTGTGTTTATACTTAACACTAAATAATGGTACAGCATATTACAGAGTTGAACGCAGATCATTAAAAACTATAAATAATGCTATAGGATATTATAGAGTTGAAGACAGATAGTTAAAAACACTAAATAATGTTACAGCATACTACAGAGTTGAAGACAGATCATTAAAATACTAAATAATGTTACAGCATACTACAGAGTTGAAGACAGATCATTAAAACACTAAATAATGTTACAGCATACTACAGAGTTGTAGACAGATCATTAAAACACTAAATACTACAGAGTTGAAGACAGATCATTAAAAACACTAAATAATGTTACAGCATACTACAGAGTTGAAGACAGATCATTAAAACACTAAATAATGTTACAGCATACTACAGAGTTGAAGACAGATCATTAAAACACTAAATAATGTTACAGCATACTACAGAGTTGAAGACAGATCATTAAAACACTAAATAATGTTACAGCATACTATAGAGTTGAAGACAGATCATTAAAAACACTAAATAATGTTACAGCATACTACAGAATTGAAGACAGATCATTAAAACACTAAATAATGTTACAGCATACTACAGAATTGAAGACAGATCATTAAAACACTAAATAATGTTACAGCATACTACAGAGTTGAAGACAGATCTTTTAAAACAGTAAATAATGTTACAGCATACTATAGAGTTGAATACAGATAATTTAAAACACTAAATAATGTTACAGCATACTATAGAGTTGAAGAAAGATCATTAAAACACTAAGTAATATCACAGCATACTATATAAAAAGATCATTAAATATGTCAAAGAGAAAACAATAAGAAACAACAGCAGTATAGCGCATATATACGTTTTTGTCTGAGAAAAAACAATAGCAGAACCATGATACATAGGCCGAGAGTAAATTCAATTATCAGGCAAGCTTTTGTTTTAATTATAAGTTAATTATAGTTTATCATGGTCATTTATTTCAGTTTCCCTAGATGATTTTCTGAATGTTTGGATTCTATCTAACAAATATATTAAGTCTGTGATTAAGGATTGGCTACCAATTAATATTGCATTATAAACATTTATATTATCTACCGTTCAGTATTTTGTGTTATTTTTACTTTTAATTTACATCGATTGTGAAACAAGTTTGTACAAAACACGCTCAAAGTCTTCCTAGATGGAATCGGTACTAAGCATACCAGTATGTTAACAAAATGTTATGCTCAAGGTCATTACGAAAAAAGCTTGGCTGAAGTTTGAACCAAAGACCCCGCCCAACCACCCTCTCCCTACCCAAGGACAATGCTCTATAGCAGGGCTAATTTCAGCTATAAAAATACAGTATAATAAAAACAACATGGAGTATGTTGAACGGAGTGCTGTGTACAGTCAAACCTCTGTAAGTAACCACCTCTATTAAGCAGCCACTTGTCTTAAGCAGCCACATTTGCTATTTCTCATTTCTGTGCTTTCAGCGCAAATGAAACTGTATTAACGTGTCTTAAAATGTCACTTTTACTCCTTCCCTTGACTGGCGGCTTAAGACCGGTTTGACTGTATATGGATATAGTTTTATTTTTAATTTTTGAGAACATCACCTCACAAGGTTCATCTGGTTTTTTAAATACGTTACAAAAATATATTTTATTGTATTGAATGTATCAACGTTGATTGTTAGTGTATCATAATACAATACTTTGTGTAAACATGAAATTAAAAAAAAACGAATCACGTAGATCTATAGTATAATACAAGTAATAAACACCTGCCGCCCTTGAACTGTGCTGGGGATTTCTTATCGCAGTTGTGGCTTTGACGAAGGATTTTGGTTACTTATTAATATGTCATTCAAGAAAAGAAAACATATACACAAAGGAATATCTTATCTATAACATCAAAGGTCACCAATGTGTTTTTCAGTCTGAGAACATCCTACAATAACGCCTTGTGACTGAGCAGTCGTATTATATATGGCCTCGGTAAGCAACTCTTAAAGTGAATGTAATGGCATAGCCATCTTAGAATTCTAATTTCTAAAAAACGTCATTTATTTTATGCTTTTTGATGAATTATTGAAATTTCTCAGTGAATTATTTATGGTAATCCACTGTGTCAAAAAAATGAAATTATGAGAGAAAAAACTTGTTTTATTCTATTATCCATGCATATTAATAAAAAAATATCATTAAAAAATAATGACTGAGTGATCACTTGATGAAATATAATTCGTTCTTACACCAAAACAAACATATATCCTGTATATCTAGATTGTTTTGTTATTGAAAATAATCTCACTTGGCCATGTATTGATGCAGTTAAAGTGTATAAGTATTTACAAGCCTGAACGTTTAGTAAATTGTGAGTTTAAAGGGAATTTATCAGGAGTTTTCAAACTTCTAAATTTGGCTATAAACATTTTTTCCCCTATATATTATGCCAATATATACTCACTCACCCCATATAGCCAAAAGGTTATCTATTCAAACATGCCAAAATAATATAATGTAAAGGGATTTCCTAACTTGGACTACGCTCCTAGGTTAGACTAAAATAGCGAATTAATTTCGATTTCAATTTGATCCGTAATACAGTATTACACGTAATAAAAACTGTTTCATCTTAGAAATAGTCCGAATGTCGTTGTGAGGCAGTCAAACAGCATTTAAGTACTGTCTATTTTTGGAATGGGGCAGTCAAATATTGCAAGTTTACCACCCCAATCCAAATATCGATTTTTGGTAGGTTTTACATATGTAATCATTTGAATTTTATTCATTAATGATAATGAGATGCTTTTTATTCATTTTGATATTTTAAGGTCACTTATTTCGTTTTTTCCTGATATACTCCCTTTAAAAAACTACCTTTTCCAGCATGAATATTATTACTATTGTTAATGTAAAATGATTTATGAAACCAGTAAAAGTACCTCATACATGACTGTTACTGACAAAGAAACTTGCTTTTTTTATAAGAAAAAAATCATTTTCTATTGCATATGATAGTTAAAGTGTTATACAAAAATGTATGCCGGATCCCCCACTCATATAGTATCCACGTAAATGTTATCGATTTGTCATTTAGAGAATTATCCAGCATACCTCTGATGGCAGTACCTCTGATAGCAGTTACACTGTCTGTAATAGTGTCTGTTATATTGTCTATTTTATTGTTATTGTATCAGATTCCTTGGAACCATGGAACGCAATCAACGCTGCTCGGTGGTTGGGTGTGAGGGGCGTCACATATGTCAGTACCACTCGTGAACATATTAATTTTATCAGTCAGATCTATTATTATCAAAGTAGAATAGAGAGATACTTCTATAAGCATATGCTATGAGCAAGTAAGTACAAAACGAAAAAAGTAACAGATCATTTACTTAAACATCATCGCACTGTGCCATTCTACATTTCTGTGAACTCTCCTGTCATGTGTAGATAATTGTATTTATTAAACTAATTAAACAGATATGTCTCCTTGCAGTCTATACGGAAAAAGTAAAACTGTAGGAATAGAACGAATTGATAGATAACTTACACTAAATGTATTCAACTAAATAGTGTAGTCGCTTAGTGTCATTCCGATAGCTGCTCGTATATTTATTTTTCTATTACATGCTTAGCGTCTTTAAAAACGCAAATATGGGTATTGCATTAAATTTACAATGTAGAGATGACAGGCATGATGAACCAAAGCAAAAGTATCTTACTTTGTTTTTTCAATTTTATTGCAACAATTCCATCATTAAAAGACAATTTTGACGAAATAATTTCGATCAACATTATATGAACCGAAGAAAATGATAGCAAATCAGGGATAAAAATATATTCAATATTAAAAAACTTGCAGTTTTAAAGGTGTTAGGTATATACATTTTCATATATATATCTCCATATCTCTTTCCGATTTGTTATTTTTCTATTTTGACTTCATTTACGATAAAAATGTTAACCGATGATTTTGTTAAACTGTGGAGGAAGGGTCAAAACTTATGTTGACAGAACTTGTGGTCCGAACCCATTTCATGATATATTGAAATAAAATATGTTTAAATTAAACTATTAACTCTTTATTTACTAAGATATGTTATCACTTTGTATCATAGTCATTAAAGTCTCATACATATTGTTTCAAAGTCACTCACAAATTAATCTAATACATAAGTACTCATTTATTGTTGAATTCATTAAACAAGTTGACAAATATATTATGCGGGCCTCTACCGAGCATCATATAATTGGGCAAGTCGGAAAGCACTTCGGCATTTTATGTACGAGAGCCGAATCATACGAGAAACGCCGAACAATGACTCTGAAATGATATTACACTAGATTAATATCAAAAATATGTCATGGGTTTATTACACTCCTGCACCGAAAATTATGTGATAAATTAAAATTACTTAAATATACATATGCAATAAAGTCACGTTAATATTTGAACCATGCTGATAACACTTTAATAGCCTATAAGTAGATTCTCTATGAACGTGTGCTACAAATGCACACATGTGTACAGTGAGTTAATTGCACATATTTCCACATTTGCAGTTCAAATATCTAATGATTGACGCTCCTGTTCTCATTAAAACAGCATGCAATGTTTGCATGCACTTATTAGTGAAACCATATTATCATGTTTTTTGTATAGTTGTTGTTGTTGTTCTTGTTGCTGACGTTGTTGTATGGTGTATATTGTCGCTTTAAAAAAAAGTTATATCGCGACATGGTATTATACTCCAACAACATTATACTGACACCTGGAACAACATTATACTGACACCTGTTCGACAATACCCAAGAACTATCATCTAAATACTGACGGTCAAGTGAAGCAGCTAGCACCATTTTTCAAGTACAGTCAAACCTGTGTAAGCGGCCATCTCTATTAAGCAGCCACCTGTCTTAAACAGTCACATTTGCTATTTCCGTTTTATATGCTTTTAGAGCAAATAATCCTGTATTAAGCAACAACCTGTCTTAAAATGTCACGTTTGCTCCATCCACCGACTGGCTGCCTATGACAGGTTTGACTGTATTTGTTTGTACAGATCGAACGATTTGTTTATGAGAAATTGGTTTGAGCAATTGCAGGTAAAAACATTTAAGATATTTCTTTTCGTGACTATGTAAGACATGTTTACTTATTATTATACATGTAAAAGGTTTAATTAATATACTGAGATTTCGTGTATTTGTCAGTTAAAAAGACGTCAAATGTAGTCTTATAAAATACAGTAAAAAAACTGTGTAAGCGGCCACCTCTATTAAGCAGCCACTTGTATGTATTTAGCAGCCACATTTGCTATTTGCCATTTCTATGTTTTCAAAGCAAATTAACCTGTATTAAACAACAACCTGTCTTAAAGGGTCACTTTTGCTCCTTCCCTTGACTGACTGCTTAAGACAGGATTGACTGTATATACGGAAAGCCGCCTTCTGGGTTGGTTTCGTGTTGAAATTGGAACAAAATGTCTGACGGCTGTTACGATTATTTGACTACAATAACAATATCAATACCAGCGAAAACGACATTTTAGCGTATAAACAAAGTAATACCTGATTTCCCATGTAAAGTAATTCCACTGAAGTGTCACTTCTGTGATGCAGAGAAGCATTAAACACACTTGAACGTTTCACCACACATACCGTCTCCAGCATGTATAGATGGACTCAAACATCCTCATCTCAGACTTTGTCGATTTTCCAATATCTTCGCATAACTTCACCTAAACTAGTTTTCATATTACAATTGCGATGTCGACAGGATCGATACGCGCCGACTCTAAAGTGCCTGTTTAGCGGACTATGGAATAAACGCTATCACAGAACGCCGTTTGCGCAGTTCGTGCTCGTCTCTAATAAAACTTTTGTAATTAATTGATATTATATTATAGTGTATAAATACATTTTCCTGATCTTTATACGTATGCAAAACACATATAATGGTGTACGAAACACAATTTGTGTCGCGACTGGGTGATTAGATCGTGTTTATACACGCAATACAGTCGGGTGCAAGCGCTCTGGCGATTGCCTGGTCCTAATGAGCGTATGGTCCATTGGTAGCGCAAGGAACCGAGGCATTGCAGGGCTGTGGGTTTGATCATACGAAATACAGCCATTTATATGTACTCGGTGATCGCCTGACGACATTGAATGTGTGGTTCAGTGATAGGGCTTCGAGCCCAGGCATTGCAGGGTTGTGGGTTTGATCACAGACAATACAATCAACTGCAATTTCTGGAATATCGCATGACCCTATAAAGCATTGGTTGGGCATCAAACCCAGATATCACAGAGCTGTGGGTTCGATCCTCCTCCAATGCAATAAAATGTGTCCTTGAGCAATACACAACATCCACAAACCAATATGCATCTACATATCATGCTCGACACATCTTTCCATTTATCAAAGTGAAACGAAGAAACGAAAAGTGAAATTGTATTACATGAGAAAGCATCAAGTACTTTCACTTTTTTAGAAAATAAACGTGATTATGAAGTACAGACAAACCTCTGTAAGCGGCCACCTCTATTAAGCAGCCACTTGTCTCAAGTACAGTCAAACCTCTGTAAGCGGCCACCTCTATTAAGCAGCCACTTGTTTTAAACAGTCACATTTTCTATTTTCATTTCTATGCTTTCAGGGCAAATTACCCTATATTAAGCAACAACCTGTTTTAAAAGGTCACTTGTGCTCCTTCCCTTGAATGGCTGCTTAAGACAGGTTTGACTGTACTGTTTTCAATGTATTTATTGACTATGTTTATACTATTGTATTGAATGTGTTATTGGAAGCTTTCTTTTCTGTTAAACATATCTAAAAAGGATAAAGTAACGCTTGGTGATTTATAGAAAAGTCACATCAGCAATATGTGCAATATACTAGAACACATATGACTTAAACAGTTTCAGAATATGCATGTCATGGTATTTCATTAAGATTTTATTAAAAATAATGATCATCTTGGCGGAATCATGCATAAGATTGATTTACATACATATTATATACGTGTACCTATGTACTATTATTATACATATTATATACCTGTACCTATGTATTATTATTATTATTATACATATTATATACGTGTACCTATGTATTATTATTATACATATTATATACGTGTACCTATGTATTTATATTATACATATTATATACGTGTACTTATGTATTAATATTATACATATTATATACGTGTACCTATGTATTGTTATTATTATTTGTTTAAGGAATACGTTTAAAGTATAGAATGTCTGGTAAATAATGGTACATGTATTTAGGGAAATATTTCTTAACACAGGAATAGGTTTTAAATATATAGGTAGATTATAAGAATCTTACACGGGTTTGAGGTTTCGATAGCAAATTCCGTCCCGATGGATAACTGTATTTGCCACGACACATATTTTAATATAATAATATATACATTGTAATATATACATATTACTCGGCAGTCACAGTAATAGGCCAAATAGAACCCCACAGGATAAAGTTGATTTTTGTAGTGTCACACATAAAGTCATATAAGGCTGTAGAAAGACATTATTGTAGGAAAGATAGTAAAAAATGTATCTCAGTCCGGATCCCAATGTATAACACAAATGCATCAGCTTTATTTAGAGCAATATATAAAAACCAAAGTTGTTTCCCTAGTCTCCTTTGATTTTCACTTCAACATTTCTTTTCAAAAGCCTAAGGACCAATGTGATTTATGTACGGTAATGCTTTAAAAAAAGCTAGACAGTGACAAAATGAAAAAGAATTATGACAGTCGTATCAAAAACAATTGAGGTGCTCAAATTAAAAATAAGCAGTATGTTTTAATGCTGAGGTATTCCATTCAAAAAATTTAATTCGAATCTGTGGAATAAAAATATTTAGAGAAGGTCACACTCAGAATGAAAATGATTGTATTGAAAGCGCAAGTCACCAAACATGTCGTAAAATTCCATACCATGCTAGTGAAATGGACTTGCCAAATTCTGTATCAAAAATGCTAAAATAGTTTAACCTTGATTTGGAATCGAACAAAGTTCATTGGACAGATGCAAGATCATTCAAAATAGAAATACAGTAGCTTTTACGTATAGTTACAATGGTTCAGTGCACTACCCAGATCTAGCTCAGTGGTTAAGAAAGTCACACATTGTGATGTATGTGAAAGATACTGTGCTATTTAGATTGCATTAGCAGTACCCCATGATTACATTTGAGAAAATATCTCATTTCCTTATTCAGGTCGGGTGTGATCCCCCCATTTCCGTCACATGTTCTATGTAGTCCTTTCTCATAAGATTCCTAACTATTGAATTGAATAGTTGAATATTTAGCTTCATTTTTGTGCCATCGAGGTCTAACACGATCAGTTAACCTAACCACTGTTTCCTGGGATCCTGAAAGGTTAACCAGTACCCGATCACATCCAACCTCTGCAAGTAACTGATACTTTCTCACTTGAATCAGCGGTGAGAGGCGAATAATAATGAGACAAAATGTTGTATATCAATCATCACGGAGACTTGCCAGGCGGGGATTCGAACTCACGACCCCTGGATAGATAGTCAGACGCTTTGCAGACTGAGCTAATCGGGCCCAGCAGATTCTACAAAAATATTCTTTGTGTTATGAATGAAATCAATGATTAGTCTGTATCATTACTAAGTTAAAAAATAACTATTTAGTAGTTTTAGGGCTACTTTATCAAACATTTTATGATAAATGTTAGTCAAGATAGTTTTTCGATGTCAAGTATTTTGTTTGAATCAGCAAATTTGAATGAATTTTATTCAACTATTGAAAGTTTAAACTCTCATATTATTTGAATTGCAAAATAGTTTTAAAATTTATTTGGTGATATATATCTAACTTGACTTAGTACTGGTTTACATAATTTCTTACAATATTTTATTAATTTTAAACGCGAAATTTTGACAACAAATCATTGATTTTCAGTGCAAAACTATTGCTAACTCAAATTAATGATTTTAAACTGTTAAGAAAGAGTTTCACATGAAAAAAATATCTACATTGATTTTCAAACATTTACCAGCATATAATGCAAAAGCAATACTAACAAAATATCAAAAGGGGAAAAAAGTAGACATTTTTTTCACTCTTCTGTAAAATTTCCGAAAATGGAGTTAGCCTAGTACTGCGCTGAGCCATCGATGTAAAACAGACGATATACACATATATATATACACATACTAACACATACAATCACTGAAATGTTTATATATATTATTATATATTATATTATTACCGAATCGATTATCCTTGTACGAAAATGAAAACAAGGTTAATAATGAAGAAACTTTTATATTTTAGTTTAATATATATTGTATATTTTAATAAACATGTTTGTCCAGAAAGAAAAAGAATGATCTTGACGAAAACGAAATACAAGACCATTCATTGGACATATGTTTATATGATTAGCCTCTCTTAATTATTATCATCATCATCATCACCATCATCATCATTATTATAATTATTATTATTATTATTATTATTATTATTATCATTATCATTATCATTATTATTATTATTATTATTATTATTATTATTATTATTATTATTATTATTATTATTATTATCTAATAATTCCACAAATTTGATCATGTTTGGGTGCCTCCAATAATAACTATATATATAGAGAGAGTATTTTCTTAGATCAGTAGACATGGCACAGTCTAAAGCAAAATGAAATTCGTCCTCTAAAACATTACAAAAACACATTTTCTTTCGTTTGCTGGTGTACTTTCAGATTTAGTTCACCTACCTGTTTCAATAGATAATATATATATGAGGATACTTTTAATTTTGAAACACCTACTCTAAACTTTTTTACATTTAACACAAATAAATATGGTTGAAAACAAGTGAATCAACTCACTGATATTATTTTTCTTAGTCTTTTGAAAACGAGACCCTTTTATCACATCCAGCGTTGTTTTAGAAGGAAAGTCAATAGCAGTTGTAGCACTGTTGTAGGTGTCACACCACTACGGAAGAAGGGGGCCTGAATTGAGTCCATAGTTAAATTGATGTGTAGGTCTTATTGTCATATTTTTTATTGAAAATGCTGATAAAGTGCAAATGTATATGTTTGTGAGCTAAAATAGTGGTGTTGCTGACAAATCAGAGGTATTTCTTTGTTGTATTTCAGAACTACTTTCCGAGAACATGCGGTCAGAGATGTGGTGGTAATGCGGCGGAAGTGTCAGCTGTGCAGTGTAAATATTCACAATGACAATGAAAAGTTAAACCTTAATGATATCATGTTCTGTGGATAATTCTGCAAGGAAACGGGACCAGTATATGGATCG
Source organism: Panopea generosa (assembly GCA_029582155.1). NCBI lineage: Eukaryota > Metazoa > Mollusca > Bivalvia > Adapedonta > Hiatellidae > Panopea > Panopea generosa. The sequence goes on from CM055911.1 coordinate 48,762,761, forward strand.
GAAGGTCTCGGAATTAGTCAGAGGCAGGGCAATATTGACAATTTACTATAAGTTATATAGAGGGATTTTGAACGGGTGTGACACCTGTAGCGGACTCCGAGGGCATGCTTTCCCGGAAAAAAGCTAGACTGTCATTGGTGCGTTTAGGCACCTGGTTATCCTTAGAATTAACATTGAATTCATAACCAAATAAAAGTAATGTTTTCACTTCAATAAAGGGAAAAATGAAGTAGTCTGGGGGTCCGATTTTTATTGCATTTTTGGCATATTTTTGTTTTTCGATTTCTCAGAAATAAAGTGTAGACCCGTGCCTACAGTGCGTATAGGAAGCTACGCCCCTGGAAGTCAGTGCTACGAGACGTGAGGGTTGTTTCATGTTTAATTAGACTGAATAAAATCAAAATTTGCCATATGTCTTCATTTGGTTGTGTGCTGTGCTTGCAATTTATCATTCTATCAAATGATATACTATTTATGAACATAGTTCAGGATGCTGACATAAGTAGTTTTTGAGATTCATTATAATTATGTTCTTTTCTTTTGTCCTAATCATACACCCATCCAATTTCAAAACGCCGCACACATCAATATCTCAATATTTTATGTGCGAGAACATGACATTATAATTTATGTGTGCAAAGTATATGTGTGAGAAGATGAGATTTTATGTGTGCGAACATGGCATTATATGTGTGAGAATCATGGCATTATATGCTTGACAAGATAAATTATGTGTGAGAGAAATTGGTTTTAACATATTTTATTTTGAATATCTTACAATATTACATATTTACAAACAATTTTGTCAAAAGGATTGGAATGAAAGACAAGCTTATAGAATTCCTCTTTTAAAAACAATACAATTACACAAACTATGAGAGAAATTGAAATTATATGTGTTTACTTAAAACATGACATAATATGTGTAAAAAATAACATGATACTTCAGAACGTCGTATACTCTATAAAGACAACTATTTAGCATTTTAAGAGTTCTTCCACACGTGAATGTATTGTATAGTGGCTAGTGGCAAAACTATGCCACCATAGTGTTGGACTCTTCGTTAAACGTTCATTGTCGGATTAGTTCTATTGTTGTAGTAAAAGACTACGATAAGTTGCAATAGAAATGTCTCTATCTTCCATTTTGTCTTTTAAGTTCTAACAACTCAAGGAATACACCATGATGTGTGCTATTTCCGGTGCAATAATGACCACTCTTGCATTCTGGCTGTCATACAGAAGTTTGAGATTTTGTGAATCGTAACAGTCTATCATGTTTGACAGTAACACGTTTACCTTCCTCAAGTTGCTGTCAAGCTGAAAAAGTCTTCGTTTCCGACAACTTGAAACCAGCACGTTGCCATTTTCCAAAACCGCCACTCCTGTGGCGTATTTCAGTTTTGGATCTTTAAATGACATTTGTAATTTTCCTTCATTACTTATCTTTACAAGTCCATTTTCCCCATCTGCAACATAGATTGAGGATTCGGTGCTAACGAATGCGAATTGCCTTGCGTCGGTTAATGGTCCCGATGGGCTATCATAGAATGCCCGCAATGGTTTTCCAGATATCAAAAATGTCTTTATCAGGACTGGGTGAGTTTTTATCACATACAGCGTGTCTTTGTGAAATTCCACGTCTGTGCAAGCCATACCTACGCCGAACGACTTCGCAAGTTTCAGCTTTCCTGATGATGCCGATACCATTTGTAGTTTGTGTTCGATAAACATTGCCACCGCAACTTCAGTTGGACCAGTAGCACACATACCGAATGCATACTCTAATTCACAGTGATCAACAATGTTATACATCTTGTCCAGAAGCTTGATGCTTTGGCCCAGGGCATCGGAAATTACAATTGATCCATCGCTCATCATACACGCGCCGTTTATATCACAGTCTTCTTGCTCGCCTACCTTGATACTGAACTCTCCGTACATCAATGCTGAACTGAACGACTGGCCTTCCTTGAGCTTTGCAATTGGCTTAGAATTTTCGGAAACGAAACTAGTCTTTATGTTTTTGTCTGTTTTCCCTAGAAATATGGATGTTTGATTCATGAAGTAATCGGTAATGTTGTGATTCAAATCTAAGGATATGTTGTTGTCTTTATCTTTTTTTTGTAATTCTTCAATCAGCTTCTTTCCGTCTTCTGCTTGACCTTTTCCCTGTTTTAAATGACGAAAAAGTTGTACTTCACTGTCCTTTTTTGAAGAGCTTAGTTGCGTGATAGATTGTTTTATTGCCGCAATTAACTCATGTACCGAGTTGAAATCAGACTTCATCCTAGTTTGTATCACCCTACTTTTATTTTCTATTTCATCTTTAGCAGCTTTTACCATGAAATCAAGATGTTTAACAATTTCATCTCTGAATTCATCAATGTCAGCCAAGCTTTTTATCATCTCTTCGTTTAATTGTTTCATGTTTTCCTTGATAGCTTTATCATGTTTTGCAAGTTCAAGCTTGACATGCTCAATGTTCTCTACCGTTTTCTTGACATCGTTACATGGTTTATAATATTTCGCAGCACTGAGAATATAATCGACATCTTGACACAGCCTGAATGAAAAAAATTGGTATTGCAATAAACAGTTGGATTATGAAATTTATAAATAAATCGAATTCCATGGCGACAAGTTCATTAGTATATTATGTGTTTTTTTTCTTTCTAAGTCATCAAATTTTTATCACTTCAACTCCCCAAATATCCAAATATTCCGGTTTCCGGATTCGCATCACCCATTTATATTTTCACGTGACGGAACCAGTAATGTTTTGACTCTTTAAAATGGTGGATGCTAACACGTATCTTGTCTCCATTAATACTTAAACAATGTTTAACGTCATTTTTGTCAGTATATTTACATACAGAAGAACTTCTATCAAATCGACGGGATTTGACAAACTAGTCCGAGTTAAGGGTTGTTCGAGCCAAGTATTGTTCAACATCATATTACCATATATCATCGTCGGATACTCCCGGGTGGTATATGGAGAGTATCGTAATGGATTACCTATAGAAATTCGACGATGGCCATAAATGTATATTCATCGAAATAGCAGTTCGCTTGGGACCAGATAAGTGGTTCGAGCTATACATGGTGTTCGAGTCATCCGTGTTCAAGCTAATAAAGTTCTACAGTACATCGGCATGCCTACGGATAATTGTTGAAGGCGTGGATGTCTCGAAACATCAGTATATTCAATGTTGACAATAAATGCTAACCTGTTATCGATGGCAATGCAAACACCACAGCAGACAACGTCATGGGTACCGCAATACATCTCGACCTCCTTTCCTGGATGATTCCGACACTCGTCTATAGCAGTAACACGAGAATCCGGTAACTTTTGAACATCCGTTGCCTCTATTACGGCTTTGTCGAGTATCTTATGCTGTTTTAGACCATCGAATTTATTGTGATCCCGTAGACAGTTTGCCCAGAAACTCTGAACGCAGTCTGAACATCGTTTAACCGCGTTCACGCGTTTTCCATCGTTTGTACACGGCGAACAAAGAAAATCGTTGTTAGACTGGGCTCCCTCTTTGTCTGAACGAGTAGGTTTCTTAGTTCTGCGTGTAGCCATTATCCTTGTTGCCTTTTAATCTTATTGTGTTATATGTATATCTACTATGTTTATATTCCCAACAGGGTAATTGATACGTATTTATTGATATGACTATGAATTATGTAGATCTATAAGAGGCAATTTTTCAAGAAATTCTTGTATGCGGTATTTAACACACTTCGTTCTAATGTATAGAAAGGCTATAAAATCCAACAGTTCCTTTCATAATATTACATTATTCACCAAATGTAGTTTAAACTCGGTCTGTTTTTCCAGACCACTAATAGTGATTGTGTATATTTGTCTATGCTCGCCTATAAACGAATAACCTTGTCCAACCTATAGATTTATTGATATTTTGTACAGTAGTGGATCCATTGAGTACCCATGAAGGGATAATCGTTAAGACTTTTATAATTTGGTTTTAAAATATGTTTGTTATAGATATGCAAAAATATTGGGTGTGGCGGACTCAAGAATTTGTCGCAAGTCGTCACAGAAAGGACGTTTACGAGTTGTTGCTTAATATTACATTGTATATTGATTGAATATTTAGCGTCATTTTATGCAATCGAGGGCTAACAGACGATCAGTTATCCTAACTATTTCCTGGGATCCAAGAAGGTTAACCAGTGCTCGAGCACACCCCATCGCTGCAAGTAACTGATAACTTTCCCACTTGAATAAGAATGACAATGAGGTTCAGTGTCGTATATCAACCGTCACGGAGACTGTGGCCGGGTGGGGATTCGAACTCACGACCCCTGGATTGATAGTCAGACGCGCTAACGACTGAGCTAATAAAGCGCGGCTAATATATTACAATATATATAATAGAGAGTAGTCATGTACTACTGATGTCACAAAGAATAATATATATATATAATGTATAAAAAAGAAAAGAAAATGTTGAGCGGCAACTTGTTAGTGTTATTAAATGCATATATGTACCACATGTAAGTATGCTAGTAAAGCAGCAAACGGTGCTATTAATCAAATCCAAATTAAATGCATATGTGTACCACATGTATGAATGCTAGTTTAGCAGCAAACTGTGTTATTAATTCAATCCAAATTAAATGCATATATGTACACAGATACGTATGTTATTTAGCAGTAAACAGTGTTATAAATTCAATCCAAATTAAATGCATATGTATATCACATGTAAGTTTGCTAGTTTAGCAGTAAACAGTGTTATTAATCTTATCCAAATTAAATGCATATGTATACTAACTGTAGGTATATATAAGTTTAGCATTTTACACTGTTAATGCTACAGTAGAAATTAAATGCATATATGTATCACATTGTGCGTATGATTGTTAAGCAGTAAACAACCTTATTAATCAAGTTCAAATTAAATGCGTACGTGGACTACATACATGTGAATATATGTTAGTATATAGTACATAATGTTAGTGTTACAGTCCACATTAAATGCATATGTGCAACACATGTACGTATGCTAGTTAAACAGTAAATAACGTTATTAATCCAGTTCAAAATAAATGCGTACGTGTATACATACATGTGAATATATGTTACAGTTAGTACATCAGTACACATTGTAAGTGTTACAGTAGACATTAAATGCATATATGTACCACTTATACATATGCTAGTTTAGCAGTAAACAATTAATTAAGTCCAAATTTACAAGTTTTACAAAGAAACTCACGATGTCCGACAGCTGAAACAGTTACCACCGTATTATCGCATATTCTACACTCGGAGATAGATCGTCACGTTCCGTAATAGATCGTAAAATATTGAAAAATATCGTAAAATATCGGAGTGAAATGGGCTATACCTTTAACCATTTTTTTTAAAATTAATATAAAAATGTTCATATACCTGGTGTCATAGTGAAAATGTTGGCCGTTTATTGCAATAACTACTAATATGTGTGTCGTTAACGCACCAACTGCCGTATAAAATCCGCAAGATGACCCCTGGGGCAGGTTGTATATAATTCAGTACATGATTCAAATCGGAGAACACTTTTTCAAACTTTCACAGTCACCAATGCCTTGTTTTTGTTATAAGTGTGTTGCACACTACCCAATAGTTGTTAATACAATTAATTGGTAAGTGTTTGTGTTATATGCAGTTTGAAAAAAAAGTCCCAAATGCCAACATTTTGAAATTTGAGGGAGATGTACTGTATACGCCTCATGGATTTGTATCAATTTTCCATCAGCAGATAGCCAAGTGTAACTTGAAATTTGATAGTCTCCTCTTACAAATATTTACTACTCTGGCAGTAAAGGTTGGTGGTTTAAAGATCGTGGGCGTGACTGACTATCATTAACAAACATCAACATTCTTAATCGGTACCTGCATATTTTGCTTTGGTTAAAACATATAGCACAACGCAGTGGGAATCAATAGACGTAACAAAATACCTTACTGAAAATAGATTTAATACACCTCTTACATAACCAATGGAGCGATAACTGACACTTCGATCGGTATCATGAGACGCTTTGAGCACTTGTATTTGAATTTATATTCAAAATATGACGAATAGTATATAAATATTTGAGTATATAGAACAGAACAGAACATCAGTTATTTCGTTATATAGTACATTGCACAACATAATTTGAAATAGGTCATTAGGATCCGTGATCATACATTTTAGTTATTACAAATATGCATTAAATGGCTGATATAATTGTTGATTTTAAACATAAAGATTGGGTTGTAAGATACATGTCATATTAATGGTATTACAAACACTGTACCACTTTGGTATCTGTGTGCTAACATATTTATTTTAAAAATGATTTAACAGTGTATACTTAAACAGTTTTTCATTTGATTTACAGTTGATTTATCAATGGTCATAGGGTTACTCGTTTTTCAGTTTGAGCGCTTTATATACGTAAAAAGACATGTTTCTTATACTATATTTGCTATCAGTTTGTAACAATTTAATAGTTTCAAACATACTTGGGTTGATGTTATAATACTTCTTAAGATATATAAGCCTTAAGTCCTTGTATAAACGACACTTAAATTAAACAGTATACCCGTTCTATTGACATCCGCATTACCTTGTCTATCTCGGAAAAGTGTGCTCGGTTATTCCATCTACCCTTTTCCTTTTTACCTCAAGTCTGTGTGAAGAAGGTCTTAATCTGATCATCGCAACTCTTAAGTTGTGTACATTTAATAAATATAGTTGTAGTTTAAAGGAAGAAAATTGTCAATGAAATATTGCTCTGCTTGAGTCTTTTAATCGCGCATTCCAAGATCGGATAACGCTTTCGCTTAATGTCATTTTAGAGTTTAATAAAAACAATTTAGTGTTTCCAACTTCTTGGAAGGTTGTCCCTGACAAGAAAATCACAACTTGTTTTATTTGGATAGTATTCAATATCTGAGAACATCGACGACTTATATATTTGTTATATATATTTTCTATTCCCTGCTGAGATTATTTTAAGCCAACAGTTTATAACATTAAAAATGCTTGTTGTCAAAAAGTCCGTTCTGTCAAATTCCCCATACACAAAATCGTTTTCACTACCTCTTGTGATGCTTGATTTGCATATAGGTAGGTTCAATGTGTGTAGCTTTAATGAAACCCCATATTTGGCTACTGTAATTCAGAATCGGAGAAATAAGCTTAGCGAATAATTCGGATGAGAGTTCTACTCTTAACTTTTTGAACCTATACAAATACATGTTTAGTTTGTGAAAAAAAATGAGTTATGCTTGGTCAGCTGACATCTCATTGAATGAACCCCAACTGGTGAAAACAAAACTTGTAAAAACTAAAACTAAATTTGTAAAGTTATTTACTACATATACAGGTGTTCCGTTAAAACATATAGACATATGTACATCTGCTCACTCCGAGCATCGTCTGGTATCACGCATAATCCATTCCAATACCATCCATTGATCACCCCTGGGATATTACACTAGTTTTTGCGTCGTTTCTACCAAGCCACGATGGAACCTCATGGTTGGTTACTTCATGATTTCATGGATTGAACGTTATCCAATCGCAACGCTAGTTTCATGTAAACATCGTTTTGATAAGAGGTTGACGTTAGCTGTATTTTGTTCTTTTCTGTTCAAATAAAACGACACAGATCTTGCGTATTTTTGCACGGGTGATGAATGGAGAGTATCGGACTTGACACCTGTGGGTATCCGACGATGCACTCTGCGATACTTCTTCGCTTCGTCAATATAATGTTTACTGGCTTACTGTTGTATTGAAATGAAAACATATCTTTTAATACGAAAATGAGCAATCAATTAATTAGAGGATATTACAGTTACCTCACAAACGCATTATCATTATCAGCATATAAAAACTTTTATGCATTATACTAACAATATATTATCTACTCATTTAAATTATTATTTCTCTCAATAATATGCCAGTCCAGTGACTACTTCGTAAAACCGGAGTAAAAATTGTCGTCCTGTCGCCCGGTCGCCTAGTCGACTCATAACATGATCTGATCGAGTGGGATTGCTATGATCAGATAATATTACATTCGTGTCACATTGTGCATTATATTGGAACTATCATTCTATAATTTAATAAATATCATAATAATTATAAAAGCGGTGTCATCTCATATTTCCACTTTCTCTCACCATAACAATATTTTAAAGTGTCATTAGCGTAATCTTTGTCAAATACAATATTGTCATCTATGTGTTTTACAATCAATCATAAGTTTTAACTTTTATAGTTTTTCATGTTATTTGTTAAGCTTTGAGATTGTGCCGAGGTTGTTTTTTATGAATACGTGATAAGTGTATGTATATGATTTATTTTTAAATTATTTTTTCTTTGTCCTTTTGTGTGTTTTTTTCTCAGAGTCTTACAACATTATTATTGTAAAATGTTGAAGTTGTTATTTGGTGTTTAGCGTCGCATTCAACAATGTTTCAGTCGTATCGTGGCGGTGTCTACTTCAGTAGTATGAGGGTTGCCACACTGGAGTAACATGCCACAGACACGTGGTATGATATCCCTCCCAGTCAAATTATACTGACACGGGTCACCACTAAATGCTGAGCGCCAAGCGAGGAACTTCTCGTACCATTTTTCAAGTCCTTGGTATGACCCATGCGATGCGGACGCTCTATCTCTAGACCACCACTGTGTATCTTTTCATCATGTCAATGCATTCATTTCTGATGATAAATTGTCTGCACGGTAAACATAGGTTTATCACGTCAATGCAAATATATCAGAAGAGGGATTTAAATTGCCTACAAAAACATTATTATTCTATAGAGGAATTTAAAATACCAACAAAAAAAGTAATTGACTATAGTAGGATTTAAACAACCAACAAAATATTATTTGACTATAGAGGAATTTGAATTACCAACAAAAACATTATTTGACTTTAGATGGGATTTAAATAACCAATAAAAATATTATTTGACTTTAGAGAGATCTCAATTACCAACAAAATATTATTTGACTTTAGAGGGATTTAAACTACCAATAAAAACATTATTTGACTTTAAAGGTCTCTAAATTACCAACAAAAACATTATTTGACTTGAGAGGGATTTAAACTACCAATAAAAACATTATTTGACTTTAGAGGGATCTAAATTACCAACAAAATATTATTTGACTTTAGAGGGATCTAAATTACCAACAAAATATTATTTGACTTTAGATGGATCTAAATTACCAACAAAAACACTATTTTACTTTAGAGGGATTTAAACTACCAATAAAAACATTATTTGACTTTAGAGGGATCTAAATTACCAACAAAATATTATTTGACTTTAGAGGGATCTAAACTACCAACAAAATATTATTTGACTATAGAGGGATTTAAATTTCCAACAAAAACATTATTGGACTTTAGAGGGATTTAAATTACCAACAAAATCATTATTGGACTTTAGAGGGATTTAAATTACCAACAAAAACATTATTGGACTATAAAGGGATTTAAATTACCAACAAAAACATTATTGGACTTTAGAGGGATTTAAATTACCAACAAAAACATAATTGGACTATAGAGGGGTTTAAATTACCAACAAAAATATTATTGGACAATAGAGAGATTTAAATTACCAACAAAAACATTATTGGACTATAGAGGGATTTAAATTACCAACAAAAACATTATTGGACTATAGAGGGGTTTAAATTACCAACAAAAATATTATTGGACTATAGAGAGATTTAAATTACCAACAAAAACATTATTGGACTATAGAGGGATTTAAATTACCAACAAAAATAGTATATGACTATCAAGGGATTTAAATTATCTACCTACCAATCAAACATTCTACAGACCATTCTACCTGCATGCTTACCTGCTTGCCTGTGGTTCCAGAGAAAACAGGCATATTTCAATGAACAAGAAGGGAAACAACTGTGAGTGACTTAAAGGTAGAGGTATCATACAGAATCATCTTTCTTTAAACACTGTTCACTCCTAAAAGCACTGTGTCATGATCAATTATGGGTTGATGAAGCGGTTTTACATCACAGAGAGTACTTACTTACTTACTAATTTAACTGTGAAGTATTTCAAATAATAATTAAAAGATAAACGGAAAAATAAAATGGTTGAGGAAGATTTCTGTTTGAGCATTTTTACTAATTACGAAAAATCGGCTCTTGAGCTTTGAACTGCATAAATTAATTATCTGGATTTAGTGGGCACTGTTCGTCACTCATTCAATTCCCACAGACAGTCAGCCACGTAATGGCTGTTAGAAAATTCTTAATGTATATATAATTGTCATGAACTATTTGTGTATCAATATGTCTGATTTTGTACAACTAAAATGAAATAAAAAGTAAAAAAAATTTTTTTTGCTGAATGTGGGTACCATTGGATGACGATGTATAACGGTTTGAAGCATCGACGTGATACACTGCAACAAATGGACAGAATTGTCAAAGATGAAAGGATGTCATCAAACCACCGACAATGTTAAAAGCAATCTGGTTAACCCCATGTTTATTTTGTCAAGCTTTTGGAGCAACATTTGCTATAAGAATCAGTGTTTAAGTATTCAGTGATCTGGAATTGCATGGTTCTATATGTAGAACAGTATGAAATTAATTGATATGTCAAACGTACACAAAGACACTTACATCTTAATATCATAATAGCAGAGTAATATAACACATAACAAGGAACTATAGCGTGTTATATTTATAATAACTCCTATTTCCTCTCATATCTGTAATTCAATTCCTAGTGACCTTTCAATAATAATATTGTTACTTGTTTACGACCATTGAACCAATATCCGTATTGATACGTACTTAGTTACCATCAGTTCTTAATACACACCAATTTTCCTTATTAGTATATTTGTAAATATGCGGTAATAACCACGTGTTCATTATAAACAGTTTAGAGAAGTTCACCTCGTGCTCATTCAGGCAATTGCACCATACATATTTAATAGGCCAAACTACGTCATGATCGTAATAAGCCAATCAGGCGCACATAAAAAAACAAAGTTTATCATAACAATTGTGGCACACTTCACGTGCTTACCGATGGTTGGACGCTGACGAACTGGGCATTAATATTTGATTGTCAAGCAAATAATAACCGTACTTAAGTTAGGAAGAAACAAAAGCTACACCGCTTCTGGACAACATGATATACTTAATTAAACCTACTGTTTGAGCTATAATGATTATCAGACTTTCATTTAAACTTGATCTTTAATCTTTGATTTGAACTTTAATTTTCTGGACTAAAACACCATTGTTTATATGTATAGCAAAAGTAGTAGCACTCCACCAAGGATAAAATTATAATGATCACTATGGTAACACAACAGAATACAGTCAACGTGAGCAAGGTAAGATCCTATGTATATTATTTCACAACAAAACTATATACGTAAGTCATCATATAATTTGGAATTATATATTTATTTTAAATGTGATCTAAATACTAGTATAACATAAAGAGTTTAGTCGGTAAAAATACACGGGGCAATTTACCGATTTGCTTCACATTCAAAAGGGAATGTGGGTACAATGACGATATAGTATGTACTTTTTAAACATTTTGTTTTATTTTGTGATGTAATATCACATTATTAACACAGTTACAGTCGTTTGACTAGATAAAAAGTGCTTTTATTTGACAAAATGGTGTTTACATAAAGGGGTAATAACCTTTCATTCAGACTATAAAATGAATCCAAAAATAATTGAAGTTCATCTACAGACTTACAAAAATTATATCTTTAAAAACATCACAATCTTATTTTGTATCATGGCTAAACTGCATGAAAGTTGTGACTTAACTTTTTGTTAAGAGTATACATTTAGATTTAGTCTTAACCAACGAACCATAGTATTCAGGTATCCATGATTTAGCAGTAATGTGTCAACTCTACCATGCTTGTACTGGGGAAAAGAAAGACAGACCAGAAAGTTGATATTTTATAGATATTGTTCTTTAAACGTGTTTTAAATTCAAATGCTATAAATACTTACCTGGTAACTTTGTGATATCATAAAAGCATAAAATCATAATAGTCCCAGAGATAGGGGGTTTATTTACGTTTAATGTCCAAAAGATTTGACACTTGTTTCTAGAGGTAAATTTTATGTTGAGTCCGAAAATCCATGTCTTACTATCGCCTTTTGGTGCGTTTGGTCACTAATACAAGATGGCCGTCAAAATGGATGCCAAATATTTAAATATTTCATGTTATTATATATAATCTGATATAAAAAGTGGTTTCTTTCCAGAGAATGAATGTATTTCTATCTAAAAATGCACTTTAACTGGCATGTTGGCCAGTTTGATTTTTTTTAAATGCAGTGGAGTCACTTCAGTTCTTATTAAAAAGCACTCCATGCTTGTCCCAAAATCCATCCGCCTCCTAAAATCAAATAAAACTCAGTTCTCTGTATATGTTAGCCAAAGATTTGTTTGACACTTTAAAAAATCATAATTTCTTTGAACCACTTTTAAAATATGCCAAACCGAATAACACGGTACTTTTTTTTCTTTGGCGTAAGAATACCGTGGCTCAAAGGGGGCATAACTGTGTAGTAAAACGTATACATGTCTGTGTATGGTAATATAAACTGTCCGCACTATTTAATTTTTATATGGAATTAATTGATTTTGTTTTAATTGTTAATCATACAAAAAATAACACCAGGAGATGATACCGAAATGGCAAAGTCAAAATATGAAACATTTAGTTCCATATTTTTGATTTTGCCATTTCGATATCATCTTCTGGTGTTATTTTTTGTATTTCATTACTAAAAGGGACACATGGTTATGTTGAAATCGAATTGTACTCATATCCACACATATCACCAATGTGTATACATATCCATAAATATCACCATATCCATAAATCCCACCAATATGTATACATATCCATAAATATCACCATATCCATAAATACCACCAGTGTGTATACATATCCATAAATATCACCATATCCATAAATACCACCAATGTGTATACATAACCATGAATATCACCAATGTGTAAACATATCCATAAATATCACCATATCCATAAACACCACCAATGTGTATATATATCCATAAATGTCACCATATCCATAAAAAACACCAATATGTATACATATCCATAAATATCACCATATCAATAAATACCACCAGTATGTATACATATCCATAAATATCACCATATCAATAAATACCACCAATGTGTATACATATCCATAAATATCACCATATCCATAAATACCACCAATGTGTATAAATATCCATAAATATCACCATATCAATAAATACCACCAATGTGTATAAATATCCATAAATATCACCATATCAATAAATACCACCAATGTGTATACATATCCATAAATATCACCATATCCATAAATACCACCAGTATGTATACATATCCATAAATATCACCATATCAATAAATACCACCAATGTGTATACATATCCATAAATATCACCATATCCATAAATACCACCAATGTGTATAATTATCCATAAATATCACCATATCAATAAATACCACCAATGTGTATAAATATCCATAAATATCACCATATCAATAAATACCACCAATGTGTATACATATCCATAAATATCACCATATCAATAAATACCACCAATGTGTATACATATACATAAATATCACCATATCAATAAATACCACCAGTGTGTATACATATCCATAAATACCACCAATGTGTAAACATATCCATAAATATCACCAGTGTGTATACATATCCATAAATATCACCATATCCATAAATACCACCAACGTGTATACATATCCATAAATATCACCATATCCATAAATACCACCAATGTGTATACATATACATAAATATCACCATATCAATAAATACCACCAATGTGTATAAATATTCATAAATATCACCATATCAATAAATACCACCAATGTGTATACATATCCATAAATACCACCAATGTGTAAACATATACATAAATATCACCATATCCATAAATACCACCAATGTGTATACATATACATAAATATCACCATATCCATAAATACCACCAATGTGTATACATATCCATAAATACCACCTTATCAATAAATACCACCAATGTGTATAAACATCCATAAATATCACCAATGTGAATACATATCCATAAATATCACCATATTCACAAATACCACCAATGTGTATACATATACATAAATATCACCATATCCATAAATACCACCAATGTGTATACATATCCATAAATATCGCCATATCCATACATACCACCATTGTGTTTACATATCCATAAATATCATCAATGTGTATACATATGAACGTATGACCTTATGAAGAAAGTATTTTCTAAACATTTGAATTTTTATATATCTTTAAGAAATTGTTAACATTTTATATAAAATTCAAAGCGTTACGCTCTTTTTTTTTTATTTCTTTTTTTTAATGGAGTTAATTGCCATTTTCAACACATTTCAGGTTATATATGGTATATCCAGTTTTACTGGTGGAGGAAGAATTCAGACTGAGTAGAACCACCGTTCTTCCGCAAGTAACTGGAAAGTTTTTCACATAACGTTTTTGGAGCGAACTGGACTCGGACCTACAACCTTTGCGGTGACAGGTCAGTGCTCTAAAGATGGCACTTTAGTCCACTCGGCCACGGAGGACTCTTACGCTTGTTTTGAAAACAGGAATAAAATATTTCAAATTTCAAAGTTACATATTAAGTCAAATGAGTCTCAACATATACAGCAGATTTCTAATTTCGTAAATGCGATTACTTCATGCTGGTATGGACATTTTGGTAATACTGTTCATTGAAAATTCATAAACATTTCCATGTTTCACTATTAGTGCTGAAATACTTTTTTTTGGAATGGGGGTAAACGCCATTTTTAGCACATATTAGGTTATAGACGGCATATTAAGTTTTACTGATGAAAGAAGACCTCAGACTGATTTAGACTGAGTAGAAACACCTGAAATACAAAGAATTTTTTCTAACAACGTTTTGAAATGGTATCACACGCGAATGTCATTCAAGTGAAACAACGATACATTATATAATGTATGTCAATCTTATTTCAGATACACCCGTATGTCAAGAACAAAGTGGACGGGCTCTTGGACTTTAAAATCAACTGGTATGTTGTCACAGTTTTGGTGGTTGCCCTCCTTACATTTCTTGTCTTGTCAGCTGTACGGCGCCGCCACCGTACAAAAGCCAACGAAAAGCACGAACGAGCGTATCTAAACTACTTCTATTCCGTGTTTCCAAACAGCAAAATATACGGAACAGGCAGCAAAAAGAGTGAAGATAAGGGTATAAGAGATATGATGAAAGAAATTATTGGTTGGAGGCAAAAGGATTTTGAAAGCGATGTTTCTAGTGGCTTAAGAAACATTTCAAATACTTTTGAAAAATTTAAACTTGCATTTAGTGTAAGACATCCCTCTGAAAACGATCTTGATCCGGAAGTAAGCTTAGTTGACAGCAATGATAAGGAAAATAAAGTAAATGATGAAAATGAACCTGGTGAATACTCAAAAACATCCGATTTGGTATTTCCAATATCTACAAGTATAAACAACGTTGCGGATTATGGAATGCATGAGATGGTAGAAATTGAATGTGAACAAAGAACGTCCACTTTTTCACGATATGAATGTCTGGACAATGAAATATCTGAATACACGGAAAATAGACATGCAATTATAAAAAACATACTCGAAGATAATACTGTATCAGAGATAAATAAAAGATTCGAAATAGATACAGAACGTAGTTTGCCATCTACAAACGGAATTAGCAGATTGGACGAGGGAGAATGTGCTGTCGTGATTGACAAAATAAATGGACAAAATACGTGTATAATTATTTCAAATGACATGCATAGTGATAGAGGCAAACTGTTAGAAAATGAAATGAAGATAAAGAACATCAAGTCAACAAGATTATAAAAAAAGTGTTTTATTATTTGACTAACAAAATGTCATTTATACACGCAACATATTTTTTTAATGTCCGTGTGTCAAGACAAAACACGGTCATAATAAAAACATTATATTTATAATCACTGACACGGGTTGAACACGAAAAAATGTTGGATTTTTTAAATAAATAATTATATTTTAACAAATTAGGTAGTGCATTCATTTTAACAAAAACATTTGAAAGAAATACATTTAATAAGAAATAATGTGCAAAATAATCAAAATTGTTCCACAATAATTTACGACCATCAGAAATTACCCCCAAATATTCAAATGTTTGCCGTTTTCTTTAAGGCAACACTAATTTGAATTATCGTAACTGTTTGAAACCTTTGTATTGTAAAATTTGACTTGGAAGATTTTTAAAAGTAAAACAATCATATTTACCACCAAAAAAGATTATTTCCTGATAATAACTTTATATAACTGAAATTGTATTTATTTGAATGGGGTTTTAAACCATTTCAATATATTTCATGTTATATATGGCATATCCAGTTTTACTGGTAGAGGAAGACCTCAGATTGAATCAGAATGAGTAGAACCACTGTCCTTCCACAATTAACTGGAAACTTTCTCACATAAAGTTTTTGGAGCGAGCGGGACTCGAACCTACGACCTAAGCGGTGAGAGGTAAGTGATCTTGAGACGACGCCTTAGACCACTCGGCCACGGAGGACCCAAATTGTGTTTATTAAAGCCAGAAAACCTCGCTTGAAGCAGTTTCCCCCAAACAACCATTATAGATTACATCACACACTTAGATGCACAGACAAACAGAGTGTGTTTTCTTGTTTTACAAGGTCATATATCCAAAATTATAAATATATGTAGTTAGATATTTAGACTTTAGGGTTTTAGTTCAGCGAGAATATATCGATATATATATATTCGTGTTTTTTATGTTAATAGTCAAACGACACTTTGCAAATGATATAATGATATAATTTTGGATATATGAACTTGTAGAACAAGAGAAAAAAAACTTTCTGTTTATATTAAGCATACAAATAATTCTGTTTTGTAAACCAAACAATTTCGTGATATATAAAGACGTAAATGAACGTTTTAGACGTTTATAAACAAAAATATTAACATTTTGACTGCAATTTAAATTTACAATCTAAACAGGAAAGCCCGCAGTGCTTCTCGGCAACATTAAACTAGCCTTATGTTTTTCATCACCCAATGAAAAGTCAAAATTAGGCTTTTAATCCTTATATTAACATTATATTTTCCAGCTATTTTAGATCAAACTATTACGATATTTTTGTAATTTTGATATTTAAAAATCAAATCATACGCATTTAACCGCAAAGCCAATGACATGAATGTAACGGCAACGTTGTAAACATACTGCATATGTGCACGCATGTGTAGGACAACTTACGGCAAACGTCACGTAAAACTAACAGCTATTTGACGTTTCACCATCAAATCAAAACCGTGCAACCAATGGAAAATATTCATTTAGGTCGATTGCAGTGGGATGTAAATATTTTATGAATGAGACGGAGTGGTCTAGTGGTTAGCGTGCTTGCTCCAATACTCGGTAATGTTTCGTCCGATGTTTTTTTCATATGCACTCCCATGGTGCCTTATTCGGGCAAGGTGCTGTGAAAGCATGCGATCTTTCGGATGAGATTAAAAGAAGGGATAGGCATACGAAGTTCCCCTAAAAGATCTTACTGAACGTCTATGTTTATCAGTGATGCTAATGCCCGTAAACCTACCAAGGAAACGAGGTTTTCTGTTATAAACAGAAATTGATTAATGGTTGTAACGGAAAAAGAAAACAGTTAAAGATGCACCAATAATCCCATCCAAATAAAAGAAATGAGCATTGATATCAGAAAAAAATAGAATAACACATTAACAGTAAGAAACGTGAACACCATCCGACATTGGTGAAAAAATATTTGTTTGATTTCAACTTTTGGCGCGGCACTAATAAACAATAATGAACATTTCAGCAGACTTGCATGATTTGATATGCGCAAATTAAAACAAATACAATGTAGGTCAGTTGACAATACTTATTATAGGGTACGTATCACATTAAATCTTGTATTAAAACTACAATGTCCATTGATACACGGACATTTCAAAAATACATTTACTGTTAGTTAATTAATTTGTTTAAGACGCAAGTTTATTACTGTAATACAACATTATCCAGAAGGATTGAAACCATGCGCAAAACGGTGTGACAATTTTGTTACTTACAAATTGACATTATGACAAGTATTTTGCTCTCTTATGTTCATACCACGATTTCTGTACTACCTCCACAAGCTCTGTACCGATCACACTTTGACATACAGTCAAACCTATGCAAGTGGTCACCTCTATTAATCAGTCACTTGTCATAAGCAGCCTGTTTTGCTATTTCCCATTTCTATGCTTTCATAGCAAATCAACCTGTACTAAGCAACAACCTGTCTTAAAAGGCCACTTTTGCTCCATCCCTTGACTGGGTGCTTAAAACAGGTTTGAATGTACAACGTTTTACTATGAGAATTTTTGTCGTAGAATTAAGTCTTAATAAATTTAATCAATGTTAAAATGTTATCTCTAAACAACTTAAAAGTAAGTATGTATTTATAGGCGTTTATTTACCCTCTCGCTTATATAAGTATGACGTTCCAATCCGTGATTTAGACAAGGGTACAGACCGATTTGGAAGGCTAACAAGAACTATGTTGTCCAAATCGTCTCACATCTGAACAGAAGACAACACTTTTATGAGAAACTGCACCCTGATGTTTATAAGACATCGCCTACAAGTTGGGGCTTTAAAATCGGGTCGCACTATGAGCCTAGATGTTTAAAAACAATGTTAACAATGAAATAAAAGCGTTTCTTACGTTTCACTTGTTATTTTTTTAACACACGAATTCTGCACAGTAAGTTACGCGTATGACACACGCGTCTTTATCATACGCGTGTTAAGCAGATGTGACATTGTTACTTCACTTAAGCTTTAACAAAGGGGGGGGGGGGGGGGGGGGGCTGTTGTATTGACATTCAGTCATGCGGTTACAGGTTTGAATCGCGGCGAAGTTTATTTAAAGCCATAAAATGTATCAGCGAAGTCTAGCATTTTACAAATTCAAATTTGCTTCGTCAAGTAAATATACGAGTATATTTGTTCACTGTTTAATCATTGAATCGTTTAACCCTGTCTTCATTCTTCAGCAGTTGCCCGAGTGTAGATTAAAACAAGGGAAGCAATTCACGCTTGCTTATTTTCAATATACAATACGAGTTATCGAACTTCGATAACATTTGTCACGCAAGCTTTTGTAAGTGCTCTCCGTTTTCTCAGCATTCCTACCCTCAGCGGCGTCAGAGATATTATCCAACATGGACAAATAAATGAGTACCCTCTTATAATAACTTTTATTATTTTATTATTACATCAAACATATACTGTCAAATCTGTGTAGGCGACCACCTCTATTAAGCATTCACTTTTCATAAGCAGACACAATTCTTGTTTCCTGTTAATATGCTTTCAGAGCAATTAACCTGTATTAAGCAACAACCTGTCTTAAAAGGCCACTTTTACTCATTCCCTTGACTCGCAGCTTAATACAGGTTCGAGTGCATTTCTATTTTATCATATGGTTAATCACAAATCAATGGTCAATAACTTAGACTCATTTTTCTCAAGTGGGTAAGTGGAATTTACTTAGAAATAAAAATCAAGACTTTCTGTGTAACTTAATGCAGCAAAGCTTTAGAGCACTACTTCTCATAGTTGTCTTGGTTCCGTTTTACAGTCAAACCTGTGTAAGCAGTCACCTCTGTTAAGCAGCCACTTGTCTTAACCCTTTACTTCATATAGACACCTTTGGACACCTCTAATAAAGACGCCTTTGGACACCTCTAATATAGACGCCTTTGGATACCTCTAATATAGAAGCCTTTGGACACCTCTAATATAGAAGCCTTTGGTCACCTCTAATATAGATGCCTTTGGACACCTCTAATAAAGACACCTTTGGACACCTCTAATAAAGACGCCTTTGGACACCTCTAATATAGACGCCTTTTGACACCTCTAATAAAGACGCCTTTGGACACCTCTTATATAGACGCCTTTGGTCACTTCTAATATAGACGCCTTTGGACACCTCTAATATAGAAAGCTTTTGAATAAATGGGTGAATTATGTTTATATTAACTGACAGAATGGAAAACAGTGCAGGAAGTGTTCACATTGCTCGTTACGAGCAATCTGAACTCTTCCTGCACTATTTTCAAAGGCCTTCTGTGATTGGTGTGGGAAAACGCGTATCTATAGTGTAAAAGGTTAACCTTCTGCATTTGCATTTTCTATTTCTATGCGTTCAGAGCAAAATGACCTGTATTAAGCAACAATCTGTCTGAAAAGGCCACTTTTGCTTCATCTCTTGACTGCTTAACACAGGTTTGACTGTAGACAGAAACTGATACACGTGCATTGATTAAATGTATTGACAAGTATGCGCAGGCGATGAGGAGAAGCAGCTGTCACTGATATACCTAAAACATTCCATGCTATACAAGTTTACCTGCAACTCTTTGTTTAGGTGCACACTTATGCACAGTCAATATTCCATCCATTGAAAATGAATTCTGGTATATGTACAAGTTCGTTTCACAGCCTTTTGACATTTTATGTGTCATTTTTCTTTACTTTGCTTTAATAGGTGTATTATTTTCATGGACTGACTAGATGCATTGAAAATTTGTGAAAGCATGTGCATTCAGTTATTTTATCTTCCATTCATCGAAGAAATAAGTTA
This sequence comes from Panopea generosa, assembly GCA_029582155.1. Lineage (NCBI taxonomy): Eukaryota > Metazoa > Mollusca > Bivalvia > Adapedonta > Hiatellidae > Panopea > Panopea generosa. The sequence continues at coordinate 48,783,602 of CM055911.1, forward strand.
CAAATATATTTTTAATTTACTTTTCAAAAATATCCAAACTGTTTGTTTGTGTTTAAATCTTTTAAAGTTCTATTAATTTCACTATCTTTAAAGATCTACTTTGTTAAGCCTGTGATGGGTTTTTCAAGTATCCTGTTTGTAAAGTTATGATTATTTAAAACATTTTGAACTATTTTTATTATCTACTATTTTTTTTGTGGATTCAATACCCTGCTAAACCCACTGCCTCTCATAAAACAACACTCAGTACTGGTTCTACCCAGGAAGCTGACAACACTCAGTACTGGTTCTACCCAGGAAGCTGACAACACTCAGTACTGGTTCTACCCAGGAAGCTGACAACACTCAGTACTGGTTCTACCCAGGTAGCTGACAACACTCAGTGCTGGTTCTTCTACCCAGGAAGCTGACAACACTCAGTGCTGGTTCTACCCAGGAAGCTGACAAAAATCAGTGCTGGTCTTTCTACCCAGGAAGCTGACAACACTCAGTACTGGTTCTACCCAGGAAGATAACAACACTCAGTACTGGTTCTACCCAGAAGGCTGACAACACTCAGTACTGGTTCTACCAAGGAAGCTGACAACACTCAGTACTAGTTCTACCCAGGAAGCTGACAACACTCAGTACTAGTTCTACCCAGGAAGCTGACAACAATCAGTGCTGGTTCTACCCAGGAAGCTGACAACAATCAGTACTGGTTCTACCCAAGTAGCTGACAACACTCAGTGCTGGTTCTTCTACCCAGGAAGCTGTCAACACTCAGTGCTGGTTCTACCCAGGAAGCTGACAACACTCAGTACTGGTTCTACCCAGGTAGCTGACAACACTCAGTGCTGGTTCTTCTACCCAGGAAGCTGACAACAATCAGTGCTGGTTCTACCCAGGAAGCTGACAAAAATCAGTGCTGGTCTTTCTACCCAGGAAGCTGACAACACTCAGTACTGGTTCTACCCAGGAAGATAACAACACTCAGTACTGGTTCTACCCAGAAGGCTGACAACACTCAGTACTGGTTCTACCAAGGAAGCTGACAACACTCAGTACTAGTTCTACCCAGGAAGCTGACAACACTCAGTACTAGTTCTACCCAGGAAGCTGACAACACTCCATACTAGTTCTACCCAGGAAGCTGACAACACTCAGTGCTGATTCTACCCAAGAATCTGACAACACTCAGTACTAGTTCTACCCAGGAAGCTGACAACACTCAGTGCTGGTTCTACCCAAGAAGCTGACAACACTCAGAACTGGTTCTACCCAGGAAGCTGACAACACTCAGTACTAGTTCTACACAGGAAGCTGACAACACTCAGTACTGGTTCTACCCAGGTAGCTGACAACACTCAGTACTGGTTCTACCCAGGAAGCTGACACCACTCAGTACTAGTTCTACCCAGGAAGCTGACAACACTCAGTGCTGGTTCTACCCAGGAAGCTGACAACATTAGTGCTGGTTCAACCCAGGAAGCTGACAACACTCAGTGCTGGTTCTACCCAGGAAGCTGACAACACTCAGTACTGGTTCTACCCAGGAAACTGACAACACTCAGTGCTGGTTCTACCCAGGAAGCTGACAGCACTCAGTGCTGGTTCTTCTACCCAGGAAGCTGACAACAATCAGTACTGGTTCTACCCAGGAAGCTGACAACACTCAGTACTAGTTCTACCCAGGAAGCTGACAACACCCAGTACTAGTTCTACCCAGGAAGCTGACAACACTCAGTACTAGTTCTACCCAGGAAGCTGACAACACTCAGTGCTGGTTCTACCCAGGAAGCTGACAACATTAGTGATGGTTCTTCTACCAAGGAAGCTGGTTCTACCCAGGAAGCTGACAACACTCAGTGCTGGTTCTTCTACCCAGGAAGCTGGTTCTACCCAGGAAGCTGACAACTCTCAAAACTAGTTCTACCCAGGAAGCTGACAGCACTCAGTACTGTTCTACCCAGGAAGCTGACAACACTCAGAACTAGTTCTACCCAGGAAGCTGACAACACTCAGTATTAGTTCTACCCAAGAAGCTGACAACACTCAGTACTGGTTCTACCCAGGAAGCTGACAACACTCAGTAGAAGCTGACAACACTCAGTACTGGTTCTAGCCAGGAAGCTGACAACACTCAGTACTGGTTCTGCCCACGAAGCTGACAACACTCAGTACTGGTTCTACCCAGGAAGCTGACAACACTCAGTACTGGTTTTACTCAGGAAGTGGACTCAGGAGCAGTTCATAGTTGTAAACTCTGAGCTTTCATGGCATTCAAGCTAAATAAAATAGTATAAACTTAATATAATACTGACAAGATATGCTTGTGAGACATATTATATGCCCCTCTCCTTCTATAATATGGTAAAATACTGTAATAGATACCTTGGTCTTTTATAAGTTTGGCTAAATACCTCTTAGCACCTAAGACAAACTGTTCTCAAGACATTAGACAGAAACCTGATTAGAAACTTTGGTGACCTTGACCAGGGGTCATTCATTTACCAAGATGAACCACCATACAAAGTTTGAGGTTCATCAGTCAAACCCATACCGAGTTGTTGGAAAGTGATTTTCAGTAAAAAGCCTGATCTTATATTTTCCAACACATTACAAAGTTTGAGGTCCTTGGCCTAATGGTTCCCAGAGTTATTAGTCAGAAACTGATTTACTTTTTAAAAAAGCCACCTACTGATCCCAAAATAAAGATCATCCTATTTACCAAGACGAACCACTCTGCAAAGTTTGAGGTCCCGAGGCCAAATCATACATACGTCAGCACAGCAGTTTAGAATAAATGGCAAGACCTTGGCCATCACTTAATTTAGAATAAATGGCAAACACTTAATTTAAAATAAATGGCAAGACCATGAGCATCACTTAGTTTGGAATAAACAGCAAAACATAGGTCATCACTTAGTTTGGAACAAACAGCAATACCTAGGTCATCACTTAGTTTGGAATAAACAGCAATACCTAGATCATCACTTAGTTGGAATATACAGCAATACCTAGGTCATCACTTAGTTTGGAATAAACAGCAATACCTAGGTCATCACCTAGTTTGGAATAAACAGCAAAACATAGGTCATCACTTAGTTTGGAATAAATAGCAATACCTAGGTCATCACTTAGTTTGGAATAAACAGCAATACCTAGATCATCACTTAGTTTGGAATATACAGCAATACCTAGGTCATCACTTAGTTTGGAATAAACAGCAATACCTAGGTCATCACCTAATTTGGAATAAACAGCAATTCCTTTGTCATCACTCAGCATGGAATAATCAACAAGACCTAGGTTCTCACTTAGTTTGGAATAAACAACAATACCTAGGTCATCACTTAGTAAACAGCAATACATAGGTCATCACTTAGTTTGGAATAAACAACAAGACCTATGTCATCATTTAATATGGAATAATAAACAAGACCTAGCTAGGTCATGACAAAAGTTTGGAAAAATCAGCAAGACCTAGAATGTTGCTGTAGTTTGGAATAAACAGCCATATATAGTATGTTGCTGTAGTTTGGAATAAACAGCAAGATCTAGTGTGTTGATGTAGCTTGGAATAAACAGCAAGATTAAGTATGATGCTGTAGTTTAGAATAAACAGCAAGATCAAGTATGTTGCTGTAGCTTGGAATAACAAGATCAAGTATGTTGCTGTAGCTTGGAATAAACAGCAAGATCAATGCTGTAGCTTGGTATAAACAGCAAGATCAAGTATGTTGCTGTAGTTTGGAATAAACAGCTAGGTCAAGTACATTGCTGTAGTTTGGAATAAACAGCAAGATCAAGTATGTTGCTGTAGCTTGGAATAAATAGCAAGATCAAGTATGTTGCTGTAGATTGGAATAAACAGACATATATAGTATGTAGCTGTAGTTTGGAATAAACAGCAAGATCTAGTATGTTACTGTAGTTTGGAATAAACAGCAAGATCAAGTATGTTGCTGTAGTTTGGAATAAACAGCCATATAAAGTGTGTTGATGTAGATTGGAATAAACAGCAAGATCTAGTGTGTTGCTGTAGTTTGGAATAAACAGCCATATAAAGTGTGTTGATGTAGATTGGAATAAACAGCAATATCTAGTGTGTTGCTGTAGTTTGGAATAAACAGCCATATAAAGTGTGTTGATGTAGATTGGAATAAACAGCAATATCTAGTGTGTTGCTGTAGTTTGGAATAAACAGCAAGATAAAGTGTGTTGATGTAGTTTGGAATAAGCAGCAAGATCTAGTGTGTAGATGTAGTTTGGAATAAACAGTAAGATCTAGTGTGTTGCTGTAGCTTGGAATAAACATTAATAAATAAAATATGCTATCATTTTTTTTCTCAATTTAATATTTCAGTTTTAAATGTGACATATGTGATATTTCTTGTACAACAAAAGTTTATAAATCATAATTATAATTTTCATATAAAAATTCAGCATCATATATTTCATTTCAAGACATATAATACATTCATAGATAAGGGAGTGAGATAATGTGAATAAATAATAAATTGCCCACAAATACACAACTTAAATGCACAAATTGGTTTTAGATAAATAATGAATTAACCCATTAAATATTCAGGAGCTCCGTTTCAGTAACATTCGTGAATGTTAAGTTTACAAAGTGTAAAATTTGAAGTTACGAAGAAAAATAAATGGGGAAATTCATTTAGTGTTTCGCTTACATCATTTTACATAGTTTCGTAAGCTTTGTAAGTAAATATTAATTTTTAAACAATACTGCACAAATGAAACATTCCTGGGTGTCACATTTCCTTCATATGATAATCTTAAGACTTATGAAAAGTACTAAAAAGGGCCCAAGGTTATTAAACAAAACTTAAGCCCTACAGCACAGGTGCTTTGCACATACACCTGGCCCTTTGTATAGAATTTCTTAAAAAAAAAACTCAATCATGAAATCAAGATTAAAAACGTTATTATTGATATTTACTGATAAAAACCAAAGTAAACCAAATCCTAGTTTGTTTAATTGGTCTCCTTTGTTTCTATCCCTTTGTTACTTTTCCTTTTTTAAAAAGTTCTTCAAAGCTTCTATGTCAGTAAACCATATCCAAGTCATTGTAAAACACTACGAGGGGCATTCAATAAATTAGGTCACTAATGGCCTTCTGTAGAAACAATGTTGTGTAAAAACATGAAGAACTTGTGCACCTGTTTGGGGATGCTTATTCAATACACATGCAAATTCTCAATTTAATCTGATAATAACTGACCAAGATATTCATTGTTGAATTATACACAGTGACTATATTCTAATGTCATAATGAAACCTGAAAAAAAAATAGAAATAAGGGCGTACATTAAAGGCTGAGTTTCTTTGCAGTTATCGTTAAAAGAGATTTATTCTCAATTTTGCTGTATACACGATAGTTCTACTGTAACATTCAGAACAGTTTTTCATTAGGTTAAGAAATTTTAAAATTAAAAACAAAACAACTTCATGATCACTATCATTTGGTGATACAAATAAAAACTTAAACATTGAGAACAGATAACTAAAAAACTAAAATGAGAAAATTCCTTGATTATTTCTCGGTGTCACACTATCTAAATGGAAACGATATTGCAATTTTGTGAACGAAACACTGTTTCATAAGCGGTACTTAATAAAATAAAAATGGTTACAGAACTCCATTTCTATTAACTCTGTTTTCACTTGCACAGATCTTTTTTAAAAAAGCATTAAGAAATCAAAGCTGACAGAATAACAAAGAAATAAACAATAAAATAATTTATTTAGAAATTACCCTAAAATATATTCAGTAATTATGCAATTAAAATATGCAATTAAAATATGAATATACACTTCCTGGTAATGCAAACAGAGAACTTAAAATCTGAGAATATGTGCTCAAATACAGAAATTATAACATGGACAAGCTAATAGTAAGGAGAACAATGTCATGTAATTGAGGGCCTCAGTGAAGCATTGTTATTATTTCCATGAGTTTAAGTCCCGATACTCGAGTGGTGAAACCACGAGTGCGATTGTCATTTACAAACTAAGCGGGAATCAGTTACTTAGTTTAAACTTGTTTATTTTACATTGATTGTGAAACAAGTTTTTACAACATATATAAATCATGCTAGATGTCATCCTGGGTAGAACCAGTAATAAGCATATGCGGAAAAAGTGTCTTGCTCAATGACACAACACATTGCCTTGGGGAAAGATCAATCCCACAACCCTCCGATCCCGGGTTCGATGCTTGTGAAAACTTGCAAAACTGAAATCTTATATCATTATATTTCGTCAGCCCTGTAACCTCGATTAAGTTACTTTCATTTTGTTTTTGTTCTTTTCTTTAAACCCTTGTCTCACTTAAACCATGATTTCATGTTATACCTATAACTGACAACAGTGGAAATACTACCTATAATTTCACTACCATACTTTTAACAGTGAAATTATCAAAACTTATTTCACTGAAAATCCTCCAGAAGTGACAAGTCATCAAAAAAACACAAAATAACACCTATGAGTAAATAAGGCAAGGAAACAATATTGACAGCATATAATTATATTATCTTTTTTTTTTTTAAATAGTAAATAATTACATTACCAGTTTAAAAAGTAAACCATTTTGAGCAAAAAAGTAAAAAAAGAAAAAAAAACAAACACTCTGGAATAAAATTCATCCATATAAAAACAAAGAATACATGTATGCATTAAACAGAACTTAACAGTTTGTTATATCCAAGGACTTGTATAGAAGGATAGGAAACTTGCATATCCTGACTAAATGTTGATGAAACAGCACACAAAGGATTCATAATTTGCAAATTAATCATTCATTATTCATAGGCAACTCATTTCTTGTACATAAACTGTAAGTTGTATGTAATCTTAAATGTTTAGACATGTTTTGATCATGCAAAATGCTCTTGAATTAAAGATATTGAGATTTTAAGGAAAATTTATCAGTAATTTGTCATTATTTTAGCTGCAGTATACAAATTTTGTAATCACAAGCATTTCAACAATTTTAAACATAAATTTCTGGGAATGGCATTGTTTTGATGTCAATTTCATTCTGCAGTCTATGAATTTTTATTTGTGTTCCTGAGATGAATGGAATTTAAGATAATTAAAAATGAGTTATTGCGAGATTTTGGGTGAATACACGAGCATTCACACAATCTCAATCAGTTGCCTTTCCTTCTCTATATAATTCCTTGGTGTAAATCATCAAATCAACCTTTTTTAACCATGATTTATATCCTTTCGCAGGACCAGTGCTAAGAAATCAGCATAGCAAAATTATTCTATCCTTATAGGAGAGTAAATGGGACACCTGACAATGTCAAATTAGAACTTTACTCATGTTCATGCCACCACAAGTAGTACACAATATGCGGGTTACAGCGCAATTTTGCCACCACCCAAAAATGACCAGCTCACCCAAGCTCGCTGATCATTTTAAGGCGATAGAAAAGTTTAGCTGTAACCCACATATTGTTTACTACTACTACCTTTATTTTATCAAACAGTCAAATCCTCAAACGGAACCCAAGAATTGAAATCATTTGAATAACCACTCCATTTTACATAAGCTTGTTTCTTTTTGTAATCATGCCTCAACACCTTTTCTTTCTTTGTCATGATAACTATATGGAAGTGTATTAATTCCATCATCAGAAATATATCTTTTATTATCAAAACATGATAAACTAACATTATTTCATAACTTTTTAACTGATGCTTAACTGATTTTATTGTGTGCATTTTCACACCTTCGTTAATTAATGTATCTTTGTAGTTCTCATGCATTATACCTTTCTTAACAACACCTTTGGTTACATTTTTTATATCTTTACCACCCATTTATACGAATACATCAGATTCTTACTTCTCAAACCGATAAATTCAGTAATCAAAATACCTGCCGCCTCATCCTTCAGGAGGAGACAAAGGGCATACATTTTGATGTTCTAAGTATTTAAAGCAGTTTTATAAAAGATAAGCATTTTTTTTATTATCTTTGTCATATGCGCATATTTCAGCTCTGGGATTAAGTTTAATTTTATTAACAATTCCTTCATTTAATTTTATTTTTTATAGTATCCGAAATTGAAACTGTGGGACTGTTAGAGTACAAATATTCATATGGTAATAATTTAAATTGTTCTCTCTTTTTTTTTTTAAAAACACGTAAATAATACTAATTAAAAGTATAAAGGAAAAAGTAATAATAACAGGTGGTGCATTAGAAACCATTCCAATTTATAAATATAAGAAAGAATAGTTATTAAAATTGAAAATTTTAAGTTTAATTTTTCTTATAATAATATAAACTTCTGGGGGTTAGTATACTAGTCCGCCACCCAAATTACTCTCCAAGCTATTATTAAAAGTATCACAAAGATAGACCCCCAAAGGGAACGGACTAATACTCCAAATATTTTATTTAATATTTGTTTTTAATTGTATTATTGTGTTTTATTTAATTTGTTGCCCGTCGAAACACGGGAATATCCCGTTGTTTCCAATCAACGATTCGAAAAGAAATAAGATTATGAGCTATTCCGAGATAAGCGATCCCAGGAAACTCAGGATCTCGTGGGACTACTGAGAATGTTTCAACACAAGCAATGTTGCCGCTTCTTTGGATAGTGCCTCTATAACATCTATGAGGGAAGAAGGATATGTTATTGTTAGGATAAAAAAGAAAAGTGGATTTGAACAACATTAAAAATGACAGTAAAGGAGGCTTTAAAATTATTTGAGGAGATGGAAAAAAGGAATAAAGAAGTTGAGCCAGACAAACACTCCCTAAAAACAACCCTTCAAGAACTCCCTCTAGCATATTTGAAGTGTTGAATGACAAAGATCCCTAATTGCCTATACCTTTTCCCTGAGCGAAACAATAGACAAATATGCTGATTATTACCCAAAAAAGAAAACCAGGTGGTTATGTGGATGAGTATCCAACACTAGCAAGGCCACTGATGATGGTGAACACACATGCAAAGTTTCATTCACATCCAATGAGTGGTTGCATAGATATCTTAAACTTAAACTCAAAAATTTAACCTGAGTGTCTGCAGACGATGCTGCCACTGCCGACGCCACCGGTGTCATGGCAATAGCTCTCCTTGGACTTCGTCCCGGCGAGCTAAAAAGGGGTTAATGCTTCCTGGATACAAATATTGTGGTCCTGGAAATCCTTTAGTTAATGGTAAATGATTTAGACAGTGTTTGCCGAGAACATGATTATTGTTATGGGAACAGAGTTAAAAATCTACTTGCAATAAAGAAATGTTAGAGAATTTTAAGAACACTAAATCAAAAACATTTGGTGAAAAAATTGCTAGAAATTTAATTATTCAACCAACTATTGGTATAAAACATAAACTTGGTTTGGGCTCAAAAAAACTAGAAAGGCTGGCGTCATGACCGGCATCTTGGGGTAATAAATTAGCGGATGAATTACACAAACCCATTAAAATAAAGTTTCTGAGAATTCGAGTTATTGTAAGTGATGTGGATGATGTGTGGTCGACTGACTTGGCTGATATGCAGACTTTCTCAAAATGCAACACAGGATTTAAATATGTATTAAATGTAATTGATGTCTTGAGTAAATATACTTCGAGTGTGCCGCTTAAGAATAAAACTGGTTTGGAGGTAGCTGGAGCATTTGAAGACATTTTAAGTGAGATGAATGTAAGACCTCAAAAGTTGTGGGTTTATGAGGAAAGAGAATTTTATAACAAACATTTTAAGAAATTGTTAAGCGATAATAATATTAAAATGTATCAAACCTTTGATGAGGGAAAAGCGGTAATTATTGAAAGATTTAACAGGACTATGAAGAGAATAATGTGGAAGCGTTTCACTGCAAATAATACAAATAATTATTTCTATTGATGTCCTGCCTAAAATAATCTCAAAATATAATAAGACCAAACATGGTAGTATTGGTATGACTCCTGAAGAGGGAAGAATGAAAAAGAATAACGAAAAGGTATTACATAATTTGTATTCTTCTTAATCCAAACAATCCCAGACATCTAGAATATCTTTCAAAATTGATGATAGGGTCAGAATAAGTAAATACAAAAAACAATTTGAAAAGGGTTACACTCCTAGTTGGACGGAAGAAATATTTGTTGTTAGGGACATCCAAAAGACAAAGTCTGTTACATATCTTCTGAAATATTTAAACAATGAAAATATTGAGGGATCATTCTATGAAACAAGCATATGTAAAATGGAGTGGTTATTCAAATGATTTCAATTCTTGGGTTCGGTTTGAGGATTTGGCTGTTTGATAAAATAAAGATAGTAGTATACAATATGCAGGTTGCAGCAAACTTTTTCTAATACCTAAAAATGATCAGCGAGCTTGGGTGGACTGGTCATTTTTGGGTGGTGGGAATATTGCGCTGTAAACCGCATACTGTATACTACTGCCATAAATCAATATTTCACTTCTGAGCTAATATCCATATGAAAACATTATCTCCAAATATCTCTTGCTTCATGTTAAACTAATTAAAAAACATTTTTTTCATAAAATTTGCCTTGAAAATATGAGTAAAAAATCTCCAAAAATAAAACGGCAGCTCTGCTGCGCTTTCTATTAAAACAGTTATACTACAGACTTGAATTTCATTGTCTCTGTCATGCGTTTGATTGTTTCCTTTTCTTGCATACCTCTTATAATATAAATTTGTAAACAAGAATAGAATACGGTCATCCGAGCAAATGAATTTTATGAGCGTGTGAATTTGATTCTGGCATTATCGTGAGATAAAATAGGTGAGATAACAATTTCTTGCACACCCCGATAAGGATATCTGCAATTTTACTACTGGGTTGGATATTTCTATCTTACCTAGGGCTGATATAAAATTCTTGCGCTGTGACATTGCAGAAACTATACATGACGTAACGTATAAAATGTTAGACATAAATCATATAACCCTAACAGATCTATAACATCTTAAAAGCTTGTGATAAAATAACAATGATGAATTAAATTATTTAATATGTTTGGTATGCAAGAAAAAGATCCATTTACGACTTTTGCAGTTGGGATAGAAAATTCCGTTCCTGGGGATAACTGTTTTCACGGTAACTCGGCAGAGCCTCTGTCCCTTCAAAACAGTTATTCCTCAAGATGGAATTTTCTCTCCCAACCTCAAACCCATGTCCGATTTGTTTAATCTTACATCAGTAAAGTGATAGCTATCCTTCAAATATCTGGTATACAAGAAATATTGAAACATTTAACCACAGATAAATATTAAAAAATATTCTTACATGTAACTTTGAACTCTTTGTAAACTACGGTTGGAACTCTTTATCTCAATATTGCTTGAATCAATATTCTGGTAGTGTCAATATGTTTTGCTTTTCCTAACTTTTCCCCTTCTTTGTAAATCTATTCCTTTTTCTGATATTGTCCATGGAAATATTGTTGATATCTTTATCCCAGTTTTAGTTCCTGATTGATCATTTCACACCATTAATTGAATGTTTGTCTCAATATAATAAATGTTGACATAATATCGTGTGTTTTTTCCATGTCGTGTGAAAATTTACGTATGCTGTTTTACAGTTTTTGTTTTGAGACTAAAACCAACACTAATTACCGGTCTAGGGTAAAGGTGTCAATTTTAATGACAGAATGTTGCAAACGAATTGAGCGATTGCATGTAAACTGTATTAATATCCTTTGATTCAATCAATCATCCTCAACTTATATCTCACACTACCGAGCAATTCAAAGAACGACATGGATATGAGCATTAATCACGACAGTGTAATTCTTCTGCAGAACCATAATAAAATGTGAGAGTACAGCTGACAAACATCAGACGACAATTATCAGGTGATGAAAATAAAAATTGATTTCGAGACAAAATCTATGTCGATATTCTGATATCTCATTGTTTTTTGACATTCTCTCCAATATTGAGACAACGAGTTCCAACTGTATTCTTCATTATTTATAACCAGTGCGCTAAACAATAAAACAATACAGATTCACAAATCTTGATTTATCACCGCATCATTTAACATCTACTCTTCATTCATGAATAACAAAAAAATAAACATTATTGAGGTAGAAGTGGTTTTGAGTCGTTAACAATCAATAATATGAAAAAAATACATATAATGTATTTACACAACCCTATTTTGCTTTTTTTTCTATCCGTACTGTATATTGCAAGATTATCAGGGTTGCATTTCACAAAAAAAAAAACTTACGATGAAGATAGGTTGTAAATATTGTTTATAATATTTCAAATATTAATTTAAAAGACCATAACCTCAGATTGTTAAATTCAGAAAACAGTAAATTATCCGAAAATACAAATTTAAATTCATATCGATGACAGAAAACATTATGTATGTTTCTTACTTTCTATTTACAACTGATTTTTATCGTAATTTTTTTTTGTCAAATGCATTTCTGGGGACCTTCAAAATATCATCAATTGAATCAAAAAATATGTATTCAGTTATCGCAATTTTGTTAACGAAACTGTATACTCTCTTTGTTGTTTTTTTTAACATCCCTTAATATATCATACCGGGTAAACTTTAATTGAGCATGGTATGAGAGATGTGCTATGAATATCTTTCTCCGATACAAAATAGGTAATTTTACATCTGAACATAAGATTTAATTGGGTAATTCTAAGTTTTCATCAAAGTATGATTCACTAGAAATACGTCTGTACACATGAATGTACCCGCTATTGATAAGAAATCCAAATTTTTTTAACGATAATTAAGTTAAAAAGTGGCTATAGGGCCATCCTTAAAAAAATATTTGTTTGCTGTGTTTCGACCCAGTGTTTTACATATCCGTAGGTCGGTAGCTAATCTTTTTTTTTAACAAATTTTGATTTTGCATAGCCATTTTAAAGAAAAAAAGACAGAAATCATGAAAAAAAAATTAAATACTTTGAAAGTCAATAAAAAAGTTTGGGAAACTGCGAATTTTAGTGAGTAGGTAGGAGCACGGCAAACAATATATTTTTTAAGGATAGCCTAATTCATGTAAAATTTTACCAGCGTAGACACATATTAAATCTGGTCTTCATTTTATAATTATACAGGTACACAAGAAATATAAATTAAATAGATAGACCCCTTTAGAAGTTATTGATCGGAAACTAATTATTTCTTTACCTCGTACACATGAACAGACGGACGCACAGAAATGACACTCAATGTCCTTTTTTACCACTCTTTGAATAATGGAGGCTTAAAAGTACTTATTAATTACCATAATTATTGTATGTATTTTATTTTTGCAACCATAGTAACTGTACAAAAAAAATATACTGAAAGTTACTTTGCAAAATTCTGGAATAGAAATACGGACTACCAACTGTTCCACGCCAGATAAAAGATAAATTGTGATTTTTTACATACTACAGTAGTTTAGAAATGGCAAACATTACACTTTCTAAAGTTTTAATATCTAGGTTGAGTACAAAGCTGTCATAACTCCTGTTTTCATTTAAATGTAGTCACAACAGCTTTGTATTAAACCATTGAGGTTGAATGCAAATGAACTGTTAATTTTCACTACAAACTGACGCAGATATCTCATAACTGTTTACAAAGGGATTATAAGCCAGCTTCTCTGTAACACGTAACACATAACAATCAGTTTTACATCATCCTGAAATTACTTTTGTTCACAAGAACTGAACGAGTAAGTATTATGCAAATTAGCGAATCTGGGATGACGACTCTACGTTACACTATAACAAATAAATATGGTTTTGGATCTGCGGACGGGTACTTCAGGTCAGGATGCGATACAACAAGATTCTATTTTGTATTTGTGCTCATTTCCTTTGCTTCATATTCATAGTAAAATTGATTAATCCGAAAAAAAGAGTTTTTAATGTCTACAGTTTCAACAGTTAAACAAGTATATCTACCTACCCTTAAAATGCTTAATTAATATAATAAACCCGTACACGTCAGAAAAATCCCATAGAGATAAATAAGACAAATTTATGGGCTTTATGGGTTTCCATGTGTCTTTCTATCAAAGATTCCTTGCATTATGAACATTGCCAATAAAATGGTGAACATTGTAGTATTTTACATTAAACTGTCAACTATTTAAACTTAACATGTTATATACATCATGTTTATTATCATCACAATATCAACATACACTGTATAACAGTGTTATTCTATCTTGATCTAGTTATGGTTCAAGCCAAGTTTACATTGAGGAGGAAAAATTGTACCAGTCAACTCTTTATTGGAGGTAATGGTACCAGTCAACTCTCTATTGGAGGTAATGGTACCAGTCAACTCTCTGTTGGAGGTAATGGTACCAGTCAACTCTCTGTTGGAGGTAATTGTACCAGTCAACTCTCTGTTGGAGGTAATGGTACCAGTCAACTCTAAACTGGAGGTTATGGTACTAGTCAACTCTCTATTGGAGGTAATGGTACCAGTCAACTCTCTGTTGGAGGTAATGGTACCAGTCAACTCTCTGTTGGAGGTAATGGTACCAGTCAACTCTAAACTGGAGCTAATGGTACTAGTCAACTCTCTATTGGAGGTAATGGTACCAGTCAACATTCTATTGGAGATAATGGTACCAGTCAACTCTATATTGGAGGTAATGGTACCAGTCAACTACAATGGTGAGGAAATAATGCTGGTTGTTTCTGATTTTAGTATGGTAACCAGGTTGTTCTATATTAAAGACATTATGGTACCAGTCAACTCTATTTTGAAGGTAATGGTACCAGATGGTTCTATATTGAAGACATAATGGTACCAGTCAACTCTATTTGTGAAGAAATGGTACCAGTCAACTTTTTTGGTGAGGTAATGGTACCAGTCAACTTTATTGGTGAGGTAATGGTAATACCACTAGTTAACTCGTTACTATGCAGGTAAAGATCCAGTCAGCCCTGTATTCGTACCAGCTAACTAAACACAAGTTAAACTATCAATATTACATTATTCTCACAGGACGGGATTTTAATTGTCTTCCCATTCAGCATCAAATAATGTAGAAAGTTACTCACAAGTGGTATAGATGTCCCTGAGATTGTACCATGAGCGTTTACCATAGCGTGAGCATTTACCATATCTCTGGTATGAATATAAATTATGAAGAATCAGTTGTATGCATGACCTTTTTAATCAGTTTCACAAACTGCTTGCAATAATAATCCCAGACTGATACTTGTTCTGTACATGAAAGTATTTTTTTTTAAAAAGTACTTCTAATTTTACAGGAACCAGTCTAAAATCAGCATATCACTCAGAAGCTTTACTCACAAAAAAAGTGTGTTTTGTGAAACAGACTGACAACACCATAATAAGTAAACTCCCTGAGATGAACGCATGTCTAAAAGATAATAAAATAAAGCATGCAATATGGGATAACTTATAGAATTATTAACAGAACTAAACAAGTTTATTTTGATGACCAGGGAACATATCGATTAATAATGTCAGTGGCATTTCTCAGTATCTGGAAAGGAATTTCTATGAATAGCACAAAAATTTACATGCACAATTTCAATATGATTTGTCTATGTATTATTGAGCAAAAATAGTCCAGTATCTATCTTAGATTTAATACTTTTAAAGTTTTCACAACCCCAAATTTAATTTGCAGGTACATGTAAATGTGTTCTAACCAGGGTGGCATGCGGCAAAATGCAATGCTGTATATTGTTGATTCTATTGTCTAAATTGTTTAGGTAAGACTGTCATGAGGTTTTATATCAGCATTTATAAAACTTTGATTTTACAAAAAAGATTTCTTATAAAATTTATATTGACTGAAAGTCAAACAATGAAGACCCACAAACAAACTGGATGTTAACCACAGTATCATCCTGGCTCTATATTGTTTGAAAAATATGAAAGTCGCGTCAGCTCAATATAGCTAAAGGTGTTTTGAACTCACAATCTTGGGTCAAGGCATTGTATTAACTTAAACAAACAATGGAACGTGGCTAGTGGGCAGAGCTATAGCCACTCTTGCATCTGGTCAATGAAGCTATTGGTGTTTTGATTGATTGATTGAATATTTAGCATCATTTTTATGCCAGCGAGGGCTAACACATGATCAATTAACCTAACCACTGTTTCCTGGGATTCTAAAAGGTTAACCAGTACTCAAGCACACCCCATCTCTGCAAATAACTGATAAGTTTCTGAGTGGCTGAAATATCTTTAAAAGTCAAGTGAATTCTTCATTAAAAGGGAATATAGATAAGGATTTTTCAAAACCTCAAAATTGACTAAAAACATTTATTTCCAATTTAACATGCCTAAATATACCCATTGACTCCTTTTATGTCAAAAAATACTTCTTCAAACATGCAGCATATAATATTAAAAAGTGACTTCCTAACTTGGACTATGACCTTAGGTTAGACTAACTAGATTATCTTCTTTAAAGTGTGACGTGACATGAGTCACATGATTTCATTTTGTGACATATTAAATGAGCCACATGATTTCATTTTGATTTCATCCGTTATACAGGTTTACATGTAGTAAAAACTGTTTCACCATAGAAGGAGTCTGAATGATGATGCAAAGGTCTTCAAGCAGTATTTAAGTGCTGTCTATTTTTAGAATGAGGATTTCATTTTAAGTTTAACACTTCACTTAAAATATCAATTTTGTCACATTTTGGCATTAGGACCATTAGGATTTTAGTTATAAATGATAATTAGATGCTTTTCATCCATTTTAAAAATAATTATATTTTTAGTGTTTCTTCCTGATACACTCCCTTTAAGACAATGAGGTAATTCATTGTCAGGAATGTTATGAATAGAAATTACCTCGGATTAAAAAAACATCAAAACAATATATAAATCTTATTTTTCGTCATCATTTTTAACAAACATAGAATAATATTCATAAGTTTACAGTCTACTTTAATAGTCTAATGTTTGAAAAAGTCACAAAATTGAACATCATTAACACCAATAAAAGAACTTTAGTATAGCGAACTAAATATTTTTCGCACTAAACTTCGCATGATGTGATTTTTTTCACTAATTTATATAAAACACTTGTGAAGATAGCACAGAGCTTATATGAATTGCCCTCCAATTTGTTGCCTAGGTAGAACCAGTTGAACATAATTCTGAAAGGCCATTGAGTCAATTTGCTCTGAAAGAGTACTAATGGAAAATAGCAAATATGGCTGCTTAAGACAAGTGGCTGCTTAATAGAGATGATCGCCTACAGAGATTTGAGTGTATATGTAGACTTCAGCTGTTTATTACTACCAACGTAATATCTCAATCAATTAACAGTGTCCAAGTTTGTATAACATTGATTCACACTCAACTTAAAAAAGGAATAGACACATTATAACAAAATAATGTAAACACCTGTAACTTTCAACCTGATATCTGCACATTACTTTCAAATTTAAGGCAGTATCCAAGTAACTGAGCATTCTTTTTTGTTTTTATTTGAATTCTGGTTATTGTGTGTGAGTATGAACTTAAGAGGAGCATGAAAGAAGTTCTATAACCTCATGGCCAGATCAGCAGTACATTTTTTTAAAAGGCAACAATTTCGAAACAACACATCTATGAAGTAAAGGTAAAATATAAAGTCTCTGTCAACAGTACCTTAAATATCTGGACATATACACGATAAAAGTATTCAGCCATTATATAAATACTGTATATCACTGTAAGAGTTTGTTAGAATTTGTTTGTGATCAAACCTGCAACCTCTGGCATGAGCTGCGAAACACCACAACCACGCTTTGTGTTTGATTTTCATTCAATAAAGCCTCTGGGTTTAGTTGTCATGTCAGATAAACAAAAATAGTAATTCAAGTAGTGAGTTTGCTAATTATATTTAACCCCCCTAAAAGTTTAAAAATCAATTTCCTGAAATATTGGATTGTCTCCATAGCAACATATAGTGAATAATATTATTTCTTACTGTTAGTTTCTCATCATAACATAATTTTGTACAGAAAAATTTACAAAAATGCTGCAGAAATTCCTACTATTGTGCTTTACAATAAGGTAACCCTAGCAACATAATCACCATGGTAACATAAACGTTCATGATCCCAGAGCTCATAGCAATGGTAACAGATATGTACAATAGAAAATAAATTCTTTCTTTTCATCCATATTTGAGTCAATACCCCTATTTTTTCTCAAGTCACTTTGATTCCATTTTAGAGCTCATAAACGCAAGCGTTTTTTATTTTGTCTCCTTGATCTTTCTCTACAAGAAAGACACGTCACTATGTTTTACATTAATATTACACTTAACATAGAAAAGTACCATTGCACACACAAAATGACCTTTAACACCAATAGTAAGTATCACATGGTCATGGTTATTTAGGTCATTCTATAAATAGAACAGGAAAACACTATAGTCTTATATTCCTGTATATTTACTTGAATCATTGTTGTATTAGACACCATTTTGATTTTTTTTTTAATCTTTCGTGTCTTTATAACTCAAAATGACACAGAGACCTCCCACACAGAGACCTCCCACACAGAGACCTCCCTCTTCATCAGGCATCAATTTCCCTAAAATTGTAGATCCCTTCAGTGGTTCAACTGCTGCACTTTCCTAAAACACTATATACCTGAGGTAAACAGAGCTTGTGTAGATGATGACATGGTAATCCCGCCATAACATATATTTTGTATATGCCAGGAAATTTCACATCCAAGTCATGCATCCTTATCATATCTTTTTTTCACACAATCACGCTATCCTTTTCTTATTTGATCCTAATCTTAGCATTTACAAAGCATAAGATATCATCTAAGCAAAACCACTTTGTAAAATCCTTTTCGAAGAAAATGCATTTTAAGATGATTATTGTACTTAGCATAATCGCACAATGCTGTAATATGATCTCAGTATAAACACATTATATTGTTTGCATCTTGAAATGATCTCAGCATTACCGCACAATGCCTTAATATGATCTCAGCATAAACACATGCCTTTATATGATATTAGTTTAAATACATCATACTGGTATACTAATCTTAGCATTCACATAGCCCATGCTGAGTATACACACGTTATATTTAATACCTCGCATATCACAGTCTTCTTTGAACCATTACCGGGTATTACAAAATCCTCTGACCTTGACCTATACATCAAAGGTCAAAGTGACAATTATCTCAATTGGTTTATTACCGGTATAACATTAAACAACTTGCAGATTGTTTCCACGCCTCACTGTTTGCTAACATGTCCTTGTTGATGCTTAACTGCAGAATAACTTTTGTCTATTCTTTCCATTGCAGCATTCCAATTTTACCACTGACAGTTAAAAACTGATAAAGCAGCCCTTTCTTTTTTGTATGATTGTCTGCACTTATTTTCATCTTCAAATCTGTCACAGAAGATCATGGAAAGGTTACCAAGCAACATAACCATAATAACCAAAACACATGGTTGAAAATTTCCACATTCCTCTCTGCTATTTATAGAAGAGGACTTAATTTTTCCACATCCCCTTCTGGAATTCCACAG
Organism: Panopea generosa; assembly: GCA_029582155.1. Classification (NCBI taxonomy): domain Eukaryota; kingdom Metazoa; phylum Mollusca; class Bivalvia; order Adapedonta; family Hiatellidae; genus Panopea; species Panopea generosa. The sequence continues at coordinate 48,803,133 of CM055911.1, forward strand.
TTGCTATTTATAGAAGAGGACTTAATTTCTATAAATAGATCACAAAGAACAATGAAACACAATTCCATTGTTCAGTTGGGTTACAGGTGCACACGTTTGTTCTATAACTACTTTGTGTTATGGTATACACACATTTTCTGTTCTGTCCAACATTTCCATGATGAGGGGAGGTAATTCTCCCGGCATTTCAAGACGAAGGTGCAGTACACGTTCCGCTCCTGAAATACACACAAACGTACATGTACACATATTTTATATGTTCTAGTATCATTTTATTAGCAATTATTAACAAACATTTGATTGTATTGCCCTTCTACCAAAACGTGACAAAATCGAAAGGGGTAAATTCGAAATGAAATCCCCATTCTAAAAATAGACACAGCATTTTATCATATTTTTAAATGTTAAAGTGCACTGAAACCTATAACAGTCAAACCTGTCTTAAGCAGCCAGTCAACGGAAGGATCAAAAGTGGGGTTTTAAGACAGGTTGTTGCTTAATACAGGTTAGTTTGCTCTGAAAGCATAGAAATAGAATATAGCAAATGTGGCTGCTTAAAACAAGTGGCTGCTTAATAGAGGTGACTGCTTGCACAGGTTTGAAGTAAATATATATAATAATGATACTGTATATATTTAGAACCCAATTCTGTATGTATTATCTAACATTCAATAAAAAAACATTTTTTCCTTTTTTCTTTCTTAAGTGTGTGTGCGCACGCAAGTGTATGTGTGTGTGAGTGCATGCGTGCATGCATGTTTGTGAAAGGCAACATTCGTTAACTCAACACTTTGTTTATAAATGCTATTAAATATGTTTAGCCATATTCATGATATTTGTAACCTCAGTTTTGTGGAACTGCTTTTATCGTGTCAATTCATTCATTTCTGTTGATAAAATGCCGGCCTAATAAACATAGGTTTATCACTTCAACACAAGTTTATCAGGCACAGGATGTTATTATGTACAGTTATACTTTTTGAAGGAATCTCTACAGGATGTAACAAAAGATGCTAATTTCAATTTCTTAAAAAAGACAAATTAGAAATATTGACATGATAAAGAGATTGCCATGTTAGTGTCAAATATCATCACAGTTATTAGGTTCATCACAAAAAAAACAAGGACTCGTCTTGGTTTTTTTCTAAGCCTCAACTGAAAAAGCTGATAGTATCAGACACTAACATGGTATTCTCTATTATAACTAAGTGGCTTAATTATGTTTCTATATATATGTTGTTTTTTTTTATTTTATTTTTGATTTTATGGGTGATAATGTGTATACCTATTAGCCTAGTTTTCATTAAATAACTTACCGGTATATAAATAAAGAAATTGAAAATTTGCGTGATTATTCGAAGCAGTTAATTAATAAAATTGTCATATTGGCCAGTTATTGATCCTCGTACAGTCAGAATATTGGCCCGCAATCCATTATCTACACATCATTATGGCAAGGTTTTTGTAATCTTGTCAAGGTTATAATTAATGTAATGTGTGACCAACACAGTTGCACCTTATTTTTTTTTTTTTTTGAATGGGGTTTCACACCATTTCCAACACATTTCAGGCTATGTATGGCATATCCAGTTTTATTATTGGAGGAAGATCTCATGAAGAATGTATCTGAGTAAAACCATCATTCTTTCACAAGTAACTGGCAAACTTTCTCACATAAAATTTTTTGGAGCGAAAGGGACTTGAACTTGCGACCTTAGCAGTGACAAGTAAGTGATCTTGAGATGGCATTGGGACCTGCGTTATGTTATGTTAAGAGAAGATAATTGGCAGATAAAGAATTTTAAGTTAACGGGGTGCCGGGAGCTCCATTGTAGATTCAACATTTCAGACTTTGGGAGTAAAAGTATATATACAGCCAAACCCGTGTTAGCTAGATGTCACACCTATTGGGTAGCCACCTGTCTTAAGCAGCCACATATCTGTTAAGTAACAATCATATTTTCTATTTAAATCAACTTGTATTAAGCAGTCACCTGTCTAAAGGGGTAATTTTGCTCTTTTCCTTAAGTGGCTGCTTCAGACAGATTTGACTGTATACGCTGTCAGAGCTTTCAAATTAACCTGTATTAAGCAGTACAACATAGACCGAGGATCCATCACATGTTGTCTTGCTGCATACTTACTACTGGTACCAAACATATATAGCTGTAGAGTAAATTTTTACTGTTTCTAAATTTACATTGAAATTACCTTTGACACTTATACTCCTGAGATCAGTTATTTTCATCAACATTTTGGCATAGATTTGTAACTGTTCTTTCCGTCTGGACTTCACATAGTGTTTTAAGGCCTCTAGTATTGGCTCTTGCATAACTTCTATCTTCTCTGGAGATTCTAATCCTGATCGATCTAAAAATAATTTTACGATTTAAAATGGAAATAAGAGGGGTCCTCCATGGCAGAGTGGTCTATGGAGCTGTTTCAAGATCACTCACCTCCGAATGATTGTGAGTAGAACCACCATCCTTCTGCAAGTAACTGGCAAACTGGCAAACTGGCAAACTTTCTCACATAAAGCTCTTGAAGCGAGCACGGCTCGAACCAACAACCTCAGTGGTTAGAAGCAAATAGTCATTAGATGTCACTGCCATAGACAACTTAACCACTGAGGACCCTAATATAGGATTAAATAACTGAGAACCAAACCATGTAATGTCAACTCTGATTTGTGACTATGCTGCTTACAAATTATAAGTGTTCACAAGAGTAGAGAAATCGAGCTTAAATTAAAAATTTATTAATTGGACATTTCCGATTATCCATTACTGATTATTGTACAATTAATTTATAATAGATTTTCTATTCTATAACCAGAAATGGTTCCAGGAATCTTTGTACGTCCCTCCCCTGGAAAGAGTTAGAGTCAATTATCTTTGTCAGTGAAGTTGTCATGGATATTTTAGCTAGCAGCTTTTATTTAAGAAAATAGTTCACAAAACTAAACATATATTTCAATTAATTGAGAGTACATTTCTGTTAAGTAGTAAATTTCCGTTAGGTGAAAGTAAATATCTGTTAAGAGAAAATTTCCGTTAAATGAAAGTAAATTTCCATTACCTCCACTTATGAGACATATACAACACAAGGCTGCCAACTCCATATCATCAACATCCATTTCCTTGAGAGATCGTGCAAATCTAAAAATGGTATCCGTTAATGAGCCAAACCCTGCTGACTCCAACTGTTGTCGCGTTACTTTGATGCCACCGCTAAACACCATCGTGTCAGTTTCGATATCGTATCTTGAACTTAAACGTAATATCTGAAATGCAATGGAAGATAGCCATGATTAACTACATTGATAAAACAGTAAAAATATTGGTTAAATGTTATTAACAAAATTTACATAAGCATGGGATATTAGGGAAGTTAAGGAAAGAATGGATCTGAGTATAACCACTGTCCTTCCGCAAGTGACTGACAAGTTTTTTCACATGAAGTTGTTCGAGCGAGCAGGACTCGAATACATGATCTTTGTAGTGTGAGGGAAGTGCAGGTCCTGAGATGTAACATTAGAAAAACAGGGTTAAACAATTTGTTTATAATTGTTTTCTGTTTTTTCGGCCATCAAGGTCTTATAAACAATCAGTGAACCTAACCACTTTTTCCTTAGTTCCTGGAAGGTTAACAAGTATGTGAGCGCACTCTTTTCTGCAAGTAAATGATAACTTTCCGAGTTGATTGAATAGCTGATTGACTATTTTGTGTCATTTTTATGCCATCGAGGGCTAACAGATGAACAGTTTACCTAACCACTGTTTTCTAGGATCGTGAAAGGTTAAGCAGTACTCGAGCACACCCCATCTCCACAAGTAACTGATAACTTTCTCACTTGAATCAACAGTGAGAGACGAATGATTTCATATATCAATCATCATGGAGACGGTGGATGAGCGGAGATTCAAACTTGGGACCCCTGGATTGATAGTCATACGCTCTACCGATTGAGCTAATTGGATCCCGCTTTCCAAGTTAGTTCAGTGGAGAGAGACGAATGACAATGAGAAGAAATATTGTACATGAATCCTCACAGAAACAGAAGTCACGCTGGGATTTAAACTCATAACCCTGAATTGGTAGTTGGACCAGTTGAAGTCTCAGCTAACTAGGCCAGGCAATTTCCCATCATATAAACAAATGAACAACTGGAGAGTGGGGTGGGGGTGGGGGGGGGGACTTACCTGGCAAGCACATTCCAATTTAAGTCGGCAAGTATAGTTAAATTTGCAGAAGAACATAATTATGCGCTCCATCAAATGGCAAAATATATACAATGCATCAACTCCTAGAACAGTTGTATTCAACTTCCTTTGGGTGGGTGTGTATGGTAGGGCGCAAGTGATGGAAAGCAAGTTAAATGTTCTTACCATAATCTCTAAACAGGCTGCTTTGAGTAATGTTATTTGATCCGACGTGGACAGCATGAGGAAACCTGGAATCTTTTTAGCGAAATCTACAATTTTTATAATGCCTCGTGATGATAACTCTGTTATTTTCTCCCACAGCATTATATTCTCCGCTGAAAGTTCCTTTTTGAACTCCTGAAATGAGAATATTAAAAACACATCAAAATGTGAAAATCCATGTTCATATTATGTTCATGGCTCACTGACGTCCCTGTTACCGAGGTCATAGTGTAAATCATGATTTTAGACTGGCTTCACAGAGAAATGCATTTGGTTTCATGCCATCCATTAGAAATATTACTCTAACCAGTCAAAACTCAGTTAAAGTGTTTAGTATTTAAGTAAAATACTGCTGAAACTGTTGCCTAGTTACAAAAGTTACAAACTGCCATCACTAGCTAGGCTTACCTTGTTTTCAGCTTCTGAAAAATTAGGCTCGCTTTTAGAATCTTTATCTTTCCTACTTTCACAGTTCTCAGTCAATCCGACCAGTTTTATACTGTTCATGTTTAATGGTGAGAGAGGTACAATGTCATCCCTGGAATAGGTGGCCTTGTGGGCATCTAATATCTCCTGGAAATAAATACAACAGTTTGTTGTTTAATTATAATAATGATGATGTTGATGATGATGATGATGATGATGATGATAATAATGATGATAATGTTGATGATAATTATGATGATGATGATGATGATGATGATAATGATGATAATAATTATAACAATAATGATAATAATGATGATACTAACAACGACAACAATAATAACAACAACAAAAACAACAACAACTATAAAGACTTTACTTCAAGAGGTTACACAGTCCAACATGCTGAATCTTCCCTGTGTGCCCCCATAGTATACATATATACATATTAAAACATAATTTATGAAAGATTCAATTATGTATATACAAATAAGTTTACTTATTAGAAACTTAAGCATTTTGACAAATGATGAAGCTATACAAACAGTTAAAGCAGTTACAATAGAGAATGTAACGTAACCATTCAACCAAGTTTCAGAAAAATCTGATTAAAAGAATAGTAAAATGTTTCCTGCTTGTTTTTATCATATAATGAGAATATCGTGTCTGACTATCAATCCAGGGGTTGTGAGTTCGAATCTCTCCCTGGCCAAAGTCTCTATGAAGACTGATTTACACCACTGCCTCTCAGTGTCATTAGTCTCTCACCGCTGAGTCAAGTGGAAGTGGCTGGCTTAGCTGATTGTCAGTTAACCCTCAATCGCATAAAATTGATGCTAAATGTTCAAAATGTGTTCTATAGGCTATAGCAATTTCATGTTCAGATAGATAAGATCTTGAATTAAATTACTAAATCATCTTTGCTGCTATCTCATGTGATATAATCATCTGGGTTGCATTTCACAATACAACTTATGATTAAAATAGGTTGTAAAGGTAAAGTATATATCGTTCATAAAATTTTAAATATTAATCAAAGTTAACCCTACTTTGGGTTGAATAATTCGGAAAATGATATGGTTTCTAAATATACAAAACATGTATTAAATTCATGCGGATGACTATGCAAAATATTATGAATATTTCTTACGTTATGTTTATGGCTGATTTTTATTGTAAGTTTTTTTGTGAAATGCAACCCTGGGCTTTATTCTATCATACAAGTAAAACAAATATGTGTATTAAGCAGCTATTAGTGAGAATGACAAAAGTTATCTATCATTAACAAGAGGGCCAAGATGGTCCTATATCGCTCACCTGACTGACCTTGAGTCATCAAACTTAAGTAGATTATATAATACATGTACACTTAAAATTCCAGAAAGATGAGATGGGCAAGTAGTTAGAGTTTTAATTTGTTTTGAAGATGTAACAGATGCGTAGAAGAGTTCAAACTTGGTAGAGGTTCACCCATGGTAAATGTCAGTGAAACTACATCGAAATCAGGTCAGTAGATTCTGACAAGAAGGTCTTGAAGTTTTAACTATAGCTGCCTATATAGTAAACTAGCACCTCACTGTGGCGGTCATGTTTTTTAACAAATCACAACGGGTTGAATAAACTTGGTAAAGGGTCACCCAAGGAACATTTCTGCGAAATTGTTTTAAAATCGATCTGGTGGTTTCTGACAAGAACATTTTTTTAAGTTTTAACTATAGCTTATATAGTAAACTAACCCCACCCCCTGGCCGCCATGTTTTTTTACAAATCACTACAGTTTGAGCAAACTTGGTGAAGGGTCTTCCAAGGAACATTTCTGTGAAATTATTTAAAATCGAGCCAGTAGTTTCTTGCAAGAAGATTTTTTTAAGTTTTTACTAATTAAACTTGCCCCGCCCTCCGTCGGTCATGTTTTTTTTGACAAATCAAGATGGCTTGAATAAACCTAGTAAAGGGTCACCCAAGGATCATTTCTGTGAAATTATTTTAAAATCGAGCCAGCAATTTCTGACAAGAACATTTTTTAAGTTTTTACTATAGCTTATATAGTAAACTAACACCACCCCTTGGCCGCCATGTTTTTTGATGAATCAAGATGGCTTGAACAAACTTGGTAGAGGGTCACCCAAATAACATTTCTGTGAAATTATTTTAAAATCAAGCCAGTAGTTTCTGACAAGAAGATTTTTTAAGTGTTTACTAATTAAACTTGTCCCGCCTCCTGATGGCCATATTTTAGATGAATCAAGATGGCTTGAACAAACTTAGTAGAGGGTCACCCAAGGAATATTTCTGTGAAATTATTTTAAAATCGAGCCAGTAGTTTCTGACAAGAAGATTTTTTAAGTTTTTACTATAGCTTATATAGTAAACAACCCCACACCCTGGCCGCCATGTTTTTTGACAAATCAAGATGGCTTGAACAAATTTGGTAGAGAGTCAACCAAGGAACATTTCTGTGAAAATATTTTCAAATCAAGCCAGTAGTTTCTGACAAGAAGATTTTTTAAGTTTTTACTATAGCTTATATAGTAAATTTTCAAGATGTTTGGTGAGTATCTTGAACTAAAAACGGGATCTTCTGTAAGGCAACTGTGTCTTCACTGGATTAAGCTGTAAAACAGCCTAGCTTGAAACTATGTTAAACATTTTGTTCAAACTAAATAATATATCAATTTTCCTCAGGCTTCTTGCCTCATGATTAGTAAATTTCAAACAAAAATAATAATAAAATGATTCTAATAGAAAAAATCTTTGTCGCATTGCACTCTCCCCCCTACACAATTAATCTCCTCCTACGAAGTTTCAATAACCTTTTGACACTGAAAATCTTAAGCAGACTTGTTGTGTCAAAAGAAACTAGATAAAAATATGGTATTGCTTTAATATGAAGCAGTAAATCATCCCTGTCTGAACCATAAAAACTCTGACTTTTATATTCAGGAAAACACCTATTTTAAAATGGTTCATGACTTATTAATAATATTTCAATCATTGATTATAATTGTATCATTCATCTTTTTATGATGAATTATCTTTTAAAACTTATATCTGGTATAATATTGTATAATAATAGCGAAAAAAAAGTTTATTTAAAGAGTTTATTACCTCTTCTTATAATAATTGCTATATACAGACATTTATGCTATAAAACAAGGATATTAATTTGACATAAAAACTAATCCAACCCCCTGGCTGCCGTGTTTTTTGACGAATCAAGATGGTTTGAATAAACTTGGTAGAGAGTAACCCAAGGAACATTTCTCTGAAATTATTTTAAAATCGAACAAGTAGTTTCTGACAAGAAGATTTTTAAGTTTTTACTATAGATTATATAGTAAACAACCCCACACCCTGGCCGCCATGTTTTTTGACAAATCAAGATGGCTTGAACAAATTTGGTAGTGGGTCAACCAAGGAACATTTCTGTGAAATTATTTTAAAATCGAGCCAGCAGTTTTTGACAAGAAGATTTTTTAAGTTTTTACTAATTAAACTTGCCCTTCCCTCTGGCGGCTATGTTTTTTGATCAATCAAGATGGCTTGAACAAACTTGTTAGAGGGTCACCAAAGGAACATTTCTGTGAAGAAGTGAGAGACGAATGATAATGAGATACAATGTCGTATAACATTCATCATGGCGACTGTTGCTGGGTGGGGGATTCGAATTCATGACCCCTAGATTGATAGTCAGTTGAGTAACTGACTGAGCTAATAGGGCCCGGCCGGCTCGTTCAAGAATTGTTTATGAGAGTCAAATGTTCTGGAGATTCTGTAATTGTTATAATGTCCTGGGAGAACAATTCTGACAAATATGAATTCCTACCAAATTATGTCACAGGGTCAAAGGTTGGAACCCTGCCATGGCCATTGGGGCAGGACTAATTATCCACATGCTGGGTACCGGTATAACCCAGGAATAGGTTTTAAGAATTTGTTTCACAATCAATGTAAAAACAAAAACAAAAATTCTATAAATATTTCTATGGCAAAACACAAAAGATGCATATAATGAAAGAATGAATGCCGACAGACCTGTAACAATGACATTTCCTCATCTGTCACAGCACTTTCTTCCACTTCAGGCGAAGGTGACTGACTGTCTGTCTTTACTGGCTTTTTCTTCTTATTTCTGTCATTTCTAACCGCTGTAAATAGACAAAATCAGTACATTTCATTTGTATTAATTAATTAGTCTAAATAGGTATCATATTCCGCAAAGACGATATCGCTTCATCCTAAGGAGACGTTCTCAACAGGAGGTAGATAAAGACTAATTTCTCATTTGCCAAGGTAAAAAAAAATCCTTAATTGCTCAGAGAATGCTTCTGGCACCATTTCTCAAGTTATCATCAGTACCAGTCCCCAGTTTCACTACACATCTAAACTTGAGATATTCCTCAACTCAAAATTTTCAATGTTATAACTCCATTTACATTTTTCATTTTGCAGTTAAGATGTCTTCCTACTTCAATTTTGTGTGGACATTTTAAGCTTTAATGAGTCCAAACAATTGTTTAAAGAAATTGAGAGTTCTGAGTTGAGGAAAATTTCAGCTTGAGATCTTTAGTGAAATATGCCCCTGGGCTGGTGATCGGACCAACAACCTCTGGCATGCTTGGTGGAATGTTCTATCCCCACATTATCGCTACTATGTTCATGATCAAAAGTTCAGTTTAATCTGAGTCAGTCTCATTCAGATTCTTGATTACTGAATTGTATGAGTTGATGTATGACACAGGTATGTGTTTGTATATTTGACTTCTTGACAAAGATAAATGTATGTATATATATGGCAGATTGACACAGGTATATGTATGTATATTTGGTAGCTTGACACAGGTAAATGTATGAATATGTGGCAGCTTGACACAGGTATATGTATGTATATGTGGCAGCTTGACACAGGTATATGTATGTATATGTGGCAGCTTGACACAGATATATGGAATTGTATGTATATGTGGCAGCGTGACCCAGATATATGGAATTGTATGTATATGTGGCAGCGTGACCCAGATATATGGAATTGTATGTATATGTGGCAGCTTGACATATGTATATGTATGTATATTTGGTAGCTTGACACAGGTAAATGTATGAATATGTGGCAGCTTGACACAGGTATATGTATGTATATGTGGCAGCTTGACACAGGTATATGTATGTATGTGTGGCAGCTTGACACAGATATATGGAATTGTATGTATATGTGGCAGCGTGACCCAGATATATGGAATTGTATGTATATGTGGCAGCGTGACCCAGATATATGGAATTGTATGTATATGTGGCAGCGTGACACAGATATATGGAATTGTATGTATATGTGGCAGCGTGACCCAGATATATGGAATTGTATGTATATGTGGGAGCTTGACACAGATATATGGAATTGTATGTATATGTATATTATTATTTTTAAGAGACACTTCGACTGCTTTTTCTATCATTTTTTATTCAACTTTCAGCTGATAATACTAGCACATGCCCAGTGATCAATTTGAAAGTTGTTATTGTATGCTGTTTAACGTCACTTTCTACAGTTTTTCAGTTATATCGCGATGGTGTCTATTGCAGTAATCTTAGCGCTGCCACACTGGAATATCACGCCACAAACACATGGTATGATATCCCATACAGTCACATTATACTGACACCGGGGCTGGCCAGACCTAGAACTATCCTCTAAATGCTGAGGGTAAAGTGAGGAAGCTCCTAGTAGCATTTTTGCAAGTATTTGGTTTGACCCGGTCGGGGATCAAACCCACAACCATCCACATGCAAGGCAGAAACTCTACCCCTAGTCCACAGCTGCATTATTCAATTTTTAAAGAAAAATGCCTGTCTGCTTGATAATGTATAGTTTAAGGAATTTTTTTGTAATTTTATATTGTTTTCTTGAAGTCGATGGCATTTACTTGAACTAATTCATTCCCAGAGAATAATTCCAAAGTGAATTTAAATGCCAGAACCACTCCTATATCACAAATATCATTTGCTACAATAGCTTTTTATTTGGCATACTTTTTTAAGATCTCAACAACTAAACATATCCTCCCATCAATGTCATAAGGCTTTAAGATTACATTGATAAAATAAGAAGGAACTTAGCACAGTTTGGCACTAATGGGGTGATATATTTTCGAAAGTGGATGTTACTATAAATAGGTATTGAACAGACATAATATAAATTTATGACCGAAATTAAGGGGGGGGGGGGGTATCATACAATGTGTCAATGCAGCATGATACTCCAGTGCAGAACTTAGCATACAGTCTCAAGCAGACAATGTTACGATATCACTGAAAAATTGTCAAAAGCGACACTGAGCACCGTGAAACAACAAAGCCAGTAATATAAAGTCAAACCTGTCTTAAGCAACCAGTCGTGGGAAGGAACAAAATTGGCCCTTTAAGACAGGTTGTTGCTTAAAACAGGTTAAGTTGTTCTGACAGCATAGAAATGGGACACAGCAAATGTGGCTGCTTAAGATGAGTGGCTACTTAATAGAGGTGACCGCTTACACAAGTTTGACTGTATCTGTGTGAATCATGTAAAGAGATATATGTTATGTCTGACCAAAAGAGATTCATGTAGTAGGGTATGTAGGTATGCAGGCATTACTCAGGTGTAACACAATCGCGGTCACAGTAAAACACAAGAGCTGTCAGAAACACAGTATGCTCAACTATTCTAAAATACATGAGTGCAAAGCATTCAGTATTTAAACAGAAAAATAAATAATTTTAACAAAAAGGGGCATAACTTTTGTAAAATTAAAACAAGCAGTGCAAAGCAATCAATATATATATATATGCCCATATAAAACCAGCTAGAAGCATCTAACTGATATCTGTAATTGTTATAAAATATTCCCTAGTTTGGAAATTGATGAAGGGAACTCAACCAATTTAGTTACTGAACAGAAACTGTTTTTCCTGTCTTAAGTTAAAATGACCTTGACATTGACTTGATTACCTTAACAAAATCCCAAGTGTTTGGGACCATTAGACTTTACACAAATTTTCATCAAACTATTTTACAAGAAACTGAAATTATTGAACAGAAGCATGTTTTTCTATTTTTAGTAACAATGACCTTGACCTGTTCTACCTCAGAATATTAAAAGAGACATAACTTGCGTACATGTATAATTTTAGTGCCATGATAGGTAACACTTATTCAAGATATTATGCAGATGTTGAATCAAACAAGATTCTACAATAACTAAGGGGCATAACTCTTGTAACATTATGCAAGAGAGTCTGAAATACAATCCTTTGCCAGGTCCAATGATAAGTTACAAGTAACCTTGTGTACAAATTTAACAAGATCCTTTTTTAATTGTTTTGAAATTGTTTTTGGAATTGGGTTTAATGCCATTTTCAACATGTTTCAGGTTATATATGGCATATCCAGTTTTACTGGTGGAGGAAGACCTCAGACTGAGTAGAACCACCATCGTTCTGCAAGTAACTGGAAACTTTCTCACATAATTAACAAGTTTCAAACATTCATTTAAGTCATTGAGCAGATATTGATTATAATGCAATAATATGGTAAAAATAAAGGGGCACAACTCATGTAAAACATTTATGAGCAGACCAGACATACAATCCCGTCTCTCACCACTGATTCAAGTAGGAAAGTTATCTGTTACTTGCAGAGAATCGGGTGTGCTCCAGTAACCTCCCAGGAAACAGTGGTTATATAAACTGAGCATCTGTTAGCCCTCGATGGCATAAAAATGATGCTTAGTTTTCAGTCAATTCAATGAAGCATTAAAATTATTTAAAGAGAATCCAACATTTTGTTCAAGGAGTGTAACTTATATGCGGGAGCCTGATATGCAATTCCAAGAAAGGTTTTGCGATAACCTTGCAAACAAAATTTAAAAACATTTGAAAATTTGAAAATTTAATGTGTCCATGTGAGAAATCTCAATAAATACATCAAAAGGGAAAAAATTAAAATCAGGTTTTCTTCTTTATAATGTAACAAGACGACAAACAGGTTTTCATGTTATACTGGCTCATTATGTAACGTAACCACAATGCATTATGGGTAATATAAGGACACATCTGTATGGCAAGATAAAAAAAAACAGAGCAGTAACAACTGTCATTATTAATCATTATTCAAACAGTTCCTGTCACATAAAACGAGATGACAATGAGATAAAGTGCAAAACAAAATCTTGAAACAAAATTGTTTTTCAAAACGCCTTTTATCTAGGTAAGCCGCCACCAGGTTATAAATAATTTACAATAACGAGCATGCATATTAATGGCACAGAGCTGAAACAGAGCATGCAGGACATGACTTCAGAGCTTCTCGTCTGCAATATTGAAGTCTTTTTGTTTATATTATCTCTGTAACTAGAAGCTTGTAATTAGTCTGGTTCTTAAAAGCGCTGCCAAGCATACCAATCCTTTGTCTGACTTTGAGTAGGTGAACAAGGAATGTTAAAATTGGAAACACTAGCTTTCATCGTCTCATCTCCATCTCTGTCTCATATCCGTCTCCACATAAAGGTGTGTATTACTGCCAGGACATAAAGGTGCTTAGGTAAATTACTGTCTCGGCACAAAGGTTGTGTATTACTGACTTGACACAAAGGTCATTGTGTATTAGTGACTTGACACAAAGGTCATTGTGTATTACTGTCTTGGCACAAAGATCATTGTGTATTAGTGACTTGACACAAAGGTTGTTATGTATTAGTGACTTGACACAAAGGTCATTGTGTATGACAAAGGTCATTGTGTATTAGGGACTTGACACAAAGGTCAATGTGTATTAGTGACTTGACACAAACGTCATTGTGTATTAGTGACTTGACACAAAGGTCATTTTGTATTAGTGACTTGACACTAAGGTCATTGTGTATTACTGATTTGACACCAAGGTCATTGTGTATGACAAAGGTCATTGTGTATTAGTGACTTGACACAAAGGTCAATGTGTATTAGTGACTTGACACAAAGGTCATTGTGTATAAGTGACTTGACACTAAGGGCATTGTGTATAACTCACTTGACACAAAGGTAATTGTGTATTACTGATTTGACAAAAAGGTCATTGTGTATTAGTGACTTGACACTAAGGTCATTGTGTATTACTCACTTGACACAAAGGTCATTGTGTATTACTGATTCGACACAAAGGTCATTGTATATAACTGACTTGACACAAAGGTCATCTTGTATTACTGACTTGACACAATGGTCATCATGTATTATTGACTTGACACAATGGTCATCTTGTATTACTGACTTGATACAAAGGTCATTGTGTATTACAAAGGGCATTGTGTATAAGTGACTTGACACAAAGGTCAATGTGTATTTGTGACTTGACACAAAGGTCATTGTGTATTAGTGACTTGACACAAAGGTCATTGTATATAACTGACTTGACACAAAGGTCATTGTGTTTTGCTGATTTGACACAAAGGTCATTGTATATTACTGAATTGACACAAAGGTCATCATGTATAACTAACTTGACACAAAGGTCATCATGTATTACTAACTTGACACAATGGTCATTGTGTATTACTGACTTGACACAAAGGTCATTGTGTATAACTGATATGACACAAAGGTCATCATGTATTACTGACTTGACACAAAGGTCATCATGTATAACTGACTTGATAAAAAGGTCATCATGTATTAGTGACTTGACACAAAGGTCATTGTTTATAACTGACTTGACCCATATTTAGACATTTTAGAGCACAGTACATCAACACCCCTTAGAATCTCCAAAATATTAGACATTTTGAATTCTCATTTATCATATTTTTTTCTGTCAACAATATCTAAAGTACCCATTATGACACAACTATTAAGTTTTATTCAACTGTTAAATATAAGATTTAATCATGCAGATATCTTAATTTGTTATTCCATCAACTGATTTAAATAAATTGTATCAAGTATTGCCTACTTATTGAAAGACATGTCCATTTATCAAATATGCAAATTCTGCACAACTATCAAGTAGGTAATTTATTTATCAAGCCACTAAATTTATGACGTATCAAACATCTATGTGTTTTTTTTACATATAAATCATCAAAGCTGTAAAGACAATTAATGTTTAACTCTTTGCACGCTAAGCACTCAATTAGTTTAAACTTATTCATTTGTTCTTACAACTTATATAAATCACCCTATAAGTCTTCCTGGGTAGAATCAGTACTAAGCATTGTGCAAAAAAAGTGTCTTGCTTTAGGACACCAATGTGGCCATGAAGGAGAACTGAACCTACGACCCTCTGATCATGGGTTCGATGCTCTACCACTGGACCGCATGCTCAACTCAATAAACACACAATTGCAAATCCTGTTAATTGACACTAAGTAGTGGATAGAAGTTGATAGTATATTATATTACATGGATATTTATCAAATAGTTTAAAGAATATTTATGTTTTCCTAACAAGATACCATGAAACACTTCCTCAAATCACAGTGACATAAAATCATGGTCATATATATGTTGAGTTTGGGGTAAAAAGTAAAAAAGTAAAAATAACAAAATTGTCAAAGTAATCGAAGCTTTCACTATCACTATTTACCTTTTTTAATTATGTCCATGAGATCTTTTTTAGTTTTTCTTTGTAAATCAATAAGAACAAAATAATTTGCCCCAAAATCTTTCAAACACATTTACCGTAAATTGCAAACTGGAATTAAAAAGTTTGAAGTGCCTGTATATAAACTAAATATACTAATAAATTGCTTCATATGTAAACTAAATGTGCTAATGAATTACTTCTTATGTAAACTAAATGTGCTAATGAATTGCTTCGTATGTAAACTAAGTGTGCTAATAAATTGCTTCGCATTGAATGTCACTAACCTGTGAATAGGGAACGGGTTTATAGTAATCTACTTTTAGTTTAAACAATACTTTATTCACATAAATACATATATTAAGCATACATTTAACAATAAAGCATAAAGTCATATGTTTAACAAATTATATGGAAAGGATACAGAAAAAAGCTTTAGAAGCTTGACATGTAAATCTGCTTCCATAACAGTTATTTAAATTTCAAATAGACTTTATCATGTTGTTCCTTAATAATTTCAATTTAGCCAAATGTGCAAAAATTGATAAATGAAATAATGATTTATTCAGAATATTTCAAATAAAAAAAAAAAGAGTACTGGTTGAAGAGAAGGAAAGAAAGAGTCTTCATTGATTTTATCTTCTTTCATCCGTTCATTCCGACACAGGGGATAGGTGTTTTGCAAGTTTATGTTTATAAATTCAATTCATTCAGTATTTATTGTTTCTTACTATCTAAGATGAAATATAGACATGTTGTATAATTATGTAGGTAAACGTAGCACCGAATACTAACCTACTATTGACATGTGGCAATAACCACCAGCAGTGGTAAGTATTACATTAGTGTACAGCGGGGGGGCCAATAGCATGCAAAGAGTTAATTATCTACCCTTAATTAAAACTAATTATCAGTCACTACAGTACTTTGTACCTAAGGCAGACCCGGTGAGTAGCCACTAATTTGTTTAACATGCGCCTCCGCCCAACAAACATGCGATCTTCGTAATGACAAACCACAGAAAAAAGTATACGGTGTACGTCACAAGAATTAATATATTCTATTTTTGAATTTTTGAAAGGGGCATAACTCTTGTAAAAAGTTGAAAAGTATCATAGTTTGCATATAGTTTGGAGTCATTATGACAAAACGTGAAACATTTATTTAATTATATTTACATCAGTTTTTACCAGTTTGTCAGGGGAAAAAATCTAGAAAATATCTATCAGTAACTTTTTAATTTTCAAACCTATTGCGACATATACCACTAGTTTTATGATGTTTTTTTGATAATGTCTTAAATACCATGAAGTTTATATAAAGATAGTAACAGACTATATTAATATTTTCATGGTTCCAACAGCGCTGGTCTAGAGGTAAAGCGTCTGCCTATCATGAGGAAGGTCGTGGGTTCGAAAGCCAACCTGGTAATATTAAAGACTTGAAAAATGGTACTAGAAGCACCCTTGCTTGCTTTAAATATGTATGTGGAGATTATATTTAAATATTTTGAATTAAAACTTGTGGAAAAAGCTCCTGCATGATCAGGAGTAATCGTGCATTAGCACTTTTATATAGTTTTTAAAAAAAACAAAATATATTAAAATAAAAATTACAATACCTCCAGAACTACTTTGAAGTTTAATGTGAAACCAGTCTTTGAAATAAAATACCAGACAAATTCGATTCAAGACTGGTTGCAGTTTTATTAAGTTTACTTTAATTTCAAGTCTGCAAAATTGACGGCAGACGACACATCTTAAGCTAAAATGGCATGATCTCAAGGTTTGCTGACTGTTCACAATCAATTATATAGAGACTATGAGAAGCAATCATTACAAAGACCATGGCCAGATGGGGATTCAAACTCATGACCCCTGGATTGAAAGTAAGACGTGCTACCTAGTGAGCTAATCTCACGCCCCACATTTCTTAACCACGCTGTTAGTCATATCCTCATACATACCAACATACACCTATATGCATATAATAAACCTTTTAGAGGAACAGATATGAGTCAAGGTGGGTGGGGAAATATTGTAAAGGCTGCTCCCAGAGAGATCCATGTGTTAATTGATGTATAACTTGCTGTCAAGTTTTCTAAACATTATTTTCTTGTGCCAACATCTCTTTACCTTTCACTCAAGTTTAAAATGTAAAGTCTGTTTATAACAATTCATGTCATAAAAATGGAAATTACATGCCTATTTAAGGTAAAGTAAGCTCTTGCAGAGACATGATTTCTATTTTTAGCAACAATTTCTATTCAGTTTACTTGAGTATACAATTTTCTTAGCATGATCGTGGCCTAAGCTCCGAGCTGATATTAATTGCTCTAGGGTCAATTTCCTGGTAGAACCAGTACAGGTTGCTTTTTAGCATGACAACGAAATAACATACATTGGAGTAGAAACAGCTATTTTTGTGCTAGCTGCTATTAGATTTTTTCTCTATTTTTAGCAACGGTGGCCATATTGGATATGAGGCTGTGACATTTAGAGGATACAAAATCTGATGAAGCACCAATTTGGTGCATTGAAAACGATTCTAAAGAAGCCATCGTTGTAAGCATTTTGCTGTAAAATATATAGCTTCCCTGTTGGGGCTGTGACATTAGGCGTTTAAGAAAACTTGAGAAAGGATTACCCTAACAACATCTCTAGGTATTTAAATTGTAAATTTTCAGAGTAAAAAAGAACAAAGCTATTGTGTATGAACTATTATTTGCCAAAATGTGTGGTCAAGTGGTAGAGGATTGGTCCAAGGATCAGAGGATCTTAGGGTTGATTCTTTGCCACAGCTATGTGTGGTGTCCTTGAGTAAGACATTTTTTCTGTATATACCTAGAGCTGGTTCTACCCAGGAAGACTTCAAGCGTGATTTGTATAAGTTGTAATTACTTGTTTCAAATTTGATTGATTGAATATCTTGTGTCATTTTTATGCCAGCAGGGGCTATTTATGAAATAGCAGTTTTTATTTTGGTGGGGAATGCAGGTCTAAATTACTTCAATATTTGGGATGGTTTCTGAATATCAGCATTTTATTGTAGAACATAATTGGAAAATCAATGAAAGAATATAACATTTTTTGTGTTTTGTGAGATTTATAAATATTCAAAGAAAATCAATTATTTTATTATATATTGACCTCTAAAAAATACACCATGTTTTTATTCAAAACACTTATCCTTTTGACAATGTGATTAAATCAAAAGATTTCCAATTAGCGGAGACTTAATAACAGAGATGACCAGGCTAGTATCTATCTAATATACATGACCAATAAGTTCAGCTGATACCTTATAGTATTTCTTTAATTAATCTTTGAACTTTTGTTTGAATGGAAGGATTTTGATACCAAAATGAAGCTGATAAGATATTGATTATTTTCTAATTATCAATAATTTAATAATTTTTCTTCTGAATTAAAAAAACTATTACAGGTTGGAAAGAAATGACAAGCACCTGCAGTTAATTACTTATCTGTGTTTATACTATCACTGCAATTATTAATAAAATAATGAGTTGACAAATTCCTTGCAGATGTGTGATTCTCACCATGTATGATAAACACCCATGAATTCTACAAATGATCTGATTGGTTCAATGAGGACTGCAGATTTTATTTGTTTCAAGGCTTGTCCTGTGGTATCATTATTGATAATTGACATTTAAGATTCAACTGAATATGTGAGATTGGAAATATGAAATAATAATATAGTTTACTACAAAGCAAGAAACGAAACTACTTCCAATGAAAATAAATTCCTAGATAAATTCTTTTACAAAAAAAAATAATATTTTACAATATTGTTTTTAAGCTTATCTTAATTATGTACATAGTTCACAACAAAAATGCACATTATGGTTGATTCAAATTGTATGTAAGACAACTGGCCAGGTCAGAAAAAACAAGTTTTTTAATGGTGAAAGAACATTCTAAAATGAAATCTATTAAAACTCATTCCACATGTAACTGCCTTACTTCCTAAAATTACATTTTTGAACCAAGCTGGGCTCGAACTCACAACCTTGCATTGAGAGGTAAGTGATGTTTAGATGCTGCTTTAGACTACTTGGCCAGAGGACCTTCAGTTAGTGTAGAACTTCCAATAATCTAGGCTTTGAAGTTAAGTAAGTTTCAAAAGCCATGTCATATCAAACTTGACTTTGTAAATACAATTATTTTCAAACGGAATGATGAATTTAGTTTTGAAGAAACATTGATTTCCTTGCATTATAAGCCAGGTCCAGCCTGTAGCGCATCTGACTATCAATCCAGGCATCTTCGAGTTTGAATCCCCACCCTGTAACAATCTCTGTGATGACTGATATACGACATTGTGTCTCATTATCATTCGTCTCTCACTGCTGATTCAAGTGGGAAAGTTATCAGTTACTTGTATAGATGGGTTTGCTTGAGTACTGGTTGACCTTTTAGGATCCCAGGAGACAGTAGTTAGGTTGACTGACCTCCTGGTAGCCTTCAATGGCAAGAAAATGAATAAATCGATCAATGCTTGCATTATACTGACTCAAAACAGGCTGAAGGAAGTTTAATCAATCATTTTACAACATAAGTTATATTGATATTTTTTATACTTATTTCAAATTATACTGATTTTGGAACAAATAAGTTTTTACAATTTAGATAAATTAGCTCAAAGTCTATCTGGGTAATTGCTCAAGGACACCACACATAGCTGCCACAGAGCATTAAACCCATGACCTCCCCAATGCTTTACCACTGGACCACATGCAACAATTTTTGGTCATCAACACAGAGGTTGAAACTAGCCTCAATGCTGTGATGATCCAAGTTACTTTGAGGCTTGATATAAAAATCCATTGATCAAGAATTTTTGGTCCGGTGGTGTAAACTGATTTTAGGGTTCAGTCCAAGATAGAAAGTTGAAATATTTTTGAGTCCCATGAGGCCGGCAGCCCCTGACATGCCTCTGGATCTGCCAGTGAAAATGGTTATCAAGATGATGGCATGTGTTTCAATATGAGCCAAAAGTACTAAAATTACTAGAAAGAAGTTGGGAACTACTTTTGACAACAACCAAGTGTCAAAATAAATAACAGTGTGTCCTGAATGAGTTATAACCCAAAATGAGACCAACTGATAAAAAAAATTTGCTATGTAAAATTAACATGTTGCTAGTTACTTTTCATTGTTGCTTATTTAAATTGAATAAATAAAATTTACACCTTGACCAATAACTATTGAACAGTTGGTGCTGCCTGACAATATAGGCCAAATGGGCAATTAAAGACCCAAAACTAATGAAAAATGTGACTTCACTTTCAAACTTTCGTGGTAAAGCAATGTTGGCATCACTAAGTATAAATAGTTTAAAATTACCTTTGTTGCTACTGAAACCTGGACAGAAAATAAAATAGTGAAAAAAAAAATGAGCCATGAAAGATAACTCACACAGGAGTGATGTTCTGTATACATATGTGACAAACTGTGACAGTTGTCTTCCCTTTCTGTACAGAAGATGTAGGTGGGGTTATATAAAACAAGAGCTGTCAGAGGACAGCACAGCACCTCACCTAGACTTCAGGCTGTCTTTTGTCAGAAAGCAGTAAATGCTATACCACAGGCAAAATTTAACATTGTCAGAGAAGGTGTATATCTTCACATACACATAAGCTAGTAGGAAACAAAACACTGTTCTCAATTTTCAATAACCCCAACATCCTTGACCTTGGTGTGATCAACAGGTCACCCTCTTATCAAGGTTTACCATATCTTTTAAGATTGGAATGCGGCAGTATTTACTTTTTAAAAAACAAATTCTCAGTAACATTTTTGAAACCCTGGAAATGCAGTACTTGATCAACACAATACGCAAGACACAGATGCAAATATCACACTAAGACGTGCCCTTATTCCGCATGACAAAAAAAAGTGTACACAAGCTCTGTATGGTCTATAAAGGCCAACTTGTCGTCAAAATCTCATAATGGCCAACTTGCCATCAAAAAATAATCAATAGTATGTTTGAAACCCTAGACACGCCCGATACTTGAGTGGTATAATACACAAGAAGTAGACACCAGTTTCTCAATGAGACAGGCCCTAATGCTGCATGATAAATATGTGTGCAAAAGCTCTATATGGTCAGTAAAGGCCAACTTAACATCATTCCCTGGATGAATCAGAATAATCTCAACCCCAGTAAAAACTAAAATAATCTCAACCCTAGTTGAAACTAAAATAATCTCAACCCCAGTAGAAACTAAAATAATCTCAACCCCAGCAGAAACTAAAATAATCTCAACCCCAGCAGAAACTAAAATAATCGCAGCAGAAACTAAAATAATCTCAATCCCAGCAATAACTAAAATAATCTCAACCCCAGTAGAAACTAAAATACTCTCAGTATTTTTGTTAATTATCAATACCTGCAGAGAGTAAGTGAGTGTGGAGTTATAAAAAATGGAGCAGGCTGAATTTTATGTCTATTAATGGGGAGAAAAACTCAATATTTAAATTTAAACACATAATAAAATTTACAGCACTGTGAATAGAAACATAAATTGTGCTTTGATTACCACTGAACAAACAATGTTACATGAATTATATATGTAACAGACAGAAAACCAGAGCAATCTTTGAGACAAAGTACTGTAGTAAACTAATTAATTAATTACATAATAAATAATACAAACTGTACACAAAATGATCAGTGGCATAGCTGCCTTTATGCCACAACACCCGGGCTCGCACATTTTAAAAAAAATATATATTTAACTTTTGATTTTCTTGCAAATGCATAATTCTATCACTCAGAACATAGAAAATGCTACCTTATAAAGTAAAAACATTTTTGAGGGAAGAGGGAGGGGGCATGCCCCAGATCCCCCTGTTACCTGGTGGGCTTACACACCATTTAGTGTCAGCTACACTACTGATGATCAGTAATACAATGTGTGTTAGATAAAATATTGCAATATTTATGTAACTATGTAAGATATGACAATAAAATTCAGTCTTAAAACAGAAACATTAGTTTTAACTGAGCTATATAAACATTAACTTACTGATTCAAGGAATTATATACAGAAGGAAAGGCAACTGATTGAGATTTTGTGAACGCTCGCATATTCACACAAAATCTTGCAATATCTCGTTTTCAATTATCTTATAACTTCCATTCATCTCAGGTACACAAATTTGTATACTGCAGCTAGAATTGCAGCCACACAGAAGCTGTCAAAACTGAAGTTGACAGAAGAGATCGAGATTTTGTACAAGCTAGAAATAGCTTTATTCTCATTTCTATTGTTACATATTGCTGTATATTGAATATATGCATATTTAATATGTTGAAAACAAATAAATATTGATTAAACCAAAACAGAAGTCAACATTGAATGTTTTGAGTTTTTGAAATTCTTATTGAGTTACTAAGTGGACATCTTTTTTCGATTTTTAGTAAAAATGACCTTGACCTGACTTACAGAAAACAAAACCCAAGCTTCATATATATGTCAGAAACTTTTGCATTAAATATCATCAAATAATCAATTTTTTAAGTTTTTGAGCCGAAACCATTTTTTCATATTTTAATGACCAAATGACCCCAATTTATCTCAAGACCAATCTAAAGCTTCCTCTTCCTGTTAAGAACCTATACACAAATTTCATCAAAATATCCCAAATGGAAACTGAAGTTATTGAGAGAAAATCATTTAGGGATGGACAGACACATGAACAGATGGGGGTAACACTATTATATGCTCATTACTGCTGCATTGTTAGTTAGTTTCCCGTTTTTGTGGCCGAAATTCAGCCAAATTGTGTATTTTGAAAATTCCCCTCAAAAAGAAAAAAAATTGGGGCCACAATAGGGATTTTTGAATAGGAAAGTAGCCAAATTTTGGCCTCTGTCCATTAAGCCCTGATAAGTCACTGATGATATTAAGAATTTTATTAATAAATACTGATAAAGAGTCCAACATAGACATGAATGCACAAGGGATCTTTTGATAGATTGATATTAGGCCTTTATAAATTAATTGCTAGATTATCAACCAATTTTTTCTTAAAAACGGGGAAGGCTGGAGGTTTTTACTTTTATTTTCTATTCTTATTTTTAAATTATTTAATGTTTTTTTTAATAAAAAAAAAAAAAAAAAAAAAAAAAAAAAAAAAAAAGTTATATGAAAATATAAAGGGTTGGGATGGCATGAAAATTAGGGGGTGGGTGGGGATGATTATCTAGCAATTAATTCATTATGGCCTTACATTCTGGCTTTGTTTATTTACAAACGGTTGTAAACATATTATTGATTTTTTATCGTCAATTTAAACCCAATACGCTTTTTTGAAACTACGTCATTCTACATCTACCATATTAGGAAATGACAGCCCTTTTATGTGTTACATCAACTATGCAATACAATAGATTCAATATAAATGTGTTACCTGTATTGGATGAGTATAACTATAGATAAAATGACATAGTTTCTCAATAGTGTATTGGATTTAAACAGGTAATACAAGTAAAGGTGCTCAATCACGGACGTCAACATATTAGAATTAACAGTAATTACCCGCTTTTTCTTACTGTTCAATAACAAATTTGGACAATTATCAATAAAATTTGAATCAACTACTTTTATAATAATATTTTGCAGCATTTACATTGTATATATTGTCAATG
Source organism: Panopea generosa (assembly GCA_029582155.1). NCBI lineage: Eukaryota > Metazoa > Mollusca > Bivalvia > Adapedonta > Hiatellidae > Panopea > Panopea generosa. Next base: position 48,827,256 of record CM055911.1, read on the forward strand.
CAAATCCATTGTGTTAATTGCTTTACCAGTATATCTACCTGCATGATATTTTATATTATATAAGCTACAAAAAAGACTTTGAATTTTTTAACCAAAGGTTGTTTTTTTTCTTCTCAAAATGTAAATGGCCAAAGGTGCATTCTGCATTCAGGTTATTTTTGAGCATTTTTTTGTATGTAAAGAATATCAGTTACTTAGGGGAATTTCATTTAAATCAGATTTTCTTTTTCCGGGGTGAAAAAGTGTAGGCCAGGGCCTGCAGTGCCTACATCAAACACCTTGAGGTTGTTTGTAAACTCTGTAACTACCAAGGATTTTTTTTCTTTACAATGAAAGGGAGATAGGTTAAGAATTAACTTTATTATTGATAAACCATACCGTTTACTGTACAATACATGTATGTAAATGTAAAGAAAATATATTGCAAGTTAAAGCTAACTTTACATTAAAGCTGATTGTACATTAAAGCTATTAATACAGTAAAGCTTACTGTGAACTAAAGCTAACTGTACATTTAATTTATTGTATAGTTAAGCTAATTGTACAGTTAAGATATAATGTACAATAAGCTTTAATGTACAGTTGACCTGATGTGGGCTGTCAATCAAACAAGTCAATAATCCAATCAGCAATCAATATTGGTTGTTACAGTGCCATTTTTCTTAAACAAGCGAGCCATCTCTAAGTTAACACTACATAGTACTACATTGTATTTACTTGGACAAATAATGCCACATGGCCAGTTGACGGACTGATAGTCGCTCTTGTATTAGGTCAATTAGAACTTTTAATGTACATTTAGCTTTAATTTACAGTCAGCTTAAAACTAACTGTACAGTAAAGCTGACTGTACAGTAAAACAAACTGTAAAGTACAGTTAATTGTAAATTAAAGCTTATTGTATTTTAAAGCTAACTGTACATTGAACCTTATTGTACATTCAAGCTAACTGAAAATTAAAGCTAATTGCAAAATGAAGCTAATTGTACATTAAAGCTAATTGATAATTAAAGCTAATTGCAAAATATAAGCTAACTGAAAAGAATATTGCAAATTAAAGCTAAACACTCTTGTTAAAAGATCCAGAGCAGTTTTCATAAATACAATGAACAAAATCTCTTTCCTACCTTCCTTTGACATTCCCATAGCAAAACACTTCTGCAGTCGGCAATACTGACATCGGTTCCTTGTCACTTTGTTGATCACACAGCATTTGTCCTTGTGACATGTGTACTGCATGTTCTTCTGAACACTTCTTCGGAAGAATCCCTGAAATACAAAAGCAAAACAAATTAGAAGTATGTATTTGATGGCAATTTTTGATTATGCCTCTGAAGGCATTAAAAATAATGCAAGTCTGCTGTGGTCCTGGCCTTTTGAACTTCGCTGTCGGACTGTTGTAATTTTTTACTTCAGCTGTCTCCATCAGACCTTTCTAAAATTAAAAAATATAAAATCATTTGGGTAAAAATTATATCAATGCCAATGGTTGCACTAACTTCTTTGTCATATCAAAACTTTAAGGCAAATGGAACCGATCAAAAATGAAATACACAGTGCAGAAATACGAACAAAGTTCAGACTTTTTCAAAATTCTTGTGGACCTTTCAAAGAAATAACTTGAAGGCTCAGAACCTGCCCGTCACATTTTTAAGCCCCTAATGGTGCATCCACAAAGTCAGGAAAATATTAAGCTCTCATAAAACTATTAAAGGGCCATAACTCCATCAAAATACAATGGAATGTGTTATGCTAAAGGAGTTGTGGCCCTTTAATTAATTTAACATGTGCAACTTCATACTAATATGAAAAAAAAAAGTATCAAAGTTGAGAAATAAAATAAAAGATGTCTAGAAAAATCAACCTCTTGTATATGTAAAATTATTTAAAGGGCCACAACTCCTCTAAAATTGATGAAATAAAATGCTATGATGACTTTCACATCTGAACTTGATGTACCGGTATTTCCTATCCAGTATTTAGAGAAATACTTACAGACGCAGACCTTCACCTCATTGTAAACACTAAAAAAATATTTTTTCAAAATCTCTTTTTTTAGCTGAATCCTTCCTTTAAACAGATTTTCTTCCCTGTCATTTACCAGTGTTATTTAATCAGATCACATGACTTTGCATACACTAGGGATCTCTTTACAGAAAACTTACTTATATATAATGTAAATAAACTTTGTTGCTAAACTTTTCGTGACCTCATTCTAACCTAGGTTTGACATGTAAAGGCTCAAGTGCTTCCCAGCTTATCTGGTCTTGCAGAGGGCTTGTTATTGAACTATAAATAAATATATTAAACTGACGAGTTGTCTGTACGCCTCCGCCATACTTCTGCAAATCAGAACAAATACTAACTGAAACAAAATGGTACATGTGTAAATGTATCTAATAATGTTATGTTAATATCTTCATATCAGGTAAGTATATATCTGTTTGTAATATAGTCAGGCCTGGACAGCTCAGCTGGTAGCATGTCTGACTATCAATCCAGGGGCCATGAGTTCCAATCACTGCCCAGCAACAGCCTCTGTTATAAATGACAAAGGACATTGCATCTCATTATCATTCGTCTCTCACCCCTGATTCAAGTGTGAAAGTTATTAGTTATTTGCCTAGATGGGTGTGCTGGAGTACTGGTTAACCAGGATCCCAAAAAAGAATGGTTTAATAAATTGATCATCTGTTAGCCCTCAATGGCATAAAAATGATGCTTAATATTCAAACACACACATCATACCATACATTTATCTGTTTGTAATAAACAAGCACCAGTAAATATTGAAGAAAAACTACAGTAAAGCCATTATAAATTAATTGCTAGATAATCATCCAAATTTTTCTTAAAAAGGTTGAGGGTGGGAGGATTTTATTTTTGATTTTTTATCTTATTTTTAAATTTTTTGATGTTTTTTTAAAAAATTTTTTTATGAAAATAAAATGGGTTGGGGTGGCATGAAAATTAGGGGTGGGCAGGGATGACAATCTAGCGGACGGAGGATGCTTTTTAGATAATTGTTTTATATAAATATAATTACTATTAACCCATTTAAAATGTTTTCATGTAATGATCTGTCATCATGCAAGAAAATCTCACGTGAGAAGAGAAGTGTTTTTTTTAGCATTGGCTGCACTTAACATTTCATGTACATGTGTATTTCATTTTGTATAACTTTTTATCTTGTAAATAAAAGGTGGACGCATGGAAGATTTTCATCTATAAATAAAGTCGCTTATTACTGTTTTGTTAGATATTTTATTATTTCTATAAAAATATATATAAAAAATTATAATCATAAATTTATAGAAATAATAAAATATCTAACAAAACAGTTATTGGTATGAATCTGTAAAAGAAAAGAGTTCCATTTCAGTGTGCCAGACTCGATTAACAAAGTCTCTAGTGCACGTCTGATTATCAATAAAGGGGTCACGAGTTTAAATCTCCGCTCGGCCACAGTCTCTGTGATGATTGATATATCACATTCAACTCATTATCATTTATCTTGCTGCTGATTCAAGAAGGAAAGTTATGTTTTACTTGCTGAGATAGGGTGTGCACAAGTACTGGTTAACTTTCCAGGATCCCAGGAAAGAGAGGTTAGGTTTACTGATCGCCTGTTTGCCCCCAATGGCATAAAAAAGATGTTTAAAATTCAATCAACCAATCAAAACAATATGCACACCTATTCAAGATTAACGTCTTTTACTCTTTTTAATGATCCACGAAATCTGTATAAAAATAATAAAATATCTAACACAACTTTTTTTGTATATAAGTATATTTCTTAAAAAAAAATAGTTCCATTTCAGTGACTATTAACATGATGTATTCCTACATAAGACAAGAATTCATGTCAAAAGATCAGAACTATAGATCAGCTTTGTATTAAAGAAATAACATTAAAATGATACCTGATAACAAAAAAATTGAATTATCGCAGTGATTACTTACATTGTGGTAATGCCTACTTAAAGATGACTGGTTCTCTATTTCATGCTAAATAAAGTTAATATAACATCCAGTCTTGATATAAAAAACAACCATTCTAACACTTGTCTGTCACGCAATACATTATCATGTCCATGTTATGACCAACAATTGACCAGTGAGGACTGTTTGTGAAGTACGGTCTATATTTGGCTAAGTAGGAGCTATTATGTCCTTATCAGAAGGAAAAGTGACCTTAATATGACCACTGACCAATAGTGATCATTGATCAACAATTGTGGTTGTGGGTGGGGGGACTTCAGTGCTAATAAGGTCATCAATAGAGATATTATATAAAGTAAGAAGTTAAGAAAGTAAAACAATAGACAATGGGGAAGGAAAACAATAGACAATGGGGAAGGAAAACAATAGACAATGGGGAAGGTAAACAATAGACAATGGGGAAGGTAAACAATAGACATTTGGGAAGGAAAACAATAGACAATGGGGAAGGTAAACAATAGACAATGGGGAAGGAAAACAATAGACATTGGGGATAGAAAACAATAGACAATGGGGAAGTTAAACAATAGACAATGGGGAAGGTAAACAATAGACAATGGGGAAGGTTAACAATAGACAATGGGGAAGGTAAACTATAGACAATTGGGAAGGAAAACAACAGACAATGGGGAAGGAAAACAATAGACAATGGGGAAGGTAAACAATAGACAATGGGGAAGGAAAACAATAGACAATGGGGGAAGTATACCGAGATCATTTTGTGAAAATAGTTGTTGTTGTTGTTGTTGTTGGCCAGGTCGCATAAGTGACCTAGCTGTATTTAATGTTTACTTATAAATTGATTGTGCACACTTCCATATTGAAATGTCTTAATCATGTGACAAGCAACATGGCATTCGCCTATCAGAAGTTGCCATTGCTTTCCAAAACAGTGCTTCATTTAAAACAACACCTTTTAGTTATTACAAATGTTTTAAAAAAAATATATATATAATTTATGGAAATTGGTTTCTAAAATTCAACCTAAATCTTTCCCTCTAATTACCACCTTCCTATGTGATACTAGAGCATCCACCTTGAATGCAGAAGGTCGTGGGTTTGATCCTCGACCAAGTCATACCAATGAATTGAAAAATGGAAAGAGAAGCTAATTCACTTGGTGCTCAGCATTTACAGGATAGTTCTTTGTCTGTTCGGCTCAATGTCTGTAAAACGTGGCTGTTGCGATATGAAGGAATAAATACAACAACCATTGGATGCTTTTGAAAAGAACACAACTTTTTTTTTTACCATGGAAGTTCTGCAAGAATCTTTCATGGAATAAAGTTGAGTGAAGTTTTTTGCATGTATCTTAAAATTGGCCTTGGGGTTGGATTTCCTTATCACAACTTAAAATTCATTACAGATTTATTTTCTCACCTAAGGAAAATGAATCATATCTTACAATTGATTGATTGATTGATTGAATATTTAGCGTCATTTTTATGCCATCGAGGGCTAACAGACGATCAGTTAACCTAACCATTGTTTCCTGGGATTAACCAGTACTCGACCATACCCCATTTCCACAAGTAACTGATAATTTTCCCACTTGAATCAGTGGTGAGAGACGAATGATAATGAGACACAATGTCGTATATCAATCATCACAGAAACTCTTGCCGGGCAGGGGATTCGAACTCATGACCCCATGATTGATAGTATGACGCGTAACCAACTGAGCTATTTGAGCCCGGCATATCCTACAAAAAAATTATTATATATTCTATAAGTGGTCACCTGTGTTTAGTGGCCACTTCAAAATCCCCCCCGTGTAAATTGCCTATATAAAGTACATTTATTAAAAGGTCACCTATTTAACACGGCCAGCAACCAGTTTATTTCATCCCAAACAATACCTGTAAGTGGTCAGGTTTAAGCGGTCAGATGTAGTGGCCAATCCTTATCACTTAGTGGTCACACCTTTTGGCTCGCCCCTATTCCAATCATATTGTATAATGCCGTGATCAATTAACACTTCTGCTTCTGTTACAAAGACACACCTCTTTACCCAGAGCAAGTGTGCATATATACAGCCTAATAAGCAAAAAGAATTGCGAGATCCACAACATTAATTTGTTAGCGAAATTATTACCTAGGCTGGGTAAATGACTGTGTAAGGGCGTGTATTTATGGAAGTTTTATTTAGGTTTATGACGCATGTAAACACATTGGAAGCAAATTTTACTGAGGTGTTTATGCACAATTATCGAACTGGGTAAGATCAAAAAGATAATTGCAATTGGTCAGTTTGTTTAAATCATAATTAAATTAAATTTTATCGGCTATGAAAATGGGTGCAAATGTAATGGAAAAGCATTATTTTTTCATATCATAATTTTTTTTATTTGTGATTGATTTGATGCATATCGTACACAATATCTGCTGCGAAAAAAAAGTGTTTGACTTTGGATGACATGTACGAGTGGTAAAACACCTGAATTTTTGGAAAAGGTATCGATAAAACACAGAATGTGTCCTATCGTAACCGCGAGATAATGGAAGAATATGAGCTACACATTTTTACTGGATTTTAAGGCGTCTGCTAAATAAAAAAATTAGTATGAAATATAATGTTTTTTTAATTAAATAATATAAATTATTTATTTATATGTACTTCTATATAAAATACTATCAGTTCAAATATTTTCTTCCTGTGAATTTTTCGCATTTACCCCCAGTACATATTTCCCAACAACTTACAGGCATGGTACAGATGGCGAGATTTCACTTTGATTTCAATTTGATCTGTTATGCACAATCCAGGATTTCAGACGTATCCAGGATTTCAGCTTAGAGGGTCACACACAAAATCAGAACAGAAACACATGTTTTTCAGTAGAAATATAATGTATTTCAAATAAAATATATGAGTTCATGGGGGGAAGGGCGCAGGCTGTTTTTTTCAAAGAGTAGATCCGCCATTGGCACAGGCCCTAATGTAGTAAAAATTGTTTGAATGACGTCAAGCAGTATTAAATGCTGTCTATTTTTATAATGGGGATTTTATTTCAAGTTTACCACTCTAATTTAGACATCAATTTTGTCATGTTTTGGTGGATTTGAAATGACCACTTTACCCTTTACTCCATAGATACGCGTTTTCCCGCACCAATCACAGAAGGCCTTTGAAAACAGTGCAGGAAGAGTTCAATCTGAACACTTCCTGCACTGTTTTCCACTGTCAGTTAGTATAAACATAATTCACCCAATAATTCAAAAGCCGTCTAAATTAGGTGTCCAACGGCGTCTATATTAGAGGTGTACAAAGGTGTCTATAGGAAGTAAAGGGATAGAATTGACTTTACTCATTGACAAATGATAATGTCCAAAATGATTATTATAAGTGAAGATTGATTGGTTGCTTAAATATAAAGCGTCATTTTTTGCCATTGAGGGCTAACAGATGATCAGTTAATCTAACCCCTGTTTCCTGGGATCCTGAAATTAACCAGTACTCAAGCACACCCCATCTCCGCAAGTAACTGATAACTTTCCCACTTGAATTAGTGGTGTTAGATGAATGATAACGAGACACAATGTCCTATATCAATCATCACAGGGATTCAACTCACAACCACTGGACTGATAGTCAGACACTCTACCAACTGAGCTAACCAACTGAGCTTATAATAACAGAGCACAGCTGTGCCCCTTTAAATGCAATTCACATAACATTAAAAGTTTTTGAAGCATATTCAATGTTTTAATCTGATTGCATAATCAAGTTAGAGTAAAGTGCATTATCTCCTGCCAGATGAAACAATAATTTATCACCATTGTAACACAGCCAACAGACAGCTCACCGACAAACTTTCTACACTAGAAATGTCACGCTGACATAACCTTCAGAATAATGCACTGCAATGCATTGGCAAAAAAAACGCATATACATATTCGTGGTAATACGAATGTAATAATAACTGCAGTCTAGCCTGTAGAGTAATAAACCATTCCCTGGGAAGAAGTTTTGCAGTGAATTTAAATAGGGTGGGGTGACTATATAACTGCTATAATATTTTCACCCATCCCTCTATTCTTACAAAATACTTTGGTTTCTATCTGAATTAGAGCTTTTGTTTGTTCAAGTATAGTTTGTCATTAAAGTGAAGATAATCAAGCTATCATTTAAAATAATGAATCAAATTATATTATTTTAAGTATGAAAATTGGGGTGGATGTGGGGTGGAGAGGGGGGGGGGGTGAAAATATTATAGGGAGGGAGAAAATATTATAGCAAAATTCTGCGAATATGTAATACGACACCGGCACAATCAAGTTGCACACCACATATTGTCTTCATGTGCTATTTATTCTTGCAAATATATTTAAATATCAAATTTATTACACAATAACATATTGGAAAGAATTTAGTTTGAGATTATTGGATTAGTATCCAGCTTTATTTTTTTCATTTTTGATGTAATGATGGTGGATCCTTTCCATAAGTGGAAATTGCATTGCGAAGACAATAATTGGGGGGGAGGCAACGAAAAATGTCAATCAATGTACAGGTCAACATCCTTGTTCTTCATTGTTTTAATCTGTTAAACTAGCATGAAATCCCATTTATCTTTAAGGGAATTTTTTCATGAATTAGGAAAAAACAATTATTTTTGGGAAGGAGAATGGTGGGGCCAAAATTCAGCCTGAAAAATGGCAAAAAAACCCCACTGGAATCCAATACATTTTATTTGCTGAATATTTCCTCCTTAATATTTTCAAAAAGGAACTGTCAACTACAGAGTTTCACCTTAAGCTATAACCCTTTTGCCTGCAAACACTTAAAATTCAGAGACCTAGGGATTGTTGAATTTTAATAAATGTATCAACATGAACTTGTTGAATATTCCTGCCATACAGTTTTAAAATATCTCTATGAACCCCAGGGACCCGGTGATTGAAAGTCAGACGAGCTAATGACTGAACTAAACAGGTTTGGCATCTTTTAATAAAAATGAGTAGGACGCAACACATGTGCAAGAATTTCACTGCAAGAATACAAGTTCCTGTACATCGTAATATCAACCATGACAAATAACCAACATGACCTGTTTTCATATTAAACAGCTACACACCATATAATAATTAAGTACAAAGACACCTTCAGAATTTTTAACATTGGGCGAATGAATGGACAGATAAAATGAATGAAACAACAGACAGGGTTAACAGTTAATGCCCCTTTAACATTCCTTGATTGGTGGGGGCATTTTTTTCTATTATTTTTTTTTTTTAAATGGGGTTTAATGCCATTTTTAACACATTTCAGGTTATATATGGCATATCTAGTTTTACTGGTGGAGGGAAACCTCAGACTGAGTAGAACCACGTCCTTCTGCAAGTAACTGGCAAAGTTTTTGGGGCGAGCGGGACTCAAACCTATGACCTAAGTGGTGAGGGGTAAGTGATCTTGAGAGGGCGCCTTAGATCACTTGACCATGGAGGACCCTTAGAGGGGGCATAAAAATAAAGTTAAAGCGGTAGCTATTACCTTACAACCCTCACACGAGCTGACACCGTAGTGGTAACCTGATGATTTGTCCACACACACCACACACGGTTTGTACATACGGGGTGGGGGCGGCGGGGAAGGTGACATACTCTGCTCTGACATCGTGGTGGGGCTTTGTAGCTCAGTATACATCCCCTGTCCGTCATACATCAAGCCTGAAACTACATTATAAAATATGACATTGTAATAAAACACGCTTTGAAGCATTTGCTCATAGTGCCCTATTTTTTTATCACAATAAATAAAAATTATGCCCTTCTGCAATCTTATTCAACAGTCCTTATGTATACACCTACTTATTGGTGGGACTGGTTAGCTCAGTCTGTAGCATGTAGGATTTTCATTTCAATCAAAGGGTCATGAGTTCGAATCCTTGCTCGGCCACTTTCCCGTGAGTATTGATACACAACATTTCATCTCATTGTTCTTAATCCCTCACTGCTGATTCAAGTGGGAAAGTAATCAGTTACTTGCAAAGATGGGTGTGCTTGAATTCTCAAGTTAAAATACCTGTTATTTTGACATAGCAGCGTCACCTAAGTGTTGATTTATATAACTCATCTTCCATAATGTTAACACTATCTCCATAAATGGTGTTTGGTATTTAGCGTCACTTTTAATACTTTTTCAATCCTATTGTGATAGTGTCTACTTGAGACGGTACTTTCTCTAACCCCTGCCAGACTGGAGTATCACAGACACCTTGTTTGATACTCCACCAAGTCAAATTATAATGACACTGGACCAACCAGACCTAGAACGATCCTTAAAATGCGGAGTGCAAAGCAAGGAAGTTTTTACTCATACTTTTCAGTATAACCTGACTGGGGATCAAACCTACAACCTTCTGCATGCAAGGCAGAAGCTCTACTCCTAAACCCGCGGTATAACTTACATAAAACAAAACCACTTACAGTATTAATGGCAACTTTTGTCAACTCGCCAATGCACGCATGACATACACCATATTACCATTGTGACAATGAACCATTTTCATAATTTTTTGTGATATAAGGTCAAAGCCCGTAACAAATTAATTCCTAGATTTTGTAAAAAAACAGTTAAATATGAAGTTTCAGATATAAAGACTTCAATATTAGGTCATTATAAATAAATTGCTAGATTATCATCCAAAATTGTTTTTTTATGAAAAACATAATGGTCAGGTCAGGGCGGCATGAAAAATTAGGGGGGCAGGCAGGGATGATAATCTAGCAATTCATTTATTATGGCTGTAATGTGGCTATACGGTTAAACCAAAGATTATGTAAAGACTGATTTAATGCATGAGGATATCTAAACCGATATCAATACAACATGAGAACAGTCGGTTGCAATAGTGTCACAAACTATGGTAGGTCACAGACTAGGTATTTCATTTCTTTACTACCAGGTATCTGTGAATTAAGAGAAGAGTTTCAGGTATGGTAAGCCCGATGTCAGTATAATGTGACTGGGTGGGGTATCATACCATGTGTCTGCGGCATGATACTCCAGGGTGGCAGCACTCAGAATACTGCCACAAGTAGATATCATCACAATATGATTGAAAAATAGTTGAAAGCAATTTGTGAACAGGTCACAGGTCAATAACAATTGAGGTTTGACTGTATCTAAATTTGAATTTTATATAGTTGGTTTCTTCTGGTTTTAGATATATTTTCTTTGAGTGGAGTTCAGCGCTGTTTTCAAAATCTTTACAATGTTGCAATATAATTCATGTATTCATGACACCCCTAAGCAAAAAACCTAGGCAACCTTACATCCTAAATAATCCACCATACCCCGCCCCCTATCCTACAAATCCAGACATTGTGACATACATAATTCACCATACCTTCCCTACCCTTCAAATCTAGAAAATGTTACATAGATAATTCACCATATCTCCCCTACCCCTCAAATCTAGGAAATGTTACATAAATACTTCACCATATCTCCGCTACCCCTCAAATCTAGGAAATGTTACATAAATACTTCACCATATCTCCCCTACCCCTCAAATCTAGGAAATGTTACATAAATAATTCACCATACCTCCGCTACCCCTCAAATCTAGGAAATGTTACATAAATACTTCACTCTACCTCCATTACCCCTCAAATCTAGGAAATGTTACATAAAAAATTCACCATACCTCCGTTACCCCTCAAATCTAGGAAATGTTACATAAATAATTCACCATACCTCCGCTACCCCTCAAATCTAGGAAATGTTACATAAAAAATTCACCATACCTCCGTTACCCCTCAAATCTAGGAAATGTTACATAAATAATTCACCATACCTCCGTTACCCTTCAAATCTAGGAAATGTTACATAAAAAATTCACCATACCTCCGTTACCCCTCAAATCTAGGAAATGTTACATAAAAAATTCACCATACCTCCGCTACCCCTCAAATCTAGGAAATGTTACATAAATACTTCACCATACCTCCGCTACCCCTCAAATCTAGGAAATGTTACATAAATACTTCACCATACCTCCGCTACCCCTCAAATCTAGGAAATGTTACATAAAAAATTCACCATACCTCCGTTACCCCTCAAATCTAGGAAATGTTACATAAATACTTCACCATACCTCCGCTACCCCTCAAATCTAGGAAATGTTACATAAAAAATTCACCATACCTCCGTTACCCCTCAAATCTAGGAAATGTTACATAAATAATTCACCATACCTCCGTTACCCTTAAAATCTAGGAAATGTTACATAAAAAATTCACTATACCTCCGTTACCCCTCAAATCTAGGAAATGTTACATAAATAATTCACCATACCTCCACTACCCCTCAAATCTAAGAAATGTTACATAAATAATTCACCATACCTCCGTTACCCCTCAAATCTAGGAAATGTTACATAAATAATTCATCATACCTTCACTACAAATCTATTCTAACCCAAGAGCGTAGCCCCCAAGTAAGGAAATCCCTTTTCAATATGGCATTTTAAACAGATAACCTTTTGGCAATTTGGGATCAGTGAGAACATATAGGTATGATTTATTGGGAAGAAAAAAAAAAAATGTCTTAAAGTTTTTAAAAAGAATCTGATATAATTTCCCTTTAAAAGAGACTAGCCTTCTGAATAAACATCTTCACGTATCTTGCAGATAAGATAACATAATCAGCCAAACATTATCAATGACAGACCTACTCTTTAAAAAGCCGGGCCTGATTAGCTCAGTCGGTTATGCATCTGACTATCAATCCAGTTTGAATCCCCGCCCGGCAACAGTCTCCGTGATGATTGATATACGACATTGTGTCTCATTATCATTCGTCTCTCACCACTGATTCAAGTGGGAAAGTTATCAGTTACTTGCAGAGATGTGGTGTGCTCGAGTACTGGTTTATCCCAGGAAACAGTGATTAGGTTAACTGATCGTCTGTTAGCCCTCGATGGCACAAAAATGATGCTAAATATTCAATCAATCAATCAATCAATCAATCAATCAATACTCTTTAAAAAAAACAGCATACGCTCCCACTAAACTCTGTTACTTTATCAAATTTCACTATATTTCTACTGAAAAATGTGTGCCATTTCAGATTTTGTGTTGCGCTCCCTAAATACACGCACCCCCTCTAAACTAAAATGGATTCACCCCTGATTATGACCCAGCCAACTTTAACATTTATGTGTACATAGATCTCACTTCCCCCATGAAACATCTCTTATACCCAAAAAACATCTACATAACCACTAACAAAAAAGATCTAGGCTAGCCTGTAAATTATATTATGGCAACACGTTCAGTCAACCATAACCACTTCTCAAACAACAAAAACATTGGCATATATACATGTTACAACAGCAGGGTAAACAAACCCTACCCCATAAATGTCAACACAATCAAATATAAAAAATATATCAAGCTAATTAAATACGTTGACAACATTTAGCTCAGTCCACCAGCAGCCAGACAACAACAAATAATTACATAAAATGTCATTGGTCAACCCAGCAACAATATGCCACTAACCTTGCCACAAAAGTTCACCCTGTACCTTCCCTTCTATACCGCAGTAGCCCTGAACTCTGTTTGACCCTTAATCCGCACACTGTGTGACCTCGCTCCAACATAACTCCATGATGAGCAAACACACTATATAACAATATTTACAGTGTGTGTGTGATAACCTAGTCAGCAAGGCCTCACGGTGACCTTGCTCATCCAATCAGACTTTGTCATATTCCAGTCATGAAGAAATCCAATACCAGATCGAGGAGCAAAACGAGTGAAACCATGTCCAATACTACGGCCTTGTTACCCAAATAATCCACAATATATACATTTTTTCAAACACGAAAAAACACAGATGTCCAATAAACTATATGCCTACACATGCTGAACCTACACATACTGAAGTATAACAAAACATAATATCTGGATTGAATGTGTAAAATACTGGTTAACTATATGTTACACAGTCATGTTTGAAGTATAACAGAACATAATATCTGGGTTGAATGGGAAAAAATACTGGTTAACATATCCGCATGCTTGGCAACATACCACAGTAGTTTATAGTGCAGGAAATAACAAGACAATACAACAAGTAACATTGGATGAGCAATCCATCAAGTGAAATATTACATCAGTGTAAACAGGAAAAAAGAATTGATCTGTCATTGGGGGGGGGGGGGGGGGGGGGGGGAGGGATGGGGGGATTGAAAAGACAAAAGACAAAAGATCATATCACTTTAATAGTCAGAGATTAAAATCAATGTAACATATGCAGTCATGTTTTATATAACAAAGTGTCTTGTTTTAAAAAAATATTGAAATGGTCATTCGTTAGCACATGATTCCCATTTAGTGCACCTTTTACAGACACAGAGAGTGACAGGAACTAATGTCTTTTCTATTGTCGGCAATTCCCAATCCTTCGCTATCTAGTGTGTCTATGCAAACTTACACTATAATGTTTAATTAATTACCATTGATGCACTATTCTAACTGCTCTAAAGTGTATTTAACAAACTTATATTACTGGTATAACTACTCTTAGGCACTACAGGCCCGGGCCTGCACATTTTCAGAGATAAATAAAAAAAAGAGGTTTAAATGAAAGTACCGTTCGTCATTGGTATGTTTTACATAGTACAAAATACACACACACCGAACCCCTATAATGCACCATTGGCCATTTCATTATATAAAAGTTCTGGGGGTAGACCACCCCACACCCCCAGATCCCTAGGGTCACGTTTTTACATTTACCAAGGTATGCCCTTGTACAAGATTCAAAATTTCAGTTAAGAGGTTGCCTACAGGTACTTAGGGGCACAACACAAAATCTGAAAGGGCACACATGTTTTTCAGTAAAAATACAGTGGATATTGACCAAATATGAGAGTTTAGGGCGGTGGTGGTGGTGGGGGGGGGGGGGGGAATGAAGATTTCACTTATCTTGATTATGCTGAAACACAGCCATATTGGGGCGATGTGTTCTGATACTTAGTATCAGGTGAAATGTTACATCAATAACGCATAGCTATTCCGCAATCTGTGGTTTTTACAAATCTCTACATGATGTCACTTACCTTGATTATGTTGAAACATGTAGCCATACTGGGGCGATATGTTCTGATATTTAGTATCAAGTGAAATGTTACATCAATAACGCATAGCTATTCTGCAATCTGTGGTTTTTACAAATCTCTACATGATGTCACTTACCTTGATTATGTTGAAACATGTAGCCATATTGGGGCGCTGCGTTCGGATACATCATCTGGTCCATATGATATGATGCCTCCATGCCCATCCCTGTAAAACATCAACATAAGGTTCATTAAAATATTTACACTACTTGGTAAAGTGTCAGCCTTACATGAAAAAGGTGGTGGGTTCAATCCCCAGCCAGGTCATACCAAAGACTTGCAAACTGGTACTAGAAGCTTTCTTGCTTGATGCTCAGCAGTTCTGAGTCTGGAGTCTGGTTGGCCAGGCGCCTGTTTCACCAACATATACTTAAATACATAAAAACTTCAATCTAAGAAAAGCAGCCAGGTGATCATGATTTTAGACTGGTTCCAGTTAAACTGCACATGGTTTCATTGATATTTATTATATGATAGATAAATAACCAGTCAAACCTTAGTTCAGTTTTTAAGTATTTAAGAAAAATGTTGGTGAAGCAGAAGTCAGATGTCAGTATAATATGACTGGGTGGGGTATCATACTATGTGTCTGCAGCATGATACTCCAGTGTGGCAGCACACAGAATACTGTCTCAAGAAGACACCATCACCATATAACCTAGGTCTGGTTGGCCTGATGTCGGTATAATATGACTGGGTGGGGTATCATACTATGTGTCTGTGGCATGAAAATCCAGTGTGGCAGCACACAGAATACTGTCTCAAGTAGACACCCTTGCCTTATAACCTAGGTCTGGTTGGCTCGGTGTCAGTATAATATGACTGGACGGGGTATCATACTATATGTCTGTGGCATGATACTCCAGTGTGGCAGCACACAGAATACTGTCTCAAGTAGACACCATCACAATATAACCTACGTCTGGTTGGCTCGGTGTCAGTATAATATGACTGGGTGGGGTATCATACTATGTGTCTGTGGCATGATACTCCAGTGTGGCAGCACACAGAATACTGTCTCAAGTAGACACCATCGCCATATAACCTAGGTCTTGCTTGCAAATCATTGTCAAATGATAGGGATCATTTTGTGCTACACTATTTCAAAATTTCTCAATGACACAGTAACAGATTGATTGATTGAATATTTATCGTCATTTTTATGCCATCGAGGGCTAACAGACGATCAGTTAACCTAACCACTAACACTCGAGCACATCCCATCTCCGCAAGTAACTGATAACTTTCCCACTTGAATCAGTGGTGAGAGACGAATGATAATGAGACACAATGTCGTATATCAATCATCACGGAGACTGTTGCCGGGCGGGGGATTCAAACTCACGACCCCTGGATTGATAGTCAGACACGTAACCGACTGAGCTAATCGGGCCCGGCTCACAGTAACAGACCAGACAAGAATGCTGCTCGCTATTTACATAATATATAAGGCTATTGTCGGTACATGTGTTTAACTATGTGTGCCCTTCACCTCTGAGCAATGGAAAGTTTGAAAGAGTCTTTTTTTTTTTGTTTAACACCATTTTCATTACATTTCATGTTTTTATAATATGGCATATCCAGTTTTATTGGTGGAGAGAGACCTCAGAGCGAATCTTAGTAGAACCACCGTACTTCTGCAAATAACTGGCAATCTTTCTCACATCAAATTTTTTGAGCAATTCAGAAATTCGACCTTAGTGATAAGAGATCAGTGATATTACGATGGCCTGTTAGAGCACTTGGGCTTCAACTTAATTTTGTAGACTTTAAAACGGGCAACACCAAAATGTTAATTTGTCAGAAAACGAAATTGCCGTCATCGAATTTAATTTATATTATTATATTATTATATTTTATGATTTATATTATAAAACAAGAAAAAATGAGAAAATATTGGTGCGGCATACATATCAATGTAAAAAGTTTTGGAAATAAGCTAAAAAATGTAGAAAACGTTTGGAAATTAATAGTGCAGCATGCCGCACCATTATAAATTGTGTCTACGCTCAGGTATAGATATAAAATGTGTACTGACAAATGCACCTGCGTGATGTAATAGGAGTAATTGAGATTACATTTTAGTTTTTATCCACCTTGTGTTATGTAATATACCTGAGCTAGTATTAAACGTAACATATAATGACACTAGTCCTGTCAAAATTCATCATTCAAAACTGTAAAATGAATTAACATTAAAAACTGAATAAATTATACTTCGGTGAAATGAATTACCTTTACGATATCGGATCATGTCAATTTTTGTATACATAAATTATAAAATGATATGAATGTGCAAATAACTGGTTTAATTTTCTCACATTCAGAGTTTTAAGAAAGCAAAGCTTGAATCCAAGATCTCGGAGTGCAAGGTGAATGTGTTTGAAACTTCCCTAGGTGAGGTGAATGTATAAACTATCTGGGTGGGGGAATGTTTAAACTACCAAGGTGAGGTGAATGTATAAACTACCTGGGAGAGGTGACTATATAAACTACCTGGGTGGATGAATGTTTAAACTACCAAGGTGAGGTGAATGTATAAACTACCTGGGAGAGGTGACTATATAAACTACCTGGGGGAGGTGAATGTATTAACTACATGGGTGAGGTGAATTTATAAACTACCTGGGTGAGGTGAATGTATAAACTACCTGAGTGAGGTGAATTTATAAACTACCTGAGTGAGGTGAATGTATAAACTACCTGTGTGAGGTGAATGTATAAACTACCTGGGTTAGGTGAATGTATAAACTACCTGTGTGAGGTGAATGTATAAACTACCTGAGTGAGGTGAATTTATAATTTACCTGGGTGAGGTGAATGTATAAACTACCTGAGTGAGGTGAATGTATAAACTACCTGTGTGAGGTGAATGTATAAACTACCTGGGTTAGGTGAATGTATAAACTACCTGTGTGAGGTGAATGTATAAACTACCTGGGTTAGGTGAATGTATTAACTACCTGGATAGGGTAAATGTATAAAATACATGGGTGAGGTGAATGTATACATAATATAGGTGAATGTATAAATTATATCCGAGAAGTGATTGTAATTATTACCTTGGTGATGTTGATGCTTGTGACCCATGTCACCACCTAGCGGATCATTCCCCATACCTGGGTTCATGACTAGTGCCGTCATATATACCACATTACAGGTTCAGGCAATCTGAAATATAGGTGAAACATATACCACATTACACGCTCAGGCAATCTGAAATATAGGTGTAACATATACCACATTACAGGTTCAGGCAATCTGAAATATAGGTGTAACATATACCACATTACAGTTTCAGGCAATCTGAAATATAGGTGTAACATATACCACATTACACGCTCAGGCAATCTGAAATATAGGTGTAACATATACCACATTACAGTTTCAGGCAATCTGAAATATAGGTGTAACATATACCATATTACACGCTCAGGCAATCTGAAATATAGGTGTAACATATACCACATTACAGTTTCAGGCAATCTGAAATATAGGTGTAACATATACCACATTACACGTTCAGGCAATCTGAAATATAGGTGTAACATATACCACATTACACGTTCAGGCAATCTGAAAAATAGGTATAAAAAGAAATCTCACACAGACTCAAAGCGTTGTCAAACAAACTCAAAGTGTGACCTTGACTTTTGAGGTATGGGTGTGGGTCTTACGTTGTCATGGCATGCTGATGATTTGAGCCAAATGATTTTGAAATGTATCCATAGGTGACAAACTGACAGACCGGACAGGAAATCTCAAACAGACTGAAAGTGTTGTCAAACAATGTTAACTTGTTACCTTGACCTTTGAAATGGGAGTCTGGGTTTATAGCGCACAACACGTCTTCATGTAATGTTGATCATTTCTAGGTATTTATAAAATCCATCTCTGCATGACAAAGTTACAGACCGGACACGAAATCTCACACAAGTGTTGCTAAACAAACTAAAAGTGTGACCTTGACCTTTGAGGTACGGGTGTGGGTCTTACTCGCAACACGTCGTCATGTTATGTCAATCATTTGTAGCAAGTATTAACAAAATCTATCTATGGAAAGACACTGCAATTACTATATGCATAAATAGGTGAGCGTTCTCCATATAAATACGCTAAAACTTACTTGAAGAGTCAGAAATGTGCGTAGTCTTGGCTGGATGTTCGTCTTTCTTTTGTTGGTATGTGAACTAATTGAGAGACAGGTGAATGCTTCAAACCTGAAAAAATAGCCAATGTTCTGAATATTGTTATGGTCTCCAATTTAAATATCTAACTATATTTTTTGTATTTTACATTAAAATGTGTGGCAGTTAATAATGCATCTGCGTGCAAAACGTTGAAACTGATATCCTATCTGAACAGGTCATTTCGGATATGTGAACATGGGCAAAATGTAAAAATGAAAACCTGCAATATTAAAATGTTAAACATATTTATTTTGGATGAAATGCAGAAGTAATATAAAAATTGATGACATTGACGAGAAAAAAACCGCCTGAAAATGATGAAACAACCATTTCTATTGCATATTATTACTCTGCTGTGAAATATATATAAATATATTTACAGACCGAAAAACTTGTATTTAGAATTAAGTATTTGAATTTATAGTTTGTAAGTCCACCATTTTGAATGGCGATCTGTAATACTAAAGAACCCTCTATATATCATACACCTCTGAAATAATATTACATATTACCATATTCCCCTGAATAAACACCCCAAGGGAAGATGCATTTTTTATATTTTTTCATAAAAAATTACACATTACATTTAAGCATCTTTTCACTGATAAAATTTCTATTTTTTTTTTATATATATATCAAAATTGGCAAGGGGGCATTTATTGGAGGGGGAGCGTTTTTATGGTGGGTGGGAGTATACGATACTCTCTCCTGAAGCAGACCACAATTTGTTGCAATAGTTTTTATAAAGCCACCTTGAAATAAGCATTTATTATTTTTTCCAAGGGAAGTAATTAGAACTGACACACATTTTAAGGTGTATATTCTTATTATGTCCCTTGGCCCATTTTTTTTTTAATTTTGAATGGGGTTTAACTCCATTTTCAACACATTTTAGGTTATATATATAGTATCCAATTTTAATGGTGGAGAAACCTGACTGAGTAGAATCACTGTCCTTCTGCAAGTAATTGGCAAACTTTCTCACATAAAGTTTTTGGAGCAAGCGGGACTCAAACCTAGGACCTTTGTGGTGAGAGGTAAGTGACCTAAAGATGGCGCCTTAAACCACTCGGCCACGGAGGACCCTGCGCAGTTGTTGAAAATATTGATGCATTTTATAGCATTTTCATTTTATCATACATGCACTTAATTGAGTTAGGTGGTGTGAATGAATTGGAGATCAGCAAGCTGATGTTTATATTTCAAACAGGAGACCGCAGCTGTGGTCTAGTGGTAGAGCATCCACCTCGCATACAGAAGGTGGTTGGTTCTATCCCTGACCGGGTCATACCAAAGACTTTAAAAATGGTACTAGAAGCTTCCTCACTTGACGCTCAGCATTTAGAGGGAAGTTCAAGGTCTGGTTGGCCCGGTGTCAGTATAATGCGACTGGGTGGGGTTTCATACCATGTGTCTGCGGCATGATATTCCAGTGTGACCATGCTCAGAATACTGTCTCAAGTAGACACCGTCGCGATGACTGAAAAAATGTTGAAAGCGACGCTAAACACCTCACAACAACAACAACTCTACCACTAGATCACCACTGAGGAATATCTTTTGTGAAAAACTCTAAGCCTGTTGCTTGGTTTATAACCAGTACCAGGACATGTTTTAACCCTTTACTTCATATAGACTCCTTTGGACACCTCTAATATAGATGCCTTTGGACACCTCTAATACAGAAGGCTTTTGAATTATTGGGTGAATTATGTTTATATTAACTGACAGAGTGGAAAACAGTGCAGGAAGTGTTCAGATTGCTCGTTACGAGCAATCTAAACTCTTCCTGCACTATTTTCAAATGCCTTCTGTGATTGGTATCTATGGAGTAAAGGGTTAAACAGACCTACAACTGCTGCCACCATGAGTATTACGAAACAAAAGAAAGTAAAACAAAAACACTTTAAAACTTAAGTAATTTCACTTCAACTTTAAGTGATCACAAGTATCATTTGACTGAAAAGGCTGAGCAAATAATCCCACAAACAAAACAAAAACACTTTAAAACTTAAGTAATTTCACTTCAACTTTGAGTGATCACAAGTTTCATTTGACTGAAAAGGCTGAGCAAATAATCCCACAAACAAAACAAAAACACTTTAAAACTTAAGTAATTTCACTTCAACTTTAAGTGATCACAAGTATCATTTGACTGAAAAGGCTGAGCAAATAATCCCACAAACAAAACAAAAACACTTTAAAACTTAAGTAATTTCACTTCAACTTTAAGTGATCACAAGTATCATTTGACTGAAAAGGCTGAGCAAATAATCCCACAAACAAAACAAAAACACTTTAAAACTTAAGTAATTTCACTTCAACTTTAAGTGATCACAAGTTTCATTTGACTGAAAAGGCTGAGCAAAAAATCCCACAAACAAAACAAAAACACTTTAAATCTTAAGTAATTTCACTTCAACTTTAAGTGATCACAATTATCATTTGACTGAAAAGGCTGAGCAAAAAAGCCCACAAACAAAACAAAAACCCTTTAAAACTTAAGTAATTTCACTTCAACTTTAAGTGATCACAAGTATCATTTGACTGAAAAGACTGAGCAAAAATTCCAACAAACAAAACAAATACCCTTTAAATCTTAAGTAATTTCACTTCAACTTTAAGTGATCACAAGTATCATTTGACTGAACAGGCTGAGCAAAAAATCCCACAAACAAAACAAAAACCCTTTAAAACTTAAGTAATTTCACTTCAACTTTAAGTGATCACAAGTATCATTTGACTGAAAAGGCTGAGCAAATAATCCCACAAACAAAACAAAAACACTTTAAATCTTAAGTAATTTCACTTCAACTTTAAGTGATCACAAGTATCATTTGACTGAAAAGGCTGAGCAAAAAATCCCACAAACAAAACAAAAACACTTTAAAACTTAAGTAATTTCACTTCAACTTTAAGTGATCACAAGTATCATTTGACTGAAAAGGCTGAGCAAAAAATCCCACAAACAAAACAAAAACACTTTAAAACTTAAGTAATTTCACTTCAACTTTAAGTGATCACAAGTATCATTTGACTGAAAGGCTGAGCAAAAAATCCCACAAACAAATCAAAAACACTTTAAATCTTAAGTAATTTCACTTCAACTTTAAGTGATCACAAGTATCATTTGACTGAAAAGGCTGAGCAAAATATCCCACAAACAAAACAAAAACACTTTAAAACTTGAGTAATTTCACTTCAACTTTAAGTGATCACAAGTATCATTTGACTGAAAAGGCTGAGCAAAAAATCCCACAAACAAAACAAAAACCCTTTAAATCTTAAGTAATTTCTCTTCAACTTTAAGTGATCACAAGTATCATTTGACTGAAAAGGCTGAGCAAAAAATCCCACAAACAAAACAAAAACACTTTAAAACTTAAGTAATTTCACTTCAACTTTAAGTGATCACAAGTATCATTTGACTGAAAAGGCTGAGCAAAAAAGCCCACAAACAAAACAAAAACTCTTTAAATCTAAAGTAATTTCACTTCAACTTTAAGTGATCACAAGTATCATTTGACTGAAAAGGCTGAGCAAAAAATCCCACAAACAAAACAAAAACACTTAAAATCTTAAGTAATTTCACTTCAACTTTCAGTGATCACAAGTATCATTTGACTGAAAAGGCTGAGCAAAAAAGCCCACAAACAAAACAAAAACACTTTAAAACTTAAGTAATTTCACTTCAACTTTAAGTGATCACAAGTATCATTTGACTGAAAAGGCTGAGCAAAAATTCCCACAAACAAAACAAAAACACTTTAAAACTTAAGTAATTTCACTTCAACGTTAAGTGATCACAAGTATCATTTGACTGAAAAGGCTGAGCAAAAAATCCCACAAACAAAACAAAAACACTTTAAAACTTAAGTAATTTCACTTCAACTTTAAGTGATCACAAGTATCATTTGACTGAAAAGGCTGAGCAAAAAATCCCACAAATGAAACAAAAACACTTTAAATCTTAAGTAATTTCACTTCAACGTTAAGTGATCACAAGTATCATTTGACTGAAAAGGCTGAGCAAAAAATCCCACAAATGAAACAAAAACACTTTAAAACTTAAGTAATTTCACTTCAACGTTAAGTGATCACAAGTATCATTTGACTGAAAAGGCTGAGCAAAAAATCCCACAAACAAAACAAAAACACTTTAAAACTTAAGTAATTTCACTTCAACTTTAAGTGATCACAAGTATCATTTGACTGAAAAGGCTGAGCAAAAAATCCCACAAACAAAACAAAAACACTTTAAAACTTAAGTAATTTCACTTCAACTTTAAGTGATCACAAGTATCATTTGACTGAAAAGGCTGAGCAAAAAATCCCACAAATGAAACAAAAACACTTTAAATCTTAAGTAATTTCACTTCAACGTTAAGTGATCACAAGTATCATTTGACTGAAAAGGCTGAGCAAAAAATCCCACAAACAAAACAAAAACACTTTAAAACTTAAGTAATTTCACTTCAACTTTAAGTGATCACAAGTTTCATTTGACTGAAAAGGCTGAGCAAAAAATCCCACAAACAAAACAAAAACACTTTAAAACTTAAGTAATTTCACTTCAACTTTAAGTGATCACAAGTATCATTTGACTGAAAAGGCTGAGCAAAAAATCCCACAAACAAAACAAAAACACTTTAAAACTTAAGTAATTTCACTTCAACGTTAAGTGATCACAAGTATCATTTGACTGAAAAGGCTGAGCAAAAAATCCCACAAACAAAACAAAAACACTTTAAAACTTAAGTAATTTCACTTCAACGTTAAGTGATCACAAGTATCATTTGACTGAAAAGGCTGAGCAAAAAATCCCACAAATGAAACAAAACCACTTTAAAACTTAAGTAATTTCACTTCAACTTTAAGTGATCACAAGTATCATTTGACTGAAAAGGCTGAGCAAAAAATCCCACAAATGAAACAAAAACACTTTAAAACTTAAGTAATTTCACTTCAACGTTAAGTGATCACAAGTATCATTTGACTGAAAAGGCTGAGCAAAAAATCCCACAAATGAAACAAAAACAAGTATCATTTGACTGAAAAGGCTGAGCAAAAAATCCCACAAACAAAACAAAAACACTTTAAATCTTAAGTAATTTCACTTCAACTTTAAGTGATCACAAGTATCATTTGACTGAAAGGCTGAGCAAAAAATCCCACAAACAAAACAAAAACACTTTAAATCTTAAGTAATTTCACTTCAACTTTAAGTGATCACAAGTATCATTTGACTGAAAAGGCTAAGCAAAAAATCCCACAAACAAAACAAAAACACTTTAAAACTTAAGTAATTTCACTTCAACGTTAAGTGATCACAAGTATCATTTGACTGAAAAGGCTGAGCAAAAAATCCCACAAACAAAACAAAAACACTTTAAATCTTAAGTAATTTCACTTCAACTTTAAGTGATCACAAGTATCATTTGACTGAAAAGGCTAAGCAAAAAATCCCACAAACAAAACAAAAACACTTTAAAACTTAAGTAATTTCACTTCAACGTTAAGTGATCACAAGTATCATTTGACTGAAAAGGCTGAGCAAAAAATCCCACAAACAAAACAAAAACACTTTAAATCTTAAGTAATTTCACTTCAACTTTAAGTGATCACAAGTATCATTTGACTGAAAGGCTGAGCAAAAAATCCCACAAACAAAACAAAAACACTTTAAAACTTAAGTAATTTCAATTCAACTTTAAGTGATCACAAGTATCATTTGACTGAAAATGCTGAGCAAAAAATCCCACAAACAAAACAAAAACACTTTAAATCTTAAGTAATTTCACTTCAACTTTAAGTGATCACAAGTATCATTTGACTGAAAAGGCTGAGCAAAAAATCCCACAAACAAAACAAAAACCCTTTAAAACTTAAATAATTTCACTTCAACGTTAAGTGATCACAAGTATCATTTGACTGAAAAGGCTGAGCAAAAAATCCCACAAATGAAACAAAAACACTTTAAAACTTAAGTAATTTCACTTCAACGTTAAGTGATCACAAGTATCATTTGACTGAAAAGGCTGAGCAAAAAATCCCACAAACAAAACAAAAACACTTTAAAACTTAAGTAATTTCACTTCAACGTTAAGTGATCACAAGTATCATTTGACTGAAAAGGCTGAGCAAAAAATCCCACAAATGAAACAAAAACACTTTAAAACTTAAGTAATTTCACTTCAACTTTAAGTGATCACAAGTATCATTTGACTGAAAGGCTGAGCAAAAAATCCCACAAACAAAACAAAAACACTTTAAAACTTGAGTAATTTCACTTCAACTTTAAGTGATCACAAGTATCATTTGACTGAAAGGCTGAGCAAAAAATCCCACAAACAAAACAAAAACCCTTTAAAACTTAAATAATTTCACTTCAACGTTAAGTGATCACAAGTATCATTTGACTGAAAAGGCTGAGCAAAAAATCCCACAAACAAAACAAAAACACTTTAAAACTTGAGTAATTTCACTTCAACGTTAAGTGATCACAAGTATCATTTGACTGAAAAGGCTGAGCAAAAAATCCCACAAACAAAACAAAAACACTTTAAAACTTGAGTAATTTCACTTCAACTTTAAGTGATCACAAGTATCATTTGACTGAAAAGGCTGAGCAAAAAATCCCACAAACAAAACAAAAACACTTTAAAACTTAAATAATTTCACTTCAACGTTAAGTGATCACATGTATCATTTGACTGAAAAGGCTGAGCAAAAAATCCCACAAACAAAACAAAAACCCTTTAAAACTTAAATAATTTCACTTCAACGTTAAGTGATCACAAGTATCATTTGACTGAAAAGGCTGAGCAAAAAATCCCACAAACAAAACAAAAACACTTTAAAACTTAAGTAATTTCACTTCAACGTTAAGTGATCACAAGTATCATTTGACTGAAAAGGCTAAGCAAAAAATCCCACAAATGAAACAAAAACACTTTAAAACTTAAGTAATTTCACTTCAACTTTAAGTGATCACAAGTATCATTTGACTGAAAAGGCTGAGCAAAAAATCCCACAAATGAAACAAAAACACTTTAAAACTTAAGTAATTTCTCTTCAACTTTAAGTGATCACAAGTATCATTTGACTGAAAAGGCTGAGCAAAAAATCCCACAAATGAAACAAAAACACTTTAAAACTTAAGTAATTTCACTTCAACGTTAAGTGATCACAAGTATCATTTGACTGAAAAGGCTGAGCAAAAAATCCCACAAATGAAACAAAAACACTTTAAAACTTAAGTAATTTCTCTTCAACTTTAAGTGATCACAAGTATCATTTGACTGAAAAGGCTGAGCAAAAAATCCCACAAACAAAACAAAAACACTTTAAAACTTAAGTAATTTCACTTCAACTTTAAGTGATCACAAGTATCATTTGACTGAAAAGGCTGAGCAAAAAATCCCACAAACAAAACAAAAACCCTTTAAAACTTAAGTAATTTCACTTCAACTTTAAGTGATCACAAGTATCATTTGACTGAAAAGGCTGAGCAAAAAATCCCACAAACAAAACAAAAACCCTTTAAAACTTTAGTAATTTCACTTCAACTTTAAGTGATCACAAGTATCATTTGAATGAAAAGGCTGAGCAAAAAAGCCCACAAACAAAACAAAAACCCCTTTAAATCTTAAGTAATTTCTCTTCAACTTTAAGTGATCACAAGTATCATTTGACTGAACAGGCTGAGCAAAAAATCCCACAAACAAAACAAAACCCCTTTAAATCTTAAGTAATTTCTCTTCAACTTTAAGTGATCACAAGTATCATTTGACTGAACAGGCTGAGCAAAAAATCCCACAAACAAAACAAAACCCCTTTAAATCTTTAGTAATTTCTCTTCAACTTTAAGTGATCACAAGTATCATTTGAATGAAAAGGCTGAGCAAAAAAGCCCACAAACAAAACAAAAACCCTTTAAATCTTAAGTAATTTCTCTTCAACTTTAAGTGATCACAAATATCATTTGACTGAACAGGCTGAGCAAAAAAGCCCACAAACAAAACAAAAACACTTTAAAACTTAAGTAATTTCACTTCAACTTTAGGTGATCACAAGTATCATTTGACTGAAAAGGCTGAGCAAAAAATCCCACAAACAAAACAAAAACACTTTAAAACTTAAGTAATTTCACTTCAACGTTAAGTGATCACAAGTATCATTTGACTGAAAGGCTGAGCAAAAAATCCCACAAACAAAACAAAAACCCTTTAAAACTTAAGTAATTTCTCTTCAACTTTAAGTGATCACAAGTTTCATTTGACTGAAAAGGCTGAGCAAAAAATCCCACAAACAAAACAAAAACACTTTAAAACTTTAGTAATTTCTCTTCAACTTTAAGTGATCACAAGTATCATTTGACTGAAAAGGCTGAGCAAAAAATCCCACAAACAAAACAAAAACACTTTAAAACTTAAGTAATTTCTCTTCAACTTTAAGTGATCACAAGTATCATTTGACTGAAAAGGCTGAGCAAAAAATCCCACAAACAAAACAAAAACCCTTTAAAACTTAAGTAATTTCTCTTCAACTTTAAGTGATCACAAGTATCATTTGACTGAAAGGCTGAGCAAAAAATCCCACAAACAAAACAAAAACCCTTTAAATCTTAAGTAATTTCTCTTCAACTTTAAGTGATCACAAGTATCATTTGACTGAAAAGGCTGAGCAAAAAATCCCACAAACAAAACAA
This sequence comes from Panopea generosa, assembly GCA_029582155.1. Classification (NCBI taxonomy): domain Eukaryota; kingdom Metazoa; phylum Mollusca; class Bivalvia; order Adapedonta; family Hiatellidae; genus Panopea; species Panopea generosa. The sequence goes on from CM055911.1 coordinate 48,855,293, forward strand.
AAACCCCTTTAAAACTTAAGTAATTTCACTTCAACTTTAAGTGATCACAAGTATCATTTGACTGAAAAGGCTGAGCAAAAAATCCCACAAACAAAACAAAACCCCTTTAAATCTTAAGTAATTTCACTTCAACTTTAAGTGATCACAAGTATCATTTGACTGAAAAGGCTGAGCAAAAAATCCCACAAACAAAACAAAAACCCTTTAAAACTTAAGTAATTTCACTTCAACTTTAAGTGATCACAAGTATCATTTGACTGAAAAGGCTGAGCAAAAAATCCCACAAACAAAACAAAAACACTTTAAATCTTAAGTAATTTCACTTCAACTTTAAGTGATCACAAGTATCATTTGACTGAAAAGGCTGAGCAAAAAATCCCACAAACAAAACAAAAACCCTTTAAAACTTAAGTAATTTCACTTCAACTTTAAGTGATCACAAGTATCATTTGACTGAAAAGACTGAGCAAAAAATCCCATAAACAAAACAAAAACACTTTAAAACTTAAGTAATTTCACTTCAACTTTAAGTGATCACAAGTATCATTTGACTGAAAAGGCTGAGCAAAAAATCCCACAAACAAAACAAAACCCCTTTAAAACTTAAGTAATTTCACTTCAACTTTAAGTGATCACAAGTATCATTTGACTGAAAAGGCTGAGCAAAAAATCCCACAAACAAAACAAAAACACTTTAAATCTTAAGTAATTTCACTTCAACTTTAAGTGATCACAAGTATCATTTGACTGAAAAGGCTGAGCAAAAAATCCCACAAACAAAACAAAAACCCTTTAAAACTTAAGTAATTTCACTTCAACTTTAAGTGATCACAAGTATCATTTGACTGAAAAGACTGAGCAAAAAATCCCATAAACAAAACAAAAACACTTTAAAACTTAAGTAATTTCACTTCAACTTTAAGTGATCACAAGTATCATTTGACTGAAAAGGCTGAGCAAAAAATCCCACAAACAAAACAAAACCCCTTTAAAACTTAAGTAATTTCACTTCAACTTTAAGTGATCACAAGTATCATTTGACTGAAAAGGCTGAGCAAAAAATCCCACAAACAAAACAAAAACACTTTAAATCTTAAGTAATTTCACTTCAACTTTAAGTGATCACAAGTATCATTTGACTGAAAAGACTGAGCAAAAAATCCCACAAACAAAACAAAAACCCCTTTAAATCTTAAGTAATTTCTCTTCAACTTTAAGTGATCACAAGTATCATTTGACTGAAAAGGCTGAGCAAATAATCCCACAAACAAAACAAAAACCCCTTTAAATCTTAAGTAATTTCACTTCAACTTTAAGTGATCACAAGTATCATTTGACTGAAAAGGCTGAGCAAATAATCCCACAAACAAAACAAAAACCCCTTTAAATCTTAAGTAATTTCACTTCAACTTTAAGTGATCACAAGTATCATTTGACTGAAAAGGCTGAGCAAATAATCCCACAAACAAAACAAAAACCCCTTTAAATCTTAAGTAATTTCAATTCAACTTTAAGTGATCACAAGTATCATTTGACTGAAAAGGCTGAGCAAATAATCCCACAAACAAAACAAAAACCCCTTTAAATCTTAAGTAATTTCTCTTCAACTTTAAGTGATCACAAGTATCATTTGACTGAAAAGGCTGAGCAAATAATCCCACAAACAAAACAAAAACCCCTTTAAATCTTAAGTAATTTCACTTCAACTTTAAGTGATCACAAGTATCATTTGACTGAAAAGACTGAGCAAAAATTCCCACAAACAAAACAAAAACACTTTAAAACTTTAGTAATTTCTCTTCAACTTTAAGTGATCACAAGTATCATTTGACTGAAAGACTGAGCAAAAATTCCCACAAACAAAACAAATACCCTTTAAAACTTTAGTAATTTCTCTTCAACTTTAAGTGATCACAAGTATCATTTGACTGAAAAGGCTGAGCAAAAAATCCCACAAACAAAACAAAACCCCTTTAAAACTTAAGTAATTTCACTTCAACTTTAAGTGATCACAAGTATCATTTGACTGAAAAGACTGAGCAAAAAATCCCATAAACAAAACAAAAACACTTTAAAACTTAAGTAATTTCACTTCAACTTTAAGTGATCACAAGTATCATTTGACTGAAAAGGCTGAGCAAATAATCCCACAAACAAAACAAAAACCCCTTTAAATCTTAAGTAATTTCTCTTCAACTTTAAGTGATCACAAGTATCATTTGACTGAAAAGACTGAGCAAAAAATCCCATAAACAAAACAAAAACACTTTAAAACTTAAGTAATTTCACTTCAACTTTAAGTGATCACAAGTATCATTTGACTGAAAAGGCTGAGCAAATAATCCCACAAACAAAACAAAAACACTTTAAAACTTTAGTAATTTCTCTTCAACTTTAAGTGATCACAAGTATCATTTGACTGAAAAGACTGAGCAAAAATTCCCACAAACAAAACAAATACCCTTTAAAACTTTAGTAATTTCTCTTCAACTTTAAGTGATCACAAGTATCATTTGACTGAAAAGACTGAGCAAAAATTCCCACAAACAAAACAAATACCCTTTAAAACTTAAGTAATTTCACTTCAACTTTAAGTGATCACAAGTATCATTTGACTGAAAAGGCTGAGCAAAAAATCCCATAAACAAAACCAAAAGCAAAATAAAAGCACTTTAAAACAAAGGATCTTTACTTCAACATACCTTGTAAGTGTCATTTGAAAGAAAAATCCCTAAAGAAACACCCTTCAGTATATATTAATATGTAAACACTACTTGCATCCAAAGTTATGCCAAATCAAATGACACAGGTAGATAATTATACAACTGCTGTATCATCCAAGATTGTCAATAATCCTGCAGACTGGTAATATGAACAGCTTTATCCCTACATCTGGTACACAGTCTAAAAAAATCTAAACTAAAAACCAACTCACAACCAACAAATGATTCTTTATATCTACCAATTCTAGAGTGTTACACCAGTATCATACATTGGTGTGGAGTGCGTGGTCCGGTGGTAGAGCATCTGACCCTGGGTCGGAGGGTCGTTGGTTCGATCCTCCACCACAGCTATGTGTGGTGTCCTTCAGCAAGAAACTTTATCCATATAATATTATGCTTAGTAGGGTTTCTACCCAGGGTAAGAGGACCTCAAGTGTGATTTGTTAGTTGTAAGAACTTGTTTCACAATCGAGTTAAAAGAAATAATTGGGGTAAGATTAATTATTAGGTAGCAAATACTCCAGAACCATGTGGTTGCTGATCTTAAACATTAGATTACACCCTCTTAAGATCATTAAATAGTTTAGCCTGTGTATCAATGTCTTTATCAAGGATATATATTTTTTTTTACCGACACCGTGCCAACCAGACCTAGAACTATCCTCTAATGCTGAGAGCCTCAAGTGAGGAAGCTTCTAGTACCATTTTTAAGTCTTTGGTATGACCAGCCCTGAGCTCAAACCCACAACCTACCTCATGCAAGGCTGACACTGTACCCTTAGACCAACGCTGAATATCCTGATTGAGAAATATTCATAACATTCAATTTTTTTTTCTCTAATTTTTTTTGAAGGGGGTTTAAGCCAATTTCAACACATTTTGGGTTATATATGGCATATCCAGTTTTACTGGTGGAGGAAGACATCAGGCTGAGTAGAACCACCATCCTTCCGCAAGTCACTGGAAACTTTCTCACATAAAGTTTTTGGGGCGAGCAGGACTTGAACCTACGACCTTAGCGCTGAGAGGTAAGTGTTCTTGAGATGACGCCAAAGACCACTCTCCCACGGAGAAACATTATCAAGGATAAGTCTGGCAGCACATTTTTGGATACATGCTGTGAGATATGCTAAAATAATGCAGCAATAGTCAAGAAGGGGATGGGGTTGAGGTTGGGGGGGGGGGGTGTATGGGTGGGGGTGGGGTGGGGGGTGTGTGGGTGAGGTTGGGGGGGGGTAGTATGGGGGGGGGCGCGTTTATTAATGGGTATATGGTATTTATGGCCGTTTAAATGCATAAAAATAACACTTTACTGCTCATCGCCAGCATTAGCATTAAATAACAAACTTTTGATATATATGCATGTTAATGAAGCTTCAAGTTACCGTACCTATAACGCATAAACACGGTTTTAAACATAAAACGTTTACACTTCAATACTTCCCTTTACAGATCGTCTAAAGGAACAGCTTGCTTGAATAACATTAACAAAAACCTTATATTGACTGAATAAGCTTTTTTGTTTGTTAGTTTTGTTTGAATATTATGCGTCATCTTTACAATATCGAGGGCTAACAGATGATCAGTTAACCTCACCACTCTTTCCTGTGATCTTGTCAGGTTAACCAGTACTCAAGCACACCCCATCTCGGCAAGTAATTGATAACATTCCAACTTTAATCTGCGCGAGATGACAAATGAAAATGTGACATAATGATAGTTATCAACCATCATTGAGACACAATGACTGGGCGGGGATTCAGACTCATGACCTGTGGCAGTAAGATGTGGTTTGAACTGTGCTTACCTGGCCTGGCTAATTTGCTTTAGAACTGTGCTATATATGGCCCCTCCATTTCAATTCTTAGCTCTTCGTTGCGTAATAAACTATGTTTTAATTTTATTTTCTTGGGAGAAGTATTTCATGATAAGAGACCAAGCCTTTTAAATATGTATGAAATCTTTTCAAAATAATCTTTTAATACAACAGCATTTAAATGTCTGAATCAGATAATTTTGTCATGTAAATTATTCCTATCACAGTTTTATTCTTTATTCAGATATTTTTCTTTTTTGATAGCATCCTTTTGTAGCTACACTTTAAAGTCTCAGTATTATGCAAGTCTGTCTTGAATTACAAAGATAAATTGACACATCTCGTTATGTTTGATATGCAATGGCTGATATTTGTCAGCAGGAGACTCGTCTTACAAAACAATGATTTCAAACAAGTTGCAACTGAGTTTAAAATGATTTTCTGCTTTTCCCTTAAAGAAAATAGCCCCTGTTGTTCCAGCTAAGAATAGAATCACTGTTGATCTCTGCAGAATGGCAGAAATCATTTTTGTTAATTTTTTTGTCATTTTCACTATAGTGGTTAAATTAACAACCCCTGTGTGGTTTCAGAGAGCCATATGAGTGATGGCAAGAATAGGATCAATGTCGCTCATACATGTCATATGACGCGACAATTTGAGTAACATGATAGAATTTGCAGTTCTGCAGGTATCAAGGTTCTAAGTTCATTCTGCATATTCATTTTTGATGTATTTTTTTAATCTGTACGGTAATTCGTTGTTTTTGTACACGTGAAGTGAACCTGGAAACTTCCTTCTGTTGGCGTCGAATAACCTTTAATGTGTTGGTATGCCGTAAAACCCCACTCATTCGTTCATTCTTCAGAAAATTCATAACAAAACAAAATGAAGAAAAAAAAACTGGAATAATTATTGACAACTAGAAATTGTATTTGACAAAATACAATATTCACCCACCTCATGCAACATTTCTGTGAGAATTATCTTGAAATGTTATTGTTGACGTCCAAAACTGGAGCGCTTTTATTAAAAGGAATAAAGACGGAGCAAGATTTGTGTAGTCAATATTTCTTATTATATCCTTTAAAATGGTTGTAACTTGGAAGAAAATCATCAAATTTGCAAGAAATGTACACCTTCCCAAAAAATTTTTTAATTATGAAGCTGCCAAGGGCCACAACTCCATCAAAAAGTCGTTTATACACTGATCCTTCCCAGCAAGTTTAGGCTTAATCCTACCACAGATGGTTGATTGATTGATTGATTGAATATTTAGTGTAATTTTTATACCATCGAGGGCTAACAGACAGTCAGTTAAACTAACCCCTGTTTCCTGGGATCCTGAAAGGTTAACCAGTACTCAAGCACACCCATCTCCGCAAGTACCTGATAACTTTTCTATTTGAATCATCAGTGAGAGACGAATGACAATGAGACACAAAGTCGTATGTCAATCATCACGGAGACTGTTGACGAGCGGGGACTCAAACTCAGGACCCCTGGATTGATAGTCAGACGCATAACTGACTGAGCTAAATGGGCTCGGCACAGATAGTAGAGGAGTTCTCCTGAAAAGATTTTTAATTCCTAAAATGCAACTTAACCACAGAAATGGCTCACTTTTCACACAAATGCAGCAAAGGTCGGAAAATTACATAATTATGACCTTGAATGTTATGAGAGGGTCCTCCGTGGCACAGTGGTTTAAGGCACCTTCTCAAGATCACTTACCTCTCACCACAAAGGTCGTAGGTTTGAGTCCCGCTTGCTCGAAAAACTTTATGTGAGAAAGTTTCTAGTTACTTGCGAAAGATGGTTCTACTCAGTCTGAGTTCTTCCTCCACCAGTAAAACTGAATTTGCCATATATAACCTGAAATGTGTTGAAAATGGTGTTAAACCCCATTGAAAAAAAAAAATTAAATAAAAAAAATTGAATGTTATGAATATTTCTCAATCAGGATATTCAGCGGTGGTCTTAGGGTAGAGTGTCAGCCTTGCATGCGGTAGATTGTGGGTTTGACCCCGGGCTGGTCATACCAAAGACTTGAAAAATAATACTAGAAGCTTCCTCCCTTAACGCTCAGCATTAAGAGGAGAGTTCTGGGTCTGGTTGGCACGGTGATGGTAAAATGCAACAGGTATCATACCATATGTCTACAGCATGATACTCCAGTGTGGCAGCACTTGTAATACTGTCTCAAGTAGACACTGTCGCGATATGACTGAAAGACTGTTGAAAGCGACTCTATTTTTCTGTTTCAGTTGACTAGGACAGTTTATCTTGGCTACTGTGAACCCAATATAAATCTGTTTCAGTTACCTGGTGTTTTACCAAGAACTTGGATTTATCACTACAGGTCACTGACCTTTTGTATCTAAAATCTGATCATTAGTGAATTAAAGTGGAGTACTAGTAATAGCATACACCTAGCCATCAGCGGCTTCAACCTGAATAAATAAATAACTTAACTCAAATATCTCAACTATGGATAAACTGCCAACATTACTGATCATTGACAGAGCCACGCTATCTCAGTTAATATCCCTCAGCTGTGAAGCACATGGTCTAGTATTTATTTTACATTGATTGTGAAACAAATCACACTGAAAGTCTTCCTGGGTTGGAACAGTACTAAGTGTATAAGCACAAAAAGTGTATTGCTCATGGACACCACATACAGTCGTGTAAAAGGATCGGACCCACAACCCTCAGATCTACATGCTCTACACTGGTCTAGCGGTAGAGCATAAGATGTAGTCTATTGCTGGTACAGTATCAGACCTTATAATCGAAAGGTTGAGGGTTCTATACCAAACCAGAGCCACGTGTTGTGTCAATGAGCAAGACATTTTCACTGCATAATACAAAGTACTGGCACTTTTAAGCATATTTCTATATACCAACTCTTAATTATACAACTTGACACAGGCTATGCAGTTCAGTTTTATTAAATTAAGTTTCCAAAACATCCCTACATACCATGAAAGGACAGAGCTTTTCAAAGCAAGTTTATTTAATTGTAAATATAAGCTCAAAGTTCAGCCTCTCTCTGTGAGTCTCTCGAGTTCTTTCCTGTAGCACCAGTACCGAGTATGTGCTTTTACAGAGGCTATTGGATCCACCTAGGGATCAAACACACAACCTCTAGCTAGAGTGGCCATCACTCTATCCACTGCACCACCGCTCCGTTTTTTGCTTTAAGGGAAGTCATATTGTAATCTTTCAAGTTTAAGCAAAAGATGAGCAAAATGTCCTTTTGGAGACGGGATGAGAGGTTTTGGTTATTTTTGTCAGACATAAGCTGTGTTAATTGTTATTGCCTGGTATATTTTTCGGACAAAATAAAAATCAAAAAATGCCAATGGTTACAAATGCCACAATCTGCAGTAACCAAGGAGTCGGCTGTGAACCCTTCAACCCATCCTGATATTATTGGAAGTTTTAATCAAGACTGTCATACATTATCAGACATGTTGATGTTTAAGAGGTGTAGTGTTACAAAACAATCTCTCTGTGTTTGTGAACATGCACATAACATGTCAGCTACTGTCCAGTCTCCAGATAGGCCTTTATAGACTGGTTACAAACCAGTCCAGTCTACATACTGGCCTTTATAGATTGGTTACAAACCAGTCCAATCTACAGACAGAGCCTTTATAGACTGGTTACAAACCAATCCAGTCCCAGACAAGCCTTTATAGACTGGTTACAAACCAGTCCTGTCTACAGAGGTTACAAACCAGTCCAGTCTACAAAGAGGGCCTTTATAGACTGGTCAACCAGTCTAGTCTCAGACAAGCATTTATCAAAAAAGATCTTCATAGACTGGTAAAAGACCTTCATAGACTGGTAAAAAACCTGTCCAGTCTCAGACATCTCTTTATAGACTGGTCACAAACCTGTCCAGTCTCAGACAGGCCTTTACAGACTGGTTACAAACCAGTCCAGTCTCCAGGTAGGCTTTTATAGACTGGTTACAAACCAGTCCAGTCTACATATGCTGGTTACAAACTAGTCTAGTACCAGACAGGTCTATATAGACTGGTTACAAACCAGTCCCGTCTCAGACAAGCATTTATCCAGACAGATATTCATAGACTGGTTACAAACCTGTCCAACCTCAGACAGGCCTTTATAGACTGGTTACAAACCAGTCCAGTCTACAGACAGGGCCTTTATAGAATGGTTACAAACCAGTCCAGTCTCAGACAGGTCCATAAAGACTGGTTACAAACCTGGCCAAAATTATTATTATTTTATTTTTCAGACATTTATAATAAAGTGGTTTTTCCTAATGTACTGCTTTAGGTGCGATTCCTTCATGAAATTAATCGATGTTTAAGACATTAAATCTTTAAGTTTTAATTTCAATTCCAAGGTTATCTTGCAGACTCTCCCCAATAATTGCACATAATTATGATATAGAGGTACACCAGTAATATAAAATAATTGAGCTACAAAATTTAATGTTTCTCTTCACGCTAAAGTCTGTATCGTGCAGAAGATTTCCTTTCAATGTATACCATTATACAATCAATTTTATGCTTAATATTTTTTTTTAATGTTCATATTGCATGTATACATCAATGTCTTAAAAGAAATAGCATAAACGATGAAATCATGCAAGGATTCATCTCAACGACTCCATCCTCACTTATCTCAACATCTCCATCCTCACTCATCTCAACATCTCCATCCTCACTCATCTCAACATCTCCATCTTCACTCATCCAACACCCAGAACACAACACTGTTTTCTTAAGTTGATCAAATCATTAGTTAAATAATTTATAGAGGGAAGACAAAAACTAACACTTAAAACAGTAGCAAGTGTCTGTTAACACTTTAAAGTCACTGACTTGTCACTTTAACCAAATTCAGTGGCATGATAACCAACTTTTTTAAATGTTGTGCAGTTAGTTATTATCTATTTTACACAGTCTTCCGACTTGTTTGCTTGTTTGTGGATTCCCTCCATAAACTATAACTTACAAGCTGTTTTTTTTTAAACTATAATGTTTAATTCGGACATTTAATTTGTAAATGATAATTAATTTCTATTGTTTATTTATCACATCAAAAGCTCAAATCAAGTTCTTCAACTTAAGACAAATCAGGCTGTAAGTCACCCTGGGAAGAACCAGTACAAAGCATAATTTTTCCGATAAAATTTTTTCTTCGTGAGCACCACAGCAGTGGCGAAGGACCGAACCTGTAGCCCTTCGATCTTGAATCCGATGCTTTTCGTCTGAGATATGCAGTCCATTTATTTATGAACACTTCACATTACTGTAATAGCCATTTTTCTACTCTATATTGAAAAATATGTAATACAACTTTCACATACAAGAGAAAAACATCATAGCGATTTGGTGCAAGACTGGACCAAGTCACTTTTTGAAAATTGTTCAGGAGAAGCAAAAAACTGATTATATTCTTCAATAGTTGGATAAGAAGGATATAACAAAGCATATTTATACTTAATCATACATGAATTTATGCTATGTAATTTAATTCTTCACATTTTTATAACTGAAAATAGTTTATTGGAAAAGTGGACTCATTTTGCACTGAATATCTTGGTGCAAGTCAAATCTTACTCAATATTTCAGTCAAAAAACTTTATGTGAGAAAGTTTGACAGTTACTTGTGGAAGGACGGTGGTTCTACTGAGTCTGACGCAGTCTTAAGTCTTCCTCCAACCAGCACAATTGGATATGCCATATATATATATAACCTGAAATGTGTTGAAAATGGCGTAAAACCCCATTTAACGTAAAATTCAAATACAGTCAGTTTATCAGTAGAGGTCAAGTTGTCCTTGTGCAGTTTGTCCGCTACAAGTTGACATAAGTTATCCGTGTAATACCTTATCTCTGTGTCCACACAACTGAATATGGGAGGGTCAACAAACGACAGGACATGGTTTCAAGCACTGACTAGGCAAGTTGAACATTATTGACAAAACAAAAAAGAGGACAGCTCTGATTCTCAAGTGAACAGTCACATTTGTTATCGTGTTACGAACAATGTAAGAATTTAATAGCTGCCCGATCCTCACAAGTTAGGATATAGGTGGCTGTGATGATGTGTCTCAAGTTTAACCCTTTACTTCATATAGACGCCTTTGGACACCTTTAATATTGAAAGCATTAGTTCACCACATATCAGCAATGGGTGAATTATGTTTATATTAACTGACAGAGTGGAAAACAGTGCAGGAAGTGTTCAGATTGCTCGTTACGAGCAATCTGAACTCTTCCTGCACTGTTTTCTAGAGCCTTCTGTGATTGGTGCGGAAAATGCATAATTATGGAGTAAAGGGTTAACCAGCTGCCCATATCTTTGCAATCACTCACCGTCTTTTTTCAGTTGATTGTTTGGATATTTAGCGTCACTTTCATGCCATTGACGGCTAAACTAACCCCTGCATAATAACTGTGTTAAATGGATGAAATCGAATTAGTAAACATCTAAATACTAAAATTATTTGTTTTATCCTGATCAACTTAAATGAGCATGAACTTATAGTGTACGGTTGTATGGTTTTATGTCTCTGTGTTTGTAAGTGCTTGCATATGAGCGTGTGTGTGCATGAATGTGTGTAAGTCTGGTTAGATATTGATTTCATTATATCTCTTTATACTGATTTATGTATGTGTGACTAGTCATATGACAGTTTTTACATTTGATATTTTACATATCAAATTGTTTGTATATTTAATACATGTACATGTATTGTAAATGTATTGTAAATAATAGAGGGCCTCATGGAAGATTAGTTTGTGTAACTAAATGTGTAACCCTCTGTAAATAAAGATTATTATTATCATTATTATCATTTGTATCCTTGGTTGCATTTCACAAAAAAAACTTACAATTAAAATAGGTTGAAAATGTAAAGTAAGAAACATTCATAATAAAAAAAATTATAAAAGTTTCTTACTTTACGTTTATGACTGATTTTTATTGTAAGTTTTTTTTTTAAATGCAACCCAGGAAGGTTAACCAGTACTCAAACACACAACTATGCCTATAATGTTGGCCCAAAACAGTTTGTGAGGAACTTGTTTTCATTTGTTTGAATAATAAGTGTCATTTTTATGCCAGACCAGTAGTTAATCACTCTTTCCTGGAATCCTGGACGGTTAACCAGTACTCAAGCACACCAATCTCAGTAAGTAACTGATAACTTTCCCACTTGAACCAGTGGATAACAATGAAATGCATTATTGTATATCAATCATTACAGGGATTATGTTCGGGTGTGGGTTTGAACTCAAGACCCTGGGATATATAGTCAGAGGCTGTGTACCAATTGAGCTAACTTGTCAAATTTTTTGTTATAATTACGTTACCACAGATATATATGTGAATATGATGCCTTACAGCCATTTACAACAGTTATGCCCCTTACCAAAATATATTGAATTGATTGATTGAATATTTAGTGTCATTTTATGCCATCGAGAGATAACAGACATCAGTTAACCTAACCACTGTTTCCTGGGATCTTGGAAGGTTAACCAGTACTCAGGCACACCCAATCTCTGCAAGTAACTGATAACTTTCCCACTTGAATCAGCAATGAGAGACAATGTCACATGCACCTCTACATACGGTACTGGAATCTTCTTTTCGTGTCAACTTTGGGTACATATTTAGTAGATTTTATAGTTCCCACTGACCGTCCGGGTATTAAAGGAATCTATTCTACTGATATACAACTCAGGTTGATCTACAAAATTCCAGAGACTGCGGCGTGGTCTAGTGGTAGAGCGTCCGCCTCACATGTGGAAGGTCGTAGGTTCAATCCCCTGCTGGGTCATACCAAAGATTTTAAAAATGGTACTAGAAGCTTCCTCGCTTGACGCTCAGCATTTAGAGGATATCTCTAGGTCTGGTCGGCCCCAGTGTCAGTATAATGTGACTGGGTGGGGTATTATATCATGTGTCTGAGGCATGATACTCCAGTGTGACAGCGCTTAAAATACTGTCTCACGTAGACACCGTCGCGATATGACTGAAAAATTGTTGAAAGCGATGGTAAACACCATACAACAACAAAAACAAAATTCCAGATTACCTCAAAACATTTGAGGGTCATGTCCGTTAATGTTTACATTTGGAATGAAGTGTAACTGTTTTAATGTAATCTGGAATTGTGTAAATTACACTGATCTATATATCGGTGAAATTAATTCCCCTAATACCCAGACAGTCATTGAGCACTGTATTTATTGGTACACATGATTATTAGGTTCTCTCCCTTGATATTTGAATCATTCAGATAAATAATTTTCAGTGAAAATTTATCAATATTACTGAATGTCCCTTTATTTGCACAGATAGATATATAAATGTGTAAACATACACAGTAATAGCAAAAAAAAACATTAATCAAAATAAATAGGTTAACACAAAATCTTCAACCGTAAAGTTTTTATGTGTGGGAATAGTCTTAAAAAACCATAAACGCCAGTATATAGAAACATTCCTAATCTTCAGCCAAATTTTTAAATTATAATTCCCACCCACCAGTTCCTTCATTTTATTGTTATTATTCACTTTTTCACTTTTTGGGGGTTGGGAAACGAGTGACGAAATTTGATCTTTAAAAAATTTTCATACATTTTATGTTTTAAATGACACTTCATGTTAATATATTAAAAAAAAAAAAAAAATACAATAACTGAATTGCACTGACATCTCCCCACCCCGTTTATCCCTGTTTAAACTTATTAATATAACTTTCATTGTGAAACAAAATATTACAAATCAATATTTTCTTTTTTTAATTTAAGTCTGCAAAAAATAGATATAGCCTGAAACCCAGTCTATGACATTTTTTAACCCTTTACTTCATATAGATGCCTTTGGACACCTCTAATATTGAAAGCATTCATTCACCACGTATCAGTAATGGGTGAATTATGTTTATATTAACTGACAGAGTGGAAAACAGTGCAGGAAGTGTTCAGATTGCTCGTCACGAGCAATCTGAACTCTTCCCACACTGTTTTTAAAGGCCTTCTGTGATTGGTGCGGGAAAACGTATATCTATAGCGTAAAGGGTTTATTGATGATAATGTAATGTAGCTCAAAGTCTTTCTGGATAGAACCAGTTATGTGGAAAAAATGTCTTGCTTAATGACACAACACATAGCCATGATGGGGGATTGAACTCACAACCCTCCAATCACGGGGCAGATGTTCTACCACATGACCTCGTGCTCCACACTCAAATAAAATTTGATGTGTCCAATTTCAAAATTGCCAAATTAGGGCATAAACAAAATTTTACATGTACATTGGATTACTTATGCCTTTATGTTATTCAATTTTTACAGGAAGCCAAGTAGTGACAGAATTTAATGAATGGCCCTCGTATTACAACATTGCATTGTGGATAAGAAAATCCCATCCAAGAGTTAAAGGTCCCTGCATAGAACGAGGGCTCACCTAGTTTTTCACCTATGTCTTAGATTACTTAAAGGGATTATATTGGCAAGTAACACAAACGTGCTGTTAATCCAGACTTTTCCAGTATGCAGTGTGCACAAAATAATGCTTATGTATTGAGGTATAACTTCTATTTACTTAAAAGTTTTCAAATTATCAGTAATTGAATATTGGCCAAAACTTAATACATCCTGCAATAAAGTATTGCGCAATATTTACATTGAACTCCTAAACTTCCCGAACAAAGCCTCGAAAATGAGTTCCAAAGCCTCGAAAATGAGTTGGGGAACAAGTCTTCACGATGTTATCTGATGATTGATCGGAAACCCGAAAGCGGTACATTGAAAATGGCAAAATTAACGTAAACAAAAACAAAAATGTGGCTTCAGAAAACCAATGTTTGTAATAAAGAGATTATGCAGACCGTATATCTCTAAGTTATAAGTGTATCTTCATGCTGGATGTGTGTAATTGATGGTAATATACCAATATAATCCCTCCCATAACTCACAATTGTAGTAGCAATATTCTTTTCCCTATAGATAAATATACATCATAATGTACAGAAGGGGAGAATTTTTAATTTCAGTTTAGAAGGGGGTCACCCAGGGAGCTTAAAAAACTCGGTCACGGAGGACTCTGAATATATCCACATTCATTCTGCAGGTTATATACGGGTGGGGTTGTTGTGGTGGTGGTGGGGGAATGGGGGGCTTATATTCGGAAGATTACAGTAATAAGCAAACAGCTACTGCAACCGCGGGAGATTAGTGATCTTCGGATGGCACCTCTTATACCCCTTTACCAGCTACCAACATAAATAAGACAACTGTCATCCTTATACCATTTTAAACCATCATTAAAAGGGAGCATTTCAGGAAAAAACACTATAATTTTTATTAAAAAAAAAGTCCATTACAATGAACAAAACATGAATGTTAGTCAATTTGACCAATCTTGAAATCATGATGTCTGATTTTAATATCTTGCAGTCTGCATGTTGTAATTGGAAGAATATGCCATACAATTGCATGATTTGCACATTCACTGCATTTATAGCTTACAGTATGCATCATATATAATATCCGGGGTTTCTGTTTGTTTTTGTTTTTGTTTTATTGCTCTTTTCTGATGCAAACTGGTGGATGGTATTGTTGGTAAAATTACCAGATAATCATACACACAAACATTTATAGCTTCCTAAGTTATGTGTAGGTGTTTGCTCTAATGATGGCATCTCTAGCATTTCTGTCTTACAATAAATGGATAGATAGATGGAATAAAAATCTATCAAATAATTTTTCACAACGATGGTATTAACTTTAACTTGCTGATAGCCTTTTAATATCATAAGGTTATTTTACACTGTGTTTTTGTATCTCATTACAAATTATTAAATTTAAATTTGTGGGAGGGGGAGGGAGAGGACAGGTGCCGGACACGTTGTCATGTCTTACAACTATCCCTATCCCCAACCCCTGTTCCCACAAATAACTACAGGCATAAATATCTTAAACAATGTCTAAATATATTATTCAAACTGTGGACCTTAGGGTCTCAAGGCAATCATGCTACCTGCTAGACCATCATCATTTCTTCGAACTCAAAAAAGAAATTCAATTTTAAAAAATACCTAGCAAGAGCAAGAAAACAAAATTTCAACAATAAACTACATCACTTGATACAAAATATAAAAACAAAAAATTAACATCACTTGATAAAAATGTATAAAAACATCACTTGATAAAAATGTATAAAAACATCCCTTGTTAAAAATGTATAAAAACATAATTTTATAAAAATGTATAAAAACATCACTTGATAAAAATGTATAAAATATATCACTTTATAAAAATCCATAAAAACATCACTTTATAAAAATGTATAATAACATCACTTGATAAAAATATTTCACTTACCGGTTTCTCTCAAACGACCGTCCTTGATTTATTTCCCCTTCAATAAATCCAAATATCCGACCACAATCTTACAAATATTCCAATTATCCAATAACATCCAAGGGGTGTTACACAAGTGCTGATCTTAATCCAAACTCCAGATAATCCACAGGTTAACGTAATAATAGCGATTTTAAAAATCTCACTGTGATATCGACTCCACTTTTAAGTTTTCCCTCTGTGTATGACAACTCATTAAGCAATCTCCTCTTTTTTTAATATTATAACCTATACAAACAGTAGCAAATCAATATTAATACCAATACTGAGAAATGAAATTTTGCCTTCAACTATAAAAATGTGTAAAGTCACTATTAATCCAACAACTACAAATTCACAATTATCAAATTAAGTTTTAGTGTTATAGATATTTCAATATTTTAAACTTCTTATCTTCTGAGCAAAAAAAAATTAAAAAATTTCAACATTTATCTGTCTGGCTTATTGATATAACACCACAACTAATAAGCGTACTTGTCATTTGTTCTAGTTCTCGTCTTTACACTGTATATTATACATATCCATCCATCCGAGACAACTACTTGTAGATATATGCCCTGGCGGTCTTACTCTAACCTTGGTGAAATTAACCTAATATCCACTTTGGTTAATGTACTTCTATGCAACAGCTGGTGTCAGAATGTCAGAGTCCGACAGACAGGGTCGAATAAAACCGTGTATAGCCCTAGTTTACAAATCTCCGTATTCACAAGTATTATGAAGAATTTATATTTGCATACCTTACATATATGTATATGTACGCGGTGTATATATGCTATTCCTCAATATCTCATCTGGTCATTCCTCGCTCCAGTGAGAGAGATTAAAGCAGTACAAGTTTTATATCTCTGGTCAAACTTTACGCCAGTGTACCTTTATCATAAGCTAATATCCAGCCTGTAAGAGGCCAATATCTCATACATAACAAGTTCCCTGACTGGCCACTTATAACAATGTGTGTAACACAGCTTGTGGCTACGGTCTACAACATTTGACATTCACTAACAAACTTGTAGAAATGCCCTCTCTTCTGTCTTCTATTGTTATTTACTCTGTCAGAGCTGGTCAAGTTTGCTTTGTGTTTTCAGTGTACAGCAGATCTGTTGTTGGTGCTGAAATATACAAATAACACTGTGTGAGATTATATATACTTATATAACTGGTCTTATAACCAGACTAGCTAAAACTTGCTAATTTATATTTATGTCTTAAACCCTTTACTTCATAAAGACGTCTTTGGAGACCTAATACAGACGCCTTTGGACACCTTTAATATAGAAGGCTTTTGAATTATTGGGTGAATAATGTTTATATTAACTGACAGAGTGGAAAACAGTACAGGAAGTGTTCAGATTGCTCGTCACGAGCAATCTGAACTATTCCTGCACTGTTTTCAAAGGCCTTCTGTGACTGGTGTGGGAAAACGCGTATCTATGGAGTAAAGGGTTAAAATAAAAATAGTTTATTTTAGAATAGAGCATATTATTACTTTTTTTCTTTTTTAGAATGGGGTTTAATGCCATTTTCAACACATTTCAGGTTATATATATGGAATATCCAGTTTTATTGGTGGAGGAAGACCTCAGACTGAGTAAGACTTAAATAGAACCACAGTCCAAGTAACTGGCAAACTTTCTCACATTTTTCAGAGTGGGCGCAACTCGAACCTACAGCCTTAGCGGTGAGAGGTAAGTGATCTTGAGACGGTGCCTTAGACCACTTGGCCATGGAGATGCACATTATAGGTAGTAATAAACAATTTGGCTGCTTTTAAAAAGCATCCAATGGTTAGGTCTTAGAAAAAGAGGTGGCAATTAGAGTAAATGAATGTGAAAGTTTGAGTTTGTACGAAACATGCTTGTTTATTGATGTAAACTGCGGCGTGGTCTAGTGGTAGAGCGTCCGCTTCGCATGTGGAAGGTCGTGGGTTCAATCCCCGGCCGGGTCATACCAAAGACTTAAAAATGGTACTAGAAGCTTCCTCGCTTGACGCTCAGCATTAAGAGGAGAGTTCTAGGTCTGGTCGGCCCGGTGTCAGTATAATGTGACTGGGTGGGGTATCATACCATGTGCCTGTGGCATGATACTCCAGTGTGACAGCGCTTATAATACTGTCCCAAGTAGACGCCGTCGCGATATGACTGAAATATTGTTGAAAGCGATGCTTAACACCATAACAACAACATTATTGATGTAAAGATGCAAAATTATAGTCAAACACATTATTTAATTTAAAAAAGATAAAAACAACCGCGCACAGGTTAGTAAATACACGGGTGATACCAAATCCCGACCAGGTCCGGCTGAAACGGCCAAATTTTGACTGCAGGGAAAAGGCAAATGTGGTGTGCTTAATGGAAACTTTGGTGTTTAAATGTAATAATCTCAGTCATTATGCATTTAGATTTGCATATTTAAAAAAATGTATTGAAACTTATCTTATAAATTTTGTAATGTACTTACTGTTATGTTCTATAAAATTTACTACTGTACTGTGATCATATATATTGTATAATTGTGTAATTTGTATACATATTCTAAATTAATTTGTGACTATATTATTTTAAAAATACAATTAAGACCACGAGAGTAAAAAAAAGGTTATTTTACCTACAATTAACATTTTGGAAAACCACCCCCATCTCACTGTTCCAAAGTCAATTTTGTTCTTTATTCTATAGTAAATAAAACCAATGGAAGCGCATCCTGTTTCCAATCATGGTTGTGCTATGCCTAAAGAAAATATATTTCTGTTGTATCAAGTCAAATAAACAACTGTAGCTGCTTGATTTTGTATTTCCAATGTTATGGGTTCAGCATATAATTGATTGATTAAATACATAGTTAATTGGAAATGATTTACATCAACTCAGCAAGAATCTGTCATAAATGGCGATAAATCTTCAAAAAAGATAAGTTTCAAGACTTCAATAAAGGCTTTTTTTTTTTTTTTCAATATTTTTGGTTAAATATGCAAAGAGAAATGCATAATGATAATTTAAAGCTACTATAAATTATTACACACACACACTGCATTTGCATTTTCCTTGTAGCCGAAAAGTGGGTCGACTCAATCGGTAAATATGGCCGGAGTTTAGTATCAATTGCTGTAAACTACCCATAATGCACTGTTTTGAAAGCAATGGTGACCTCCTTGTATCGAATGACGTGTTTTAACACGTGATCGTGACGTTTCAATATGGTAGCACCCAGAGTAAATTTCTTAACTGACCCTTATATAGGGTTTGGTTGCTAATGCGACCTAACAAAAAATGCTAGTAATAAAATTATTTTTAAATTGGATATGTTTAAACATCTCATTATTAGGTTATTATTAATTAATTGCTTGATTATCATCCAAATTTTTCTTGAAAATGAGGAGGGAGACGATTTTATTTTTTTGATGTATCTTTTTAAAAAAAATAAATTTTTTTTTAATGAAAAGAAAAAGGGTCTAGGCGGCATGAAAATAAGGGGGTGGGCGGAGATGATAATCTAACAATAAATTCATTATGGCCTTATATATCCTGGTAGGTGAAATCTATGGTCCTTCTACTAGTAAATTTGTAAGTAACTGGCAAACTCATATTTATGACAGGCCGGTCTCAAACCTACAACCTCAGGAATGAGAAACTCTGCTGTGGGGGATTCCATAAAAAAAGTTAAGGTGAATTGCTCTTAAGGCCATAATAAATTAATTGCTAGATTATCATCCCAGCCTGAACCCTAATTACCATGCCGTCCTGACCCTTTTTATATTTATATAAAAAAAAAAAAATAAAGTAAATTAATAAAAATCCACCCCCTTACGCTCGCTTTTTTAAGAAAAAATTTGATAATCTAGAAATTAATTTATAATGGCCTTAACCAGCCCATATTACATTCAGTGTTTTTGTAATATAAGTAAAACAGATATATAAAATCCTGAAACAAAGGGAGTTTTTATATTGTCCATAATAAAGGATGTTCATTGCATCCCATTGGTGCAATAAGGTACCAAGTGTATATGAAATAAGAAGGCGTGCAACTTGGTACCTTTTTACACCAATGGGGCGATTGGAACAAAACTGTTCAAAACTTCTTGTGTACATTCCGGTCCTGTTATAATAAGGTTGCCGGGATCAATGGAATGAAGCCGTGATATAAGCGGAACCGTGCTATAAATATCCCATGGTGCATTGCGCTACACTATTTGGCAATACTATATCTAGCCAAAGTACTGTAAACAAACACATGACAATGTGTGATAAATATGACAGACCATTGTTTGTCAGTGTAAATCATTTAAAAGGGTTGTTGTTTATAACAATAAGAAGTTGTTAGCATGTCAGTCTGAATTATCAAGGTATAATTGATGCACAAAAATACATTGTAAATTTGAAAAAAATGTAACAAGCTCGCAAACACGATCAATTCATCAACTATTATACTACAAGTCTTTAATAAATTGGCTTGTAAAAATATCGATTATCAATTTTAAATTTAGGAGCCATAGAAAAACCCTGCGTTATAATGAGTTTTGTGCTATATCGGAACGATTAATAATGGGAGCCGAGTGTATCTCTTTTTTTTTTTAAGCCAGGCTTTATGCCAAACCTGCCCACTTACACGCTTCCCTGTTTGAAAACTGCAAAAAATGTTCATACGCAACAGGGACTTCTTCTTATTTATCGAATTTCATTTCTTCATAATATAGGCCTATTGAATATAAGAAAGCAGAAACAAATTAAACAATATAAATTTATTGTTATGCCATTTTAAAAAAAAATGTTGCATAAAAAAATTACTCGCGACACGTCGTCATGTTATGTTGATCATTTGTAGCAAGTATCAACAAAATCCATCTATGCATGAGAAAGTTAAAGGCCGGAAACGAAATCTCACACAAACTCAAAGTGTTGTCAAACAAACTCAAATTGTGACTTTGACCTTTGAGGTATGGGTGCGGGTCTTACTCACGACACGTCGTTATACTATGTTGATCATTTGTAGCAAGTATCAACAAAATCCATCTATGCATGACAAAGTTACAGGCCGGAAACGAAATACCGGACGGAAGGACGGACGGATGCTGTGATTACTATATGCCACCCAAACATTTTTTTGCGGGGCATAAAAATAACAATGCTACAATAATATCAATCAAATCAGGAAAGCGTATAAACATTGATTAAAGTCAGACTATCAGAACTTGCAACTATTTGATTTTTTTTCCTTTAAAATAATCATAAATGGAAAGATTCCAAATCAAGGATGGCTTTACATTCTGTTACAGATATTCAGGTTGGTTGGATATAAAAATAAGTAGGTTTCTGGAATACCACCATTCGTTTAATAATAAACCCACTTAGTGTTACTGCTTCTGCTGAATTATGTTAATTAAGAAATAGTATGATGTTAATTATAGGACAGTAACCACACTCTCAGCATCATGTCTGAAGCTCAATCATTATTCAAAAAAATAGGTGAGACACCACCACAGCCTTTCCAATTATTATTTTACTTCTTTGTAACTTTGACCCCCCCCCCCCATTTTCCCATCTTGACACAGTTATCTTTCCACTATTGTATAGTATTGTAGTATAATCCAGGCCTTCAAAAGTATTTCAGTTATACCAATCACGAAAATTTAAGTGTTGTCTGACCTAGCATGAGATTAGTAGTGTATTCACCAATCACTGATACTTTTTCTTTTGGTGGTGTCTGACCTTGCATCAGATTGATAGTGTATACACCAATCACAGATACCGGTCTTTTTGGTGGTGTCTGACCTAACATGAGATTAGTAGTGTACACACCAACCACAGATACTTGTCTTTTTGGTAGTGTCTCACCAAGTATGAGAATGGTAGTGTATAAACCAATCACAGATACCTGTCATTTTGGTGGTGTCTGGCCTAGCATGGAATTGGTAGTGTATTCACTGATCACAGATACAACCTGTCTTTTTGGTGATGTCTGACCTAGCATGAGAATAAAAGATACCTGTCTTATTTGTGGTGTCTGACCTAGCATGAGATTGGTTGTGTTTGTATACACAAATCACAGATCCAACCTGTCTTGTTGGTGGTTTCTAATCTAGCATGAGATTGGTAGTGTATACACCATTTTAAGACACAACCTATCTATTTGGTGGTGTCTGACCTCATAACTTATACAATACACGACTGTTTATGCATGGTCTGTGCCTCATTTGTTTAGACCAGCTGTTAACAAGGACTACATATGTAGTCTGTCCAACCATCACAAGGCTATTTTATTGACCCAACGACAGTAATTGGCCACAGGTACTAACCATATCTTCATTCCAGGTGCCCACTCAAATGAAACCGATTGTTTTGTAATGTATGGTGTTAAGCGTCACTTTCACAATTTTTCAGTCCTATATCACAATTTTGAGACGGCTTGAGACAGCATTGTCAGCAGTGTTACACTGGACTCTTGACTGGAGTATCATACCACAGACACAGGGTACAAATACCCAACCCAGTAATATCATACTGGCACTGGGCCGACCAGACCTCAAACTTAATAAATACAAATGATGATCGCAATGCAAGCGATCACCAAGAAATCATCAATACAACATGGATGGGAATAGAAACCAAGACCTTTCACAAAGAAACCACGACCTTTCACATATGTGGAGGACACTCCTTACAAAGGAGGGTAGTACTCATCTTCATGTACATTCATGCCTATTTCTTTTAAAATCAGCCGTGCCTAATAAGCTCAGTTGGTTACGCGTCTGACTATCAATCCAGGGGTAGTGAGTTCGAATCCCCGTCCGGCAACAGTCTCCGTGATAAGTGATATACGACATTGTATCTCATTATCATTGGTCTCTCACCGCTGATTCAAGCTGGAAAGTTATCAGTTACTTGCAGAGATGGGGTGTGCTTAAGTACTGGTTAACCTTTTAGGATCCAAGGAAACAGTGGTTAGGTTAACTGATCATCTGTTAGCTCTCGATGGCATAAAAATGAAGCTAAATGTTCAATCAATTAATCCTTTTAAAATCAGACTATCCACAACAGAGTGACAGCTGGTAATTTTCTGCATGATTTGAGCAAAATTTTGGTTTTATCTGGACGGATATTGAACATAATATAAATAATAATGTTAGTTTACACGAAGATTTTTATTGTAAGTCTTTTTTAGAAACACGTCATGGAGGCGTTAAACTATCACTTGTTCGTATCTATATACACAGGCAACCCTAATCCTCTTCTTCACTCTTCCAGTAACCACAGCAGTGGTCTTGGGGTAGTCTGAATATTCGCCGCACGAAAATCTTCAAGAAGATCATGGGTTTGCTCCCTGGTTGGGTTATAGAAAATACTCGAAAAAAAAAATGGTACTGGAAGCTTCTCGCTTGGTGTTTGGAGGATAGTTCTAGGTCTTGTCGGCTTGGTGTCAGTATAATGTGACTGGGTGGGGTATCATTTTATACCATGTCTGTGGCATTATACTCCAGTATGGCAATGCTCAAAATACTGTCTTAAGAAGACAATGTTGCGATATAACTGAAAAATTGTTGAAAAACAACAATATCCATCTTCGAAGTAGGACAGAATTTTTTTTTTCAAAACTCCATGTAAATACGGCCAACACACAGGAAACCCTTCGCTAACAATGCTAATTCATATTATTACTAAGCATTAACATTTATTTCACGGTGTACACAACCCATTACATAAGAATGGTTCACACAGAGTTCAAATAAATTAAGTCTTCTCAAATTTTAACATATAATTTAATAGTATAAGATTTACAAACAGGGTACAAGAAGAATGACACAAGACACACCTACCGAAATGGTAATTCTGAGATCAACTACTCATTGTTAGATACAATTTTGGCAAGTTTCACACAATCATGAACAGAAGTTATATATTTGATCATTATTAATCCAGACATAAACCAACAAAGATTTCCCCACATATTGCCCAATAAAAACATATCCTGAATCTGGTTATACGGTTGTTGTCCGTATGGCACAAATCATTTACTGTGTAAATTGATTTGTCATACTCTGTTCAAAGAAGAGTTTTAAAGGAGGTGTATCAAGAAAAATTGCTTATCGTCCAATAAAACAAGTTAGCTGCTTTTAAAAAGAATCCAATGGTTAGGTCTTATAAAAGACGTAGCAATTAAAGTGAATGAATGTGTAAGTTTGGTTCCTTGTATAGGGTACTAAATACACAGGTGATATCAAATCCCAAAACAAGGATTCCGGCCGACACAGTGAATTCCCGGCTGCAGGTGTGCCTGATAGTAACTTTGATGTTTAAATTTACTGATCTCAATCATTATGTATTGCCATTTGTATATTTGAAAAGAAACATACTTTATATATTGTCTAACATACTGCTATGTTCTACACAATTTTCTACTGTGATCATAATTTATTTTAAATAATTCAAATACATGTTTTAAATCAATTTTTGGATATCTTATTTTTGAAAAACAACAGTTAAAAATTACTGTTTTTCCATAACTGTGCATGTTCGGCGATATATTTGATTCTGACAACATGCTGAAAATATGTCACACTGGTAAACTATCTTTATATTTCTGTCGAGTAAAATAAACAACTGTAGCTGTTTAATTTTGTTATTTTTTCCATTGTTATGGTTTCAGCATATTATAATAATTGATACATTCATGGTTATTTGAAAACTATTAACATTAACCATGTATCAAAAAAGATGAGTTTCAAGACCTCATTTAAGCAAGATTTTAGAAAATTCCTTGATTTAAGGCATTTCATTATTCCCTGATTAAATATGCAAAGAATAATTCATAGTGATCTCAATTAGTGCATAAAAACATCACAATCAATTATTACACACACCACATTTAAATTTTCCTTTTAGACGGAAAGTGGTCGGAACAGCCGAAACATGACCAGGTGTTAATATCAAAACGGCTTTGTACATTCCCATAATGCACTGTTTAGAAAAACAATAGCGACCTCCATGTGGTGAATGCTGTGTTTTTAACAGGTGATTGTTAAGTTTCAATATGGCACCGTCTAGAGTCAATTTCTTAACTGGCCCATATATATGGTTCGGTCGCTCATATAATTCAATATTTGTTGATTCAAGGACCGTAACACCCGACATTAATTATCCAATATGGCCAGTTCAAGAAATTGTCCAAGATAGTATGGTCACATAACAACTGTGTAAATAGTGCATTTTTTAATGTTTCAAGGGCCATAACTCCGACATTAATAATTTGATTTGGCCAGTTCAAGAACCTGTCCATGATATTATGGTTATATAACTACTGTGCAAGTTTAGTGAAGATCAAATACAAAATGTGGGAGCTAGAGTGCACACAAGGTCAAAAAGTGCATTTTTTAAAGTTTCAAGGGCCATAACTCTGACATTGATAATCCAATTTGGCCAGATATAAGTTTAGTGAAGATCCAATGAAAAATGTGGGTGCTAGAGTGCACACAATGTCAAATAGTGCATTTTTTAATGCTTCAAGGGCCATAACTCTGACATTTATAATCCAATTTGGCCAGTTCAAAAACTTGTCCAAGATATTATAGTTATATAACTACTATATAAGTTTAATGAAGATCCAATAAAAAATGCGGGTGCTAGGGTGCACACAACAAACAACATCTAGACCACCCTGCCATGGAGGATCTGTTGAACTGTTTATGCCATCAAGGGCTAACAGACGATCAGTTAACCTAACCACTCTTTCCTAGGATCCTGAAAGGTTAACCAGTACTCAAGCACACCCAATCTTTGTGAGTAACTTATGACTTTCTCACTTGAATCAGCCATTAGAGAAGAATGATAATGAGACACAATGTTGTATATCAACCATCATGGGGACTGTAGCTGGATAGGGATTCAAACTCACAACACCTTGATTGAAAGTTAGACATGCTACCAACTGAGATAATCAGGCCCGGCACATTTCAAAGAAATAGTGGAGTACAAGCAGACAACTCTTGGATTTCTCTACATTACAACTCTCTCTGGGGTAAAATACATAAAAGTAATGACATTGATGGGCCCATCAAATAAATAATTATCAAGTTCATGATATTAAGCTAACTTACAAAAGTCGATAAACCTGAAAGAGAAATAAAAATATTCTGGACTGTCTGTAAGCATTTTTAAGCAAGTTCATGAGATTGTTCCCAAGGGAGCTAACCTTCAGCACTAATTGGGCAAACACTATATTGCCAATTGACTAAATGTAGTTACTGGTTTGGTATCTATATGTATAGAAAAATTAGTACTCTAGTATTATCTCTGTGATGCCCCTTTAATTGCTTGTTCCCTCTGTGCATAGTTGCTAATCTCTGAACACACATATGCCTATCAAACAAAACAAATCAAGATTATTTTTTTCCGTAGGGTTTCTTCTGGGAATGAAAGTAAACAATTTGTCATCACAATGACAGAATAAATTCATTTGTTTTCAGATTGAGCGCGCAATCTGTTCAAGAGGTCAGAAACCATGAAAATCGGAGCGATTTCCACAACCAATTAGTCATTGTTGGCTTCCCCCTCACTGTAAATGGTGATTATAAACGACTTACAGTTATTGATTATTGATGTAGTTTGTTCTAATTATTAGTGTATTTTGTCAGCATGCTCTTTAAGATTGGAATGAACCAGTAGAATCAGATATATTTCCAAATTGATACACTGCCATTTTCCTTAGACAAGCAAATGGTCTATAAATAAACGCCGTTTTACTGTATTACATTGTATTTTCTTGGACAAACAATCTCAAGTGACCAGAGCAATAGTTGGTCTCATGACAGGTCAATTCCCATCCCTAGGAATAACTGTCCAATGGTTGTCTATTCAAATATCTTCTCTAACAAATTCCTGCAGGGTAACTGTCTTTTTTTGTGGGAGTTTTGTCTAATTGATCTGAAATGAGCTGTCAATCACACATGTCAATAATCCAATCAGCGATCAATATTGGTTGTTATGCCACCATTTTCCTTAAATAAGCTAGCAATATCTAAGTATACACTACACTGTACAATGGATAAAACTAAATTGATCACAATAGCATGAGCTAAAAACAAAGTTTACCCCATGTTCAAGAAAATCCAATTAAAACAGGAGAAACTTGAATTTAATTAAATTGGAGTGTTGCAGCATTCCTGTGTTAAATGTTAATAATTTCAAAGAAAAGTGATAATGTAATAAACATGAAAAATTGGAATATATTACAGAATTAAACGTTGTGCTGAACTAAACTTCAAACACACAGTGTAGACAACATTTCGATATTTAGCGGTTATTTTTCTGCCATACTCTTTCCTGGGATTCTGTTATGTACCAGTACTCAAGCACATCCATCTCCACAAATATCTGACAACTTTCCCATTAATTCAGTGGAGAGTGATGAATAACAATGAGACGCAATGTCAAGTATAGATCACCATGGAGATTCTGGCGGGGTGCAGATTTGAACTCACAACTCCAGTATTGATAGTCAGATCGGGCCCGTAACGAGCAATCTGAACACTTCCTGCTCTGTTTTCCACTCTGTCAGTTAATATAAACATAATTCACCCATTGCTGATACGTGGTGAATTAATGCTTTCAATTTGGAAGAGTCCAAGACAATGCTTATGGACCAAAGGGTTAATACTCTGTTCAGTTCATATATGACAAATATTGGGAGTTTCACCTAGTATATAATATTCTCGTTAATGTTTATTATAGAACAAAGGATATTGTGTTGTAATTTGTTGCACTAATAAATACACTTACCCGGAGGCTGGTATAACATAATTATAAAGCAATCAAAATTATAAGCAACACTCAATGGTCTGTGGTAATTACATAATAAAAGACGAAATGCATTAAATACAATACAATTATAATATTCCTCGCAAATAAAATACTCTGCAGTTGAATCTATTAAAGAAAATTCTCAGATAAACTGAAAAACAAATTTTGTAAATGATGGTAAAAATATGACGTTATTACTGTCACCAAGACATTGTCCATATCTCCCTCCTATAAGAAAAAGCACAAACTGTGCCAATGGTGTAGACAAGTTCAAACTTGTCATTTACAATGCTATGGGATTTGATCGATTGATTTATTGAATGAATGTTTCAGGTAATTTTTGTCAATGATTGCTTATAGATTATCAGTAAATCTAACCACCTTTTCCTAGGATCCTGATAGATTAACCAGTACTCAAGTACACCACACTCCGCAAGTAACTGATAACTTTCCCACTTGAATCAGCAGTGAGAGACAAATTATAATGAGACACAATGCTGTATATCAATCATCACAGAGACTGTGGCCGAGTGTGGATTAGAACTCATGAACTCTTGATTAGTAATAAGACTTGCTACCGACTGAGCTAACAGGACCTGTCCCAGTGATTTGAACTCGTTGTTTGTCAGAAGCAAACTCACATCAAACACTGAGCCTTTTAATGACCAAGTTACATATACACCATAATTCACAGGATGGTCTTGAGGTAGAGCATCCACCATGCATGAAGAAGGCTGTGGGTTCAATCCACAGCTGGGTCATACCGGACTTAAAAATGGTATTAGAAGATCCCTCACTTGGCACTTAGCATTTGGAGGATAGTTCTAGGGCTTATTGTCTCTGTGTCAGTATAATTTGACTGGATGGGGTATCATACTATGTGTCTGCAGCATGATTTGCCAGTATGGCAGAGCTTAGAACACTGTCTCAAGGACACCGTCGCAATATAGCTGAAAATTATTGGCAGTGCCACTAAACACCATACTCAATACTGCACATGAGAGACCTTCCCACAGTTCATGGTGCTTGCAAAACATCAAATTAACGAGAGGAATTAATTACTAGCGATTGTTGTTCATTATCAACAGAAGATATAATCATAATAAGTGTACTTAGCCATACCCCCATAATATTCAGGCTTTGTTTCATGTGATTAATTAATTAATTAAAAATCTACTTCAATTAATACCAGTATATAACCTTCATGGCAAGAGAGAGTAATCATTAAAAGTGGGATTTTCTGCAGCATCACTCGTTGTTTTATGTAAATTCGTGTGTAGAATGGAAGTCTGTGAACAGTCACATATTTATTGACTTTGGTGGTCTCAATCCGAAAAAGACAAGAATGTCGCTGGTGTCACTTGGCCCCCAAGTGGTTTAAACCAAAGAACAGTATACTTTATAGGTAGGTATTTAAATATATTAATAAATATTATGAGTTGAGGACTAAAGTTACAAATAAAACATGTAATGTCATATTTTGTTACCTTAATGCATGACCTTGACCTTTATGTGACCTTGAAGTCTGATATACAGGTCTGAGGGTATTGCAGGTGGCACATTGCCATGACATGTTGATCACTTGTTATCTTAAAATCTCTCCATGCAAGACAAAGTCACAAACCAGACATAAAATCTCAAACAGACTGAAAGTGTGACCTTGACCTCTTACATACAGTTCTGAGTCTTCATGTCATCTTAATCAGAGGAGCAAAGTGTTTTTGAAATCTATCCATGTATGATAAAGAAACAGACTGAACACGAAATCTCCACCAGACTAAATGTGTTGTCAAACAAACGTATATAAACTTTACGCAGCTGCAGTCTAATGACATTCTGCATATTTTAATGTAAAACACCAAAAATATCCAAAATGGTAAGCTCAGCATTTAGAATGCAGACCAATGATTTTTATCAATTTTGTTAAATATTTGTCATGTTTTACTTGTTTTAACAATTGTTATTCCTCTTTTAAACTTATTTATCACATGATTCAATGTGCAGGAGTGTAACAAACCCACAACTTTTTTTTTATATTAACCTGGTGTAAAATCACTTCTAATTCATCAATGTTTTCCATACAACTCGGCTCTCATAACTACGTTATAACTTCACCTAATATATAAATGATGTTGATTTGTCATGGTAAAGTGACATCATTTTGAGACGTTACTTCACACAACGAATGACGAAAAACAAATATGCCAGTCTTTTTAGACACAATATTCTATGATTTGTTTACAAAATAAACTGTTTTAAGTGTGATTTTATCCTGTCTTTGTTAAAATTAGATGCTCAGAAAACCTTTTATGATTGCATCGATTTGTTTACTTATAAAATGGTCTCAATAATACACTATGATTAAAATTCCAGACACCCTTTATCAACAGCATGTATGCGTAACTTGCCGATATAATCCCTTTAAATGGACTTATCTGAATCTGAATCTACACGACATATAGCCTATTAATACAGCATATTACAGAACTTTTCTGCAATATTGTTTAACATTTCTAAATCTAACATCAATTCTTAATCATCCATGATTGACAACGACAGAAAGCCGGTAATATTACATTTGCTTCAGGGACTTTTTTCAATGTCGATATGCTAATTAGTATGGACACTCCTACAAGGGACTATTTTCATTGTTGAGTGAAATGCGAATAAGTATGGACACTCCTACATTTCAGCCTTCGTAGTAAATGCAATCGTTAGCAGACATCAGATATCAAAAGTGATGATTCAAACACGTTATCACGTCATTACTTCATTTTTCGTACATTGAAAAGTTACCTTTATCAAACAGATACATAAAAAATCAAGAACTACTTTCTCTTGAGCAGTTAGACGGTGCATATGAAATGAGATGATTTTTTTGACTAGTATGATTCTAAAGAGATGCCAGAAGATCTGGTGCCTTAAAAAAAAATAAAAAAAATGTTATAAAAAAAATATTTCAGCCCACTACCAAGATTGGCTCACAAGGAAGACTTCAAGTGGCGAAAAGCTTGGGAGAGAATGTAATTTGAATAAAAGCTGTTCCGAATGTAACCCCATACATTTACTTGTTGGTCACTTCTGTTGCAATTACCATACACTTAAAATATTGTGGCGATTTTATTACCCACTGGATAGAACTTAAGATATCAAATTATACAAATTGTGTAAATTCTATTTATTCAATTGGAAGGTCCGCAGATCAATTTATGTAGGAAAGGGATGACGCACAAAACCAATTTGAAGTTGACAAAGAGGCAAATTACCAACAAAAATATCTATTTTAGACGTTTACAATGAAGCAAAATCATCGACACCAATATTTTGGAGCTGACAAAGAGGAAGGGGAATAGAGGGTATAATATACCATTTCTGAACACATCATTATGGCAACCTGTTTGGCTAGCTATAGAAGACCAAAGATTACGATTCTTAGAAGAGCCACTGTCCTTTAGTCTATATATGGAACCTGAGACCTCCCGAATCTGTTAAACACCAACGAAAAAGCTGGGAATTCCATACCTGTCCCACAATTCATAGCTGTAAACACTTATCAAACTGTGGTGTCATTCAGACATTCTCTGAAGCAACTGACCAATCAACGTGCTTAGATGTGACTTTCCCAACATCAAATTCACTGTCCATGCAATCAGCATGCTCCAGTACAATGCTAGATGATAGCCAATCACAACACTTGCTACTGTAATGGACCCAATCAGGAGAGCTGCACTACATAATGTCCATCCAGAAATAACTGGTATTTGTATCTTTATAAAATATCTTATTCTAAAATAGCTGGGACTTGAGGCCACTGTCTCCACAGTGATAGGTAAGTAATCTTCACATCTTTGAGAAAGATGAACCATATTGACAAAGAGGAAAAACTAACAAAAATATATATTTTGTATGTTAATAGAAAGAAGAACAAATAAAATAACACTTTTATATATTTTCCATTAAATACTAGGAAGAGAAACCTACAAGTTAAAACAAAATGTAAATAATTATAACAAATGTCAAAATATTGGGCTAATACTAAATTTTAGCTCGATTGCAAACAAGGGCGGGAAGCGCCACATGCATTGTTAAATACAGTACTGGAACATTGTTTCAAAAGCTTGTTTAAGGGATTTTTCATGTCGATAGTAGATACATGTGTAGTAGGTACATTGGCAAGATAAGTTCAGGGCTTATATTAACTGCTATTAAGTCCATTTCCTGAATAGAACCAGTACTGATATCATTTTATTTAGAGTCCATCTGGTCAAGCTGGGACCAGCAACCAGGAACCAGCAACGTTTAGCATAGAGTGTTCTACCTCTATCCACTGCACTGCTTCCCTGTTTTGAATTCAAAATACTTAAAACACCACATCTGCCACTATACCTAAAGCGGACTCGTACTTTAAAATACGAACATTATTTAATATTGTAACATTTCACGCCTGACGGACAGCAAGTCGGCATATACTCATAATATACATGTAAATGAGCCATATTATATTTCGTATCAACACTTAAAACAAAACGATGCCCGAGGGCATTGTTCAGCGACACTTTGGACATATATCAGGCTAGAATCTGTCACCTTGTTATATTTTCCTATGATTTATAACCGTTATTGATCATTTTTATTGCCGTCGTATGGGGTCAGAGACCGATTCAATTAAATATCATTACCTGTACAGGACCTTGACGCCATTAAAAAAAAATTTAGTGTCCACAGTAAGAACTTTTGCACTTACCAGCTAACACCGAACTTGTAAAGCGCATTTTTATTTATAACTTAAACTCCAATATTTTCATAATATGCCAGAAATATTTTATCATCATTATCTTTATTAAAGTGTTGGTAATGTAAAAGTTGTTATTATATTAAATGTATTTTTTAAAGGAAATTTATCAGGATTTTTCAAAAAATTTAAATTGGCTATAAACATTTTCATTTTATAATAATATCACACCTGTATATACTCACTGACCCCATATTGGAAAAAGGGTATCTATTTAAACATTCCAAATTAATATATTGAAAAGGGATTTTCTAACTTGGGCTACATGCTTAGGTTAGACTAAAATAGATTTCCCGCATAAAATTGCAACATATTTCGTGACGTATTAAATGAGTCATGTGATTTCATTCTGATTTTTATTTGATCCGCTATACAGGTTTACATTTTGTAAAAAATGGTATCATCTTAAAAAAAAAAGAGTCCAAATGACAATGTGATGGTCATCCTAGCAATATTAAAGCGCTGTCTATTTTTAGAATGGGAATTTCTTTTCAAGTTTACCACTCTGTTTTAAATAACGATTTTGTCACATTTGGTAGATTTGACTTGTTACGCCTTTTAAATTCTTTTTATAAATGATAACGAGATGTATTTTAACCATTTTAAATTTTTTTTATTTTTTAAGAAATCTATAGTGTTATATCATGATACACTCCCTTTAATGAATGTAATACTATGTATGTACAGACTTCATGAATCACAAATACATACAAATTGATAAGATCTATTTGAAATTCCAAATTTCAAGCAAGAAATACTTTCTTCCCCATCCCCACCATCAACAACGGAAATGATGTGAGATTATTCAACACAAATAATTTTGCAAGCTGATTCGGCAACAATACAGGAGTGGCGGGTTAGACTGCCAGGTGCCAGGCCACAGTCTGTGATACTTGGTCATCAACTTTGTTCTACTGCCATGAGTGTCCCATTTCTAAAAAGTCAGTGACTTGCGGAGATAAGGTGTGTTGAGTACTGTGGTTAACTGCCTGGTGAGTATAAGGTGTGCTGACCGCTGCTAAATAACTGAAATTATGTTGAAAATACAAACTACATAAAAAAAATATTTGTACTTCACAGATGTTTAAATTCTTGTGACGAGTGCCATGTGACCTTTCAACCAATGAAATACAAGTAAAACTTTCTTTGATCTCAGAATATGTACTGGAATTATTACATAATCTGTTTTATACTAGAGTTGTGAATGCATCCCCACCAAGTTACAGAGGGCAACTCCTATTGAACTAATTCCAGTTCGAATGAAAAACATATTAATGGATGGATGGATGGATGGATGGATGGATGGATGGATGTAAAAAAGAAATGAAAATTGTTAAAAAAAAGTAAAAGAAAAATGTGTTAAAAATGTAATTAACCCCACAATGGCATTTTATACAGATATGACACTGTGGAGTTAATATTTTTAACCCCACAAACTCAACTCAACCCCACAATGGCATTCTGTTCTCACAAACAACCCCTTAATGCAGCCTGGGCATGTAAAGACAGACGGACGGATGGAGATAATTTTAACTGAAAACAATTTGAACATACTATGCTATAAAGCTAAAATAAGAGATTAATAATTATTAATAAAGTATAACCTGTACCACACCTTCCCATACAGGTTTCATTTCATATAATCATCATGCAATAATGATACAATCGTCAGTAAAATTACTATTATTATAGAACTTGAAGAAAATAGTTAATATCAGCCCGAATATGTTGTCATATTGACACCATTAAATAAATTATGCAAAACACCAATATAAGCTTTACATATACGTAATAAGACTTATAAATGTAATTGTCTGCATGATGTCACAAAGCCATTGGGCGCCCCAGTTGTAATAACCTTGGATAATAATTGTACAGATGTTACAACATATCGACTATCTTTATTAATCTTCCATTATTTCTTATTGGACTGTTCCATTGTCATTCAGTAGGGGTGTTTGTGAGAATGCGCTGATCAGATGCCGGTTTTCACTAACTTTTACAAGTCTTAATATTTTCATGCTAACAAATTGTTATAACTGAAAAGTTTTATTTGCCAGTATTTTTGAAATTCATAAAAAAATATTTACAAGGCTTATGAAAGTTTGTACAATGATGTAATCGAAACACTCAATAAATCTGCCCTGACTTTTTTTTGTTAATTTTACACCAAGAAGTTAACTTATGAATGTTGGGACCCATATGTGCCTAACAAATGTAAATGATGACATCAGATTTGGGAAATTGCAAAATTTATGGTATGATTAAAAACTGCAGCGGCAGTCTAGCAGTAGAGCATCCAATCTTGAAAAATAGTCCTAGACGCTTCTTTGCTTCGCAATCAGCATTTAAAGGATAGTTCTAGGTCTTGTCGGCGCAATGTCAATATAATGTGACTGGGAGGGGTTTCAAACCATGTGTCTGTAGGATTATACTCAAATGTCGCAGCTTTTAGAACATGCCTCAAGTTGACAACATTGCCTTACGAATTAAAACTTTTTGAAAGCGTCGCTTAACATCATACAAGAACTGGGTCTTAAAAGTGCAAACAGTTCAGTTGATTGAAACCAATCTCTAATTTAAATATAATTCTATAAACACTACTTGCACATAATAACTTTGAGTAACATTACAATGTTTAAAAACAGGGCTTCTAATTAAATCACCGGATCTTTTCACCGGAGTTTTCAACTGATTTTTGTTGTTCAAACCCGTTTTTCTTTTCAAAACTTCAAAATCCATGCAATTATTTTTTACTAGTTATAATTATAAAGTATGGCCTGAAACCATTAAATTTTCCTTTTCTGACCTACATGGATCGTTGAAAAACATTTTGCAGCAATGTAATGTATCGATAATTTGATTATTTAACTGCATATTGTGTCACTGTGCGAAGAATCCATTACCAACACGGTAGGAAGTATTTGATATTTATAAGTAACATAAATCAATCAATTGCTCAGTTGATTCTTCTATATTTTTTTTAAAACTGCAGCAGTGGTCTAAGAGTAAAGCATCTGCTTCACATGAGGTCCTGGGTTTGATCCGTTGCCAGGTCATACCAAAGACTTGAAAAGTGGAACTTCCATGCTTGGTGCTCAGCATTAAGGATAGTTCAAGCTCTGGTTGGCCCAGTGTCAGTATAATGTGACTTGGCAGAACCGCTCTTTGAACCACTTGGCCGCGGAGGATTAATAAATACGTATTTTCACTAAGACAAATACCAAGCAAGAAACTTCGTAATTCTGCTAATAAAATATTAAATGCATAAACATAGATACTACACAGCATTCTGTTGTAAATTATTTGCCTAACAAGTAAGTATTAACAACAAATCTAAAACATGTGACATTTTGCGATTGCATATATTAACCATGCTGCTTTATATGGATATTCGCTAATTTATTATTCTTATGCTAATTTACCATACAAAATCAGTCTGTGAACCAGCTAAATTGTCAGAGAAAAATAACTTAAGTCTGACCAAGACAGGTTATAATTAAGGTAAAACATTATTAGAACTTTTTTTTTCTTTTTTTTTGTCCAAGTATATAATCAAACCTGTCTTTAGCAGTCAATCAAGGGAAGGAGCATAAGTGGTCTTTTAAGACAGGTTGTTGCTTTTGGCTTAATACAGGTTAATTTAATATAAAAAAATAGAAATGGGGAAAAGAAAATGTGGCTGCTTAAGACAAGTAGCTGCTCAAAAGAGGCGTCCGCTTACCACAGGTTTGACTGTATCTAAAACTTCAGACTGAAGTAATTATTAACATTTAATATAAAACTCGTAAAGTCACGCAAGTTTAACAGAATTCATCTTATAAATTCAAATTGATATTGTTTTGGACATTTTTCTACAATACCAATGAAAACTACCATAAGAAAATAAAATATCTGTAAAA
This sequence comes from Panopea generosa, assembly GCA_029582155.1. NCBI lineage: Eukaryota > Metazoa > Mollusca > Bivalvia > Adapedonta > Hiatellidae > Panopea > Panopea generosa. The sequence goes on from CM055911.1 coordinate 48,891,742, forward strand.
CTTTTTGTCATATGTGACAGAGAAAATGTGAAATACGATGTCTTTTAACCATCTGCAACGTTTTCAAAATTAGAAGTGAAATTATACACATATACTGGGGTATCCTAATTTCATATTTTAGTCAATGGGATACCTTATTGTCAGAAATGGTTTTAACTGAAAACTACCGTGTGTCCCTTTAAAATAAAAATAGAAAAAAAGACTTTTCAAGCATGACCCTGACCTTTGAGGTATGGGTGTGGGTCTTACTCATGACATGTCATCGTGTTATGTTGATCACTTGTAACAAGTATTAACAATCTCTATCGATGCATGACAAAGTTACAAGCTGGACATGAAAAACTGGACGGAAGGACAGATGAACGGACGGACGGAGGGACTTTTCAAGGAATAACATTATGCAACAATCTTTTTGGAAAATGTGACATAGATATGTGATAAATTTCAAATTTGATCTTAAATCAGCAATTAACCTAAGAGTTAATGTAACTATCACCTGATGGCTTTCAAATATCTTTGATCTTGCATGACATTGTACAAAACGCAACTCCAGGGCAGGTCAAGGAAAATAAAATGATTCATGGCGAAAATAATTACACACAATATAATTATATATCCATTAAACTGACTATAAATTCAAACTTTTCCAATTAAATTCTAAAAAAATATCTAGAAACTTCATAAATAACCCATTTATTCGTGACAGTATAATGATAAATAAATATTTGCACTGGTCTAAAATCGGCACATATTGCCACAAAAGCTTTACAATATTTGTCTGAAATTTCTCAAATGACCCGTCATTGAACCGGAACCAACCGATTTATAATTGGAACCATAATGTGACCACTGACCGGGGTACCAGGTTGAGTCATGAAGAAATTTACATAAAAACTGTCTTTGAGGTGAAATTAGATCTTACTGACCTGACTGTGGTACAATAGATGAAATCAGGGAATTTGATCATTGGTATAAAAGTTTCAACTGACCTCACAAGGTGCGACAGATGAAATAACTCGGTTTCGTTTTAACTGCTGTCCCTAACCATGACATTTTTTATGCATCAAAGGTCCGTTTGACAAAATGTTTGTATGTTTACAAAATTCTTTAAACCATTCTATTCTGAAACCTAATCTGACAAGACGTTAACCAGATCTAGAGTTTTGCATAATTCTGTTGTGGCAGCAGATACTGTTTTAGTAGCATCAAAATGGGTTTAACATGGGCCAAATCTCCCTCTATACAAGAAGGCATCCCCAGTGAGGCCATCCTTAAAAAATATATTGATTGCCATACTCCTACCTACTCACTCAAAATTGCAGCTACCCAAACCTTGTTATTGAATTTCAAAGCATTTAAAATTTTTTTTCATGATTTCTGTCCATTTTTCTTTAAAAATGACTATGAAAATTAAAAATTTGGCCCCCCCAAAAAATTGGCTACCTACCTACCCACATGAAAAATACTGGATCGGAGCACAGCAAACAAATATTTTTTTAAGGACGGCCTGTTGGTCTAGTGGTAGAGCATTCACCTCACATTAAGAAGGTCGAAAGTTTGATCCCCGGTCGGGTCATACCACAGACTGCGGTACTAAAAGCTTACTTGGTTAATTGGTGCTCAGTATTTGGAGTATTATAATATAGATCTTGTGGACTCACAGTGTCAGAACAATGTCAGAGCATGAAATTTCTTCGTCCCTTTCCAACATTTTTTACTGACCGCAGTGTGGTCTAGTGGTAGAGCGTCCGCCTCACATGCGGAAAGTTGTGAGTTCTATCCCCGGCCGGGTCATACCAAAGACTTTAAAAATGGTACTAGAAGCTTCCTCACTTGACGCTCAGCATTTAGAGGAGAGTTCTAGGTCTGGTTGGCCCGGTGTCAGTATAACGTGACTGGGTGAGGTATCATACAACAACAACAACATTTTTTATAGAATGCTTAAACTGAAAGAAATATAAAAGTTAGTTTCTTAAATATTGTTCACTCGTCATGGCGAGCCGACGAGTCAACTTTTCCAGCACTGAGTGTGACTGAGTGGGATATCATACCACGTGTCTGTGGAATGATACTCCAGTGTGACAGCCTGCTTAGAATACTGTCTCAAGTTGACACTGTCACATATAACTGAAACATTGTTGAAAGCAACACTGAACATTATACATATACCAAAATGTCAACTAAAATAAATAAACAAACAAGCAAATTCAGGGAATTTATGGCATTCCTAAGTTATTGCACCAAAAAAAAAAAAAATAGATTTTTCACAAATTAAAGCGGTATAACTGTAGAACAACACATGCCACAGCCCCTCAAATTAAACTAAGTATGTGTTTGATGATTATAAACATTGTTATAGAATTTGAAAAGATTTGATTATGACATTCTTAAGTTATTGCTTGCAAACCCGCCGAAATATGATTTTTCACAAATTAAAGGGGTATAACTCTACAAGAACAAAAGTTACGACCACTTATATCAAACTTAGCATGTGTTTTGTCTAGCACTGCGGAGGATCAAAGCTGCTTCTTTTTTCTTCCCAAAAAACATGAGCAGACACAATTAAAACACAATTAGTGAAATCTTTATTTCCTGGGTGTTGAAATGTTCTCTGACAAAAATTTTATTGATGTGGTGAAATATACAGATAATTAATTATCATCTATTAGTTCTATATAAAAAAAATATTACCACATTATAGTCGCTCTGGTAGTATGACCAATTACAGATACACTCGGGTCGCGTTATAATGCCGTCTGATATACTGCGAAACTCGTTACAATGTGTATTTTCTAAGGCTCCCAAATTTAATAAAATTGATATTTTCAACCAGATACATTAAAAACATGCAGTATAATAATTGATGAATTGATCGAAAATCTCAACTAAATCTCCAAGTGTTTGCAAGCTCATTATGTTCTCCAAGCTGCGACCACGTATTTGTGCATCAATTACACCCTGGTAATTCAAACTGAAATAATAACAAGTTCTTATTGATCGACTTGTACCTAAAAAACAATAGTCTGTCATATTTATCACACATTATCACTTGGTTGTTTATGGTACTTCGACCAGAAACAGTATTGCCAAAGATAAAAAAAAAAACCATCACCAAATGAATATTCAGAATGAACCTAGAACTTTGATACCTGCAGAAATGTAGAGTTTCATATTACTCAAATTATCGCTTCTTACAACATACATGAGCCACAGTGATCCTTTTCTTGCCATCACTCATATGGCTTTCTGAAGGGGTTGGTAATTTTATCACAATAATGAACATAACAAAAAATGATAAAATGAACACGACACCCATTTAGAGGATTCATACCCCTCTGCAGAGGTAGAGCATCCGCCTCGCATGCGGAAGGTTGTGGGTTTAATACCCGGCCGGGTCATATCAAAGACTTTAAAAATGGTACTAGAAGCTTCCTCGCTTGGCGCTCAGCATTTAGAGGACAGTTCTAGGTCTGGTCCGCCCAGTGTCAGTATAATGTGACTAGGTGGAGTATCATACCGAGTGTCTGCGGCATGATACTCCAGTGTGACAGCACTCAGAATGCTGTCTCAAGTAGACACCGTCGTGATATGACTGAAAAATTGTTGAAAGCGACGCTAAACACCATACAACAACAACAACCCTCTGCAGAGATCGACACAGTGACTATATATAGCCGGAGCCACACAGGCTATTTGGCACTCAAGTATAATATTAATGTGTGTCTGATTCTACACTGAATGACAAGTGAACTTTTAAATGGGATTTGACGGCATTTTCAATACATTTCAGGTTATATACATGTATGTCATCCAACTTTACAGGTGGAAGATGTCATTAGAACAAATTTAAGTAAAAACGGTCCATTCTTCTGCAAGTTATTGGTAAACTTTGACACATAAAGTTTTTAGGGTCAGTTGGGCTCGAATCCACAACCTCAGCAGTGAGAGGTACAGTAAATGAGCTTTAGACAGTCATAAATGAGATTACTTGTCCAAACCTGCATGGGTCAATGCTGTGCTAATTGAACTTACGCCAGCATGACTATCGCACAGCCCACTGGGCATGTCAAAGAAAATGCAATGTAGGATTATTAAACATTGTTTGTCCAAGGAAATACAATGTAGGATTATTAAACATTATTTGTCCAAGGAAATACAATGTAGGATTATTAAACATTGTTTGTCCAAGGAAATACAATGTAGGATTATTAAACATTGTTTGTCCAAGGAAAATGGCAGAATTAGCAATCAATATCGATTGCTGATTGGATAATCAACTAAATGCAGGTCAATTGTTATGTGTTTCCTTTACTGCCGTGGGTAAAAGAATCAGCTTGTACTTCAGTGACTGCATGATTTTATTTTGCTGATGCGACATCACATTGTTTCATGTGAAATTTGCCAAAAGTTGCCATTAAAATGCGGGCTATCATTCAGTGTGCACGCCAATAACGATACTGACTTGGCAGTTTAGTGCTCACAAACTACCTAAATTATAATATCAAATTAACGTAATAATGTTATCTGTTGCAGTTAGAAAATACAATGCAAAATATAAGCGCAATTTCGAATTCTCATGAAATGAGTTGAAAATGGCGCTAAACACCATTCAAAAAAAAAAGAAAAAAAAAAAAAGAAAAGAATTTTCATTGAGTAATGAAAAACCACCTGATGAAAACTAAAATATATGCACTTTTAATCCTTAAATAAATCGCTAGCTGGTTATTATTAATTTTCCTTACAATTATTTGCAATAGTCATTTTTGTTTTCCTACTGGATTAAGTTAATCCAGGGTTTTAATCGGTGTATGAACATTTTTGTGTACATTACGCCTATATAAAACACAAAAGCTTCGACTTGTAACTTCGGTACAAACATTTCTCTAGTTGAATGGTTCAAAATGATGACAGTATATCTAACAGTTTTCAAATCAATCTTTCATAAGGTAAAAAACAAACATTTGGAGAAGTATTAAGTTAATACTACAATCAAACCTGTGTAAGTGGTCACCTCTATTAAACTGGCTGCTTAAGACAGGTTTGATCATAAATTATTTGAGCTCAGAGCTTATAATCTCTCAAGCTATTTGAACAGTACTAGAGCTCTTTTTTGAGAAGCAATGGATTGAGCTAGGGATCTAACCTGCAACCTCTTGCATGAAGGACCAACATTCTATCCACTACACTACTGTCTGCCCAGGAGAAAAGTTTGGGTGGTGTGACCCGAGTTTTCAGACTCAAATATTGGCTGGTTAAGAGCGACAATCAAATAACTGACCGGTTTTAATTATAACCAGCAGAATATTAAAAGTTGTAAACAAAACTCTGAAGGAAAATAATAGAGCGACATGTCGATCAATAATCAATATGCAGGCAATTAAAGAATACAGCATATGCCATTTCTCCTTTGATCTTTATAAATGTTTCCCTATGATGTTAATATAAACATAGTGAATATTTAATTGTGTCCATACCAATGATCACTGAAAATATTTCTCACATACTGGATAAGAATTTCAGCATTTTCACCCCGAGGTTTAATACTTCTATTTCATCCTGAGGCTGAGATAAAATTCTCACGCTGTGATGGTTGCACGTTATGCTGTGATGGTTGCACGTGACGATGTGATGTGTAGATATATAGAGGTAAATTATATAATTTGACATCATAAAACCGATCTTAGTAAGATGAATTGTATGTATACCTTAAGATATTTTTCAATGTGATTGGTACGCAAGAAAAAGTTTTCCGATTGGATAAAAAATTATGTCTCTCAGGAGAACTGCTTCCACCAAACTCAGCAAAGCCTTATTACCGCCAAAACCTGTATCTCTACAGACAACTTTTTCTATCCAAACCTCAAACCCATTAACATTCTTAATAATCTTGCACAACAGACAAGGATTTGTGCGTATCTTTACCAAAATGGTAAATTTCAGCAATATTCTAAATAGAAACACATGCTTAAAAATGCACCATTCATAGGTGTCTAACTTTAAATTTTGTCAACACAGGAGGGGACACCACTCCTGTGCCCACTGCCTCGTATTTTTCGCAACATGCCTTCAGAAATTCCTGCAGGAAGGTGTATAACATTTAAGATTATTATTTTTTTTGAACAGCGACACTGATGTCTTCTGAACATTATACGCTGAAATTGTTACACAAGCACAAGCATTTTACGGGCGTATCAGTGGGGTAGCTGGGAAAATTAAGAAGTGTAGTTTTATATGGGGGTTCTGGAAGTTCTCCCGCAAATTTTTTTTTAATACGTTGATGGCCAATGGTGTCTCAGGGGGTTTTCTTTGTAATTTTATTTCTATGTAAAACATATCAATTACTAACAGGTTCCAATAAAGTCAATTTTTATCTTTTATTTGTCTAGGAAAAAAGTGCAGACCAGGGTTGGCAGTGCCTTTGTGATGCTACGCCGGTAATGCATGAATTTTCTCTCAAACATAAAATAAAATAGAAAAATATCACATTGGTAAAATGACTATAACCTTATCTTGTATGCAATAAGAATTGTAATGTTTCGTGATGAAGTCACAACAGATGCCAGACTGCACAAGTAAGGAAGGGTAATGAGATTTCAATAAAAAAACATATCACATATCAAGTGTTTCAACAGCACTCCAGGCAGTGACAATATACATTAGGATGCAATGCAAGAATAATTTACTCATTTATTCCACAAAATGATTGTTTAGCCTGTTTCAGAAGAAATAAAGTGAAATATCAATGCAGATGAAGCTTACAGTAGAACACTGACAGTACAGCACTCATTTGGTATATCATAGTTTAAGCAACAAAATAAATGGGGCATTTACATTTAATTCTTATCTCTCAGACACAAGTTGTTTTTTCTTCTTTTAATGAGGTTTAACGCCATTTTCAACACATTCCATGTTATATATGGCATTACATCCAGTTTTATTAATTGAGGAAGACCTAAGAATGAATCTAATATTTCGGCATGTTTAAATAGATATCCTTAAGACAATGCGGGATCAGTGAGTATATATAGAGATTTTATACTGGAAATAAATGTATTTAACCAATTCAATTTTTTTTAAAAATCGATATATTCCCTTTAAACGCACTGAACGTGTATAAATTGATAAAATATTTAACTAGCATATGTGTGTACTATGGACATAATCACAGTATAATATACTCGAAAGAGCGTTATATTGCCTGCAGCGCTATTCCATACTATACTATCTGGTGTAAAATCATGGGTCAGAGATAGTTCAACAATGCATGGCACGATAATTTCTGAACTTCACAAAAATTTCCAATAAAATCATTGTTTTGTACAATTCATTTTAGAAGCATGCCATGTTTGTCACACAAACCAAGTGGTTATATGCTAACATTGACCACATTCGAATTTGTTTATATAAAAGTATTTCAGGTAATTTGCTCTTGTTATTAAAAGGGAGTAATTATCAGGAAAAAAGCTAAAAAAGTTTTAAAATATAAAATATTTTTTTAAAATGGATAAAAAGCATCTCATCATTAATTAATAAAAGTCGAATGGTTTGGTATGTAAAATCCACCAAAACATTGCAAAATCGATAATTAATTTGGAGTGGTAAACCTGAAGCAAAATTCCCATTCTAAATATAGAAAATACTAAAATACTGTTTGACAACCTTTGAATCATTAATCAGACTCTTTCCAAGATGAAACTATTATTACTACGTCTTAACTTGTATAACGAATCAACTTGAAATCAAAATGTTATCACGTCACTCATTTAATACGTCACAAAATGTGTTGCATTTTTAAGCGAAGAATCTATTTTAATCTTACCTAAGTGGGTAGCAAAAGTAGGTAACACCTTTTCAATAAATTATTTTTGGCATGTTTAAAATTATATTCCTTTGGCAATATGGGGTCAGAGAGTATATATTGACATGATATATAGGAAAAAAAAATGTTTTTAACCAAATTTAAAATTTAATTTATATTGCATTTTGTCTCTGTAGTGAAAAATTCTTTAATTTTGTTTGACAAATACTAAATTGCAGCCCATGATAATGTCACTGCCATCATTTACTGAACAGAAGATTATAGATGACGCATGTACCAGGGCCTAAATTACCTTTATTATCTTCTTTTTATTAATGGGGCTCAACGCTGTTTTCAACACATTTCAGGTTATAAATAGCATATCCAGTTTTATTGGTGGAGGAAGACCACATAATGAATCTAATTAGAACCACTTTCCTGCTTGTTTCTGAAAATAAATACAGTACTATGCTTCTTTGATAGATTTTATTTAAATCTTAAATTTGTTGTCCTAAGCCATGCATTTCCCACTTCTGAATATGTGGGAAAGTAGTCAATGACTTGCAGAGATAAAGCATTAGTTTAACTTCTTATTTATAACTAAAATACTGATCTAAAAAAGACGGGACACTCCAATGCAAGCAATACAACACATTGCGCACCGACACACTGCCAGTCTGTCACATTGAGACCAATATAGATTGATAAATAAACGGTCTTTTGCCTCATCAAATAAAATAAGTGTTATATAATATGGGAATAACATTACAACTCAATATTTACATAAGCTATATGTATAAAACTTTTGAATGGACAAAAAATGCACTTACCCCGTATAGAACAATGTGTTGCGGTGTGGGTGCGAATCAATGATTACATAATAATAAACAATATACAAAATAGCAATATAACAATGCATGTATGTAATAAAGGACTTAAATACAAATTACCTGGCACCACCATTATAGACTGACCAGACAACATGATATGGTGACCCAGTCCATGCCTCCGTGTTGGTCAGTCAGTACAACGTATTACGGCCATAACCAAGTTATATAACATAAAACAAACTTGTACACTTACACACTGTCAATCAATCCAGAATCAAAAGTTGACCAACTTCAAACAGCATATAATAACAGTTGGTTAACAATTATACAGGGTTAAATATCCAATTGTTAATGTTAAAAGTCACTCTGCAGATAGAGATATGTGGTATCCCACATGTGCTGGATGTCCAGGCAAAGCAAGCATACAACTTGTGGATACTTCACAGATCAATGGCCTAAGGGAATGGTAACAAAAGAGGCTCCACGAGGGGTTGATAAAACTACGATGAAAAATATGATTATTTTTTAAAGTGGGGCTGAGACATCAATAACAGCTATGCAGATAAGTATAATCAATCATTTTCTAAATACTGAATAATTAACAGTATCCTGACTGTGCTTCCCGTTGAAAGAAAAATAAGAAAAAAGCAATAAAGAATTAATTTAAGCAACTCATTTTTTGGATAGATAACATTTTTGTTATCACCAACTGTTCAAGCAAATAACTAAAATGATTTTGTATAATTTGATAATTTGAACCAATATTATGCAACCCATGTGTTTTATTAGGTAGCAAACAATATGAAAATAGTGAAATCAAAGTATAAAAAGTACTGTCAGGCAGGGAAATAGAGATTAGAAATATTTTTAATTTTGTAATTGATTGATTAATTGAATATTTAGTGTCATTTTTATCCCATAGAGGGCTAACAGACAATCAGTTAACCTAACCACTATTTCCTGGGATTCTCAAAGGTTAACCAGTACTTGAGCACACCCCATCTCCACAAGTAACTGAATTTGTAAATGACAACACATCAATGTTTCTCATTACATATAAACATTATATATTCCAGTAAATACGTTACATGCAAACAATGCATTCCAAACTTATATGACAAATTAAAAATGTTACATGCAAACAATATTATGCAAACATAATATAACAAAGTAAACAAGTTACATGCAAACAATATTAAGCAAACATAATATAACAAAGTAAACATATTACATGCAAACATAATATAACAAAGTAAACATAATATAACAAAGAAAACAAGTTACATGCAAACATAATATGATAAAGTAAACAATTTACATGCAAACATAATTACATGCAAACATTTTCTCCAGTCCCCACCTAACAGCAGGATAACATTTTCATGTTGTATTGAGAGAAGCTTATATTTACAAGATTTATTTTATAGTTTGTTTTGTAACTGGTATATAATTTGCAACTTGTGACAGCGTTTAACATATTATTGGGCAAGGCTGGATAGTTCCCTAGTTAAATGTCAGTCTCTATAAATGGCATCCTAGACTTGTAATATAACAGTCAAATATGCTTAAAGAGGAGATTATAACCAGCAATTTGTGTTTGATTTGTTGAAGTACTTTTGATTACAAAATTTGTATAATGATACTAAAAAACAACAAAATTACTAGTTTTTTTTATTGTTTTAGGTTTTATTGTATACTTTTATATTGTCCCTGTAGTTTTCTATTGAGGGAGAGTGTACAGTATTTTGTATTGCACACGCTGATATTGCACAGGAATTTAGCATGTACAACTGGAATAGGAACTACTTTTGTCATCTTATTTAAGAACATGCCATGATATTGCACAGGAGTTTAGCTTATGCAATGGATGTAGGAACTACTTTCACCATCTTATTAAAAAACATGCAACGATATTGCATGGGAGTTTAGCTTATGCAATGGATGTAGGAACTACTTTCACCATCTTATTAAAAAACATGCAACGATATTGCATGGGAGTTTAGCTGGTGCAACGCAAGTAGGAACTACTTTCACTTTCTTATTAAAAAACATGCCACGATATTGCACGAGAGTTTAGCTGGCACAACAGAAGTAGTAACTACTCTCACAGTCTTATTAAAAAACATGCAACGATATTGCACGAGAGTTAAGCTGGTGCAACAGAAGTAGGAACTACTCTCACAGTCTTATTAAAAAACATGCAACGATATTGCACGGGAGTTAAGCTGGTGCAACAGAAGTAGGAACTACTTTCACCGTCTTATCAAAAAACATGCAACGATATTGCACAGGAATTTGGCTGGCACAACGGAAGTAGGAACTACTCTCACTGTCTTATTAAAAAACATGCAACGATATTGCATTGAAGTTTAGCTGGTGCAACGGAAGTAGGAACTACCCTCACCTTCTTATTAAAGAACATGCAATATAAGTATAAACATTTATTTGGTTACATTCTATAATTTGACCCACCGGGTCTTCGTCAAAGATTTAACACCGGATAACGATATCTGCTTTTTTACCAGGCTAGATATTGCTATCTCACCCTAATGCCAGAACAAAATTCTCATGCAATGACGTTATAACCATCTATGACACGAAGTCACAAAAATATATGACGTAAATTATATAATTCCACATCTGGTGAATCTATTCTTTAATAAAAATGGCGTACACTCCCGCTGAATTCCCATATTTCATTAAAATCCACTATATTTCTACTGAAAAACAAACTACGACACAAATAAGCAAGTTTCCATTGCACATTAGGAACTTATTCGCAAAATTTCATCAAAATATCTTAAGGCAAATTAACAATTTTGAGCAGATACCATATAACTTGTTTTAGCATCAGTGGCCTTGACCCTATTTAACTCAAAAACAATATAAACTTAATTTCTTAATTTTCTTTTTAGATTAGGAACCAGTCACCACAGTGGGGTGGTGGTGCAGTAGATAGAGTGATGGCTGCTCATGTTAGAGGTTGCGGCTTCGATCCCCAGCTCGACCTTGTGGCCCCTCAAAACACAACACTCAGTCCCGGATCTACCTAACAAGTAGTCTCAACTGCAGCGGTAGTGTAATGGATAGAGTGTTGGCTGCTCACGCCATAGGTTGCAAGTTCGATCCCCCCCCCCACCCTGATTGACCTGATCCCTCTCATAAAACAATATTCAGTACAGGTTCTACCCAGGAAGCGGGCTCAAGAGCATTTCATAGAAGCTCTGAGCTTTCATCGCAATCAAGCTAAAATAAATTAGTATAAATTGCAGTTCATATATAATAAGCATACTTCACAAATGAGCCAATTCAACTATTAAAAAATCCTTAAAAAAAGATTTGTTTGCTGTGCTCCAACCCAGTATTTTTCATGTGGGTAGGTAGGTAGCTATTCATTTTCTTCTAGCCATATTTAGATTTTTTAGTCATTTTAAACAAAAATGACCAGAACACATGACAAAAAAATATAATTCTTTGAAAGTCAATAAAAAAATTGGGTAGCTGCAATTTTGAATGAGTGGGTAGGAGCATATCAAACAAATATATTTTTAGGAAAGGCCTCATATAATATACAGAACCCACCTCCATAGTTCTTGTGAGGGTTCAGAATAATCAATATGATTGTTGAATATTTAAAGTGTGTTTATTTAAGACAGATTTTCAAGAAATAGCAAACAATAATGAATCTGCCATCATTGATTAGAATGATATTGATATAACCATGCATTCCAACAAATAAGGTGTCAATATTTACTGAGCTAACATGCCACTGTTGTATTTGCGTTATATACTGAACAGAACAGCTAACCCACCACTGTTGTATTTGTGTTATATACTGTACAGAACAGCTAACCTGCCACTGTTGTATTTGTGTTATAAATTGTACAGAACAGCTAACCCACCACTGCTGTATTTGTGTTATATACTGTACAGAACAGCTAACCTGCCACTGTTGTATTTTTGTTATATGGAACAGCTAACCCGCCACTGTTGTATTTGCGTTATATACTGTACAGAACAGCTAACCTGCCACTGTTGTATTTGTGTTATAAATTGTACAGAACAGCTAACCTGCCACTGTTGTATTTGTGTTATAAATTGTACAGAACAGCTAACCTGCCACTGTGGTATTTGTGTTATAAATTGTACAGAACAGCTAATCTGCCACTGTTGTATTTGTGTTATATACTGAACAGAACAGCTAACCTGCCACTGTTGTACTTGTGTTATATACTGAATGGAACAGCTAACCTGCCACTATTGTATTTGTGTTATATACTGAACAGGACAGCTAACCTGCCACTGTTGTATTTGTGTTATTTACTGTACAGAACAGCTAACCCACCACTGTTGTATTTGTGTTATATACTGTACAGAACAGCTAACCCCCCACTGTTGTATTTGTGTTATTTACTGTACAGAACAGCTAACCTGCCACTGTTGTATTTGTGTTATTTACTGTACAGAACAGTTAACCTGCCACTATTGTATTTGTGTTATATACTGTACAGAACAGCTAACCTGCCACTGTTGTATTTTTGTTATATGGAACAGCTAACCCGCCACTGTTGTATTTGCGTTATATACTCTACAGAACAGCTAACCTGCCACTGTTGTATTTGTGTTATAAATTGTACAGAACAGCTAACCTGCCACTGTTGTATTTGTGTTATAAATTGTACAGAACAGCTAACCTGCCACTGTTGTATTTGTGTTATAAATTGTACAGAACAGCTAATCTGCCACTGTTGTATTTGTGTTATATACTGAACAGGACAGCTAACCTGCCACTGTTGTATTTGTGTTATAAAATGTACAGAACAGCTAACCTGCCACTGTTGTATTTGTGTTATAAATTGTACAGAACAGCTAACCTGCCACTGTTGTATTTGTGTTATAAATTGTACAGAACAGCTAACCTGCCACTGTTGTATTTGTGTTATATACTGAACAGAACAGCTAACCTGCCACTGTTGTACTTGTGTTATATACTGAATGGAACAGCTAACCCACCACTGTTGTATTTGTGTTATAAATTGTACAGAACAGCTAACCTGCCACTGTTGTATTTGTGTTATATACTGAACAGAACAGCTAACCTGCCACTGTTGTACTTGTGTTATATACTGAATGGAACAGCTAACCCACTACTGTTGTATTTGTGTTATATACTGTACAGAACAGCTAACCTGCCACTGCTGTATTTGTGTTATATACTGTACAGAACAGCTAACCTGCCACTGTTGTACTTGTGTTATATACTGAATGGAACAGCTAACCCACCACTGTTGTATTTGTGTTATATACTGTACAAAACAGCTGAACCACCACTGTTGTATTTCCAAGAGTCTCGTTGGAATATTGAGTAGCCTTATTAATTTGTTGTTGTTGTATGGTGCTTAAAGTCGCTTTCAACAATTTTTCAGTCATATTGTGACCTAGATCTTTCCTATAAATACTGAGTGTCAAGCGAGAAAGATTTTAGTACCATTTTTAAAGTCTTTGGTATGACCCAGTACAGGATCTAACCCACGACCTTCCGCATGCGAGGCGGACACTCTACCACTAGACCATGATGCGGTCTTTATTAATTTGTGTATGACATGTACAAACTTATTTAGTGATTTTCCATAGTCTAATGTTCTCTCTTACTCAAGTGTAAAATTTCAGGGAAATTACATTGATACTTTTCTAGAAAATACCTGAAATGTCAGGTACATGAAATGTCAGGTACATGAAATGTCACGTGGTAGGTTAGCTGTTCCGTTCAGTATAATATTCTGAATACAACTTTTTCAAAACATATCAGGCATATTTTTTTAATACTTATGATTGAGTTTTTTAAATTTACACAAATAGATGACCCCAAAATGTTGTGCAGGTCCACCATGTTCTAGGGGAGGTGTCACTCTCCGTTACAAAGGACATTTGGTAGGATTTGTTGGGACTAGCTAGTATAATGACTTTTCTGATATTTGGAGAAAAAATATAAAATACTTGCGCTGCTCTTTTTTTTTCAAATACAACTAAAATATGTAGTTAGAACTAATGTATTATGTTCTGACCTGTAATAATGGCAAATAAATATGATTTTTAAGTCCTAATTTTCATTTTTGATCTCTCGATTATTCAATTTTTGATCCTTAGATCCCCTGATTTGTCTCAGGGACTAGTCATTCAAAGAAAGTATTCAACCTTCAAAATAAACAATTAAAAAAAATAAGGTTTTCCACATTCAACTGAAAATATGAAATAAACAGTTAATGTACTTGGAAATTATTTTTTTTGTAATACTACATTTTGTATATCTTAGTAAAAAGGAATTGTACAAATGCCTCTCCAATACGGTTACACAACACTATGCTCAAATTCTAGATGTATCCTACTGGACCCCGCCTCATGGCGACGAAGCCGGTTACGCGTCTGACTATCAATCCAGGGGTCGTGAGTTCGAATCCCCCGCCCGGTAACAGTCTCCGTGATGATTGATATACGACATTGCTTCTCATTATCATTTGTCTCTCACCACTGATTCAAGTGGGAAAGATACTTGCGGAGACGAGGTGTGCTCGAGTACTGGTTAATCCCAGGAAACAGTGGTTAGGTTAACTGATCGTCTGTTAGCCCTCGATGGCATAAAAATGACGCTAAATATTCAATCAATCAATCATGGCGACGCCCAATAATTCCTTGCCTATATGAATAAGATTACATATACCAGTGATTTTGTGTGGTGAAATGCAAAATGGCTGTCCACAGATTAATACAATTTTATCTGTGCAAAAACAATTTAAATAATTGATTGTTTATAATTAATGATACTTCTATAGTAACTAAAGTATGTATAACCAACTACAGTCAAACCTGTCTAACCCTTTACTTCATATCAACGCCTTTAGACACCTCTAATATAGATGCCTTTAGACACCTCTAATATAGACGCCTTTGGACACCTCTAATATAGATGCCTTTTGATACCTAATATAGAAGGCTTTTGAGTTATTGGGTGAATTATGTTTATATTAACTGACAGAGTGGAAAACAGTGCAGGAAGTGTTCAGATTGCTCGTTACGAGCAATCTGAACTCTTCCTGCACTGTTTTCAAAAGCCTTCTGTGATTGGTGTGGGAAAACACATATCTATGGAGTAAAGGGCTAAGCAGCCAGTCAAGGGAATTAGCAAATGTGACCATTTAAGACAGGTTGTTGCTTAAAACTGGTTAATTGCTCTGAAAGCATAGAATTTGGAAAAAGCAAATGTGGCTGCTTAAGACAAGTGGCTGCCTAATAGAGGTGGTTGGTTGCACAGGTTTGACTGTATATTCATACAAGTAATGATAATTCTTTAATGCATTAAGTATTTTTGGTAAAACATATTCACAAATTAGAGATACTTCTTCAATGCATTAACGTATGTTTAATCAAACATAGTCAAAAATTAGTGATATTCTAAATTAGTGATACTTCTGCAATGCATTAACGTATGTTTAATCAAACATAGTCAAAAATTAGTGATAATTCTAAATTAGTGATACTTCTGTAATGCATTAACGCATGTTTAATCAAACATAGTCACACATTAGTGTTAATTCTAAATTAGTGATACTTCTGTAATGCATTAACCTATGTTTAATCAAACATAGTCAAAAATTAGTGATAACTCTAAATTAGTGATACTTCTACAATGCATAATCAAACAAATTCACAAATTAGTGATACTTCTCAGTTAGTGATACTTCTCAGTTAGTGATACTTCTCAGTTAGTGATACTTCTCAATTAGTGACACTTCTTCAATGCATTAAAATAAACTTAATTACACATATTCACAAATTAGTGACAATTCTAAATTAGTGATACTTATTTAATGCATAAAAATATGTTAAATCAAACAAATTCACAAATTAAATTACACTTATCAATAAGTGAAACTTCTTAAATGCATTAAAACAAATTTAATTACACGTACACATATTTACTAGACTAGTGATACAAATATTCTATTTGCATTCATAATTGAGTGGTTTACATAATATATTGTTGTATCCATACTAAGTTATACTAATATATTATTCATTAAAGCAAGACTGATTACACACACAGATCTGTGTCAAATTAGTGATAATTTTAAATGTATTCATAATTAGTTTTATTACACACATGTATACATAATTTGTGGTACACATACTTCAATGTTTATTGAGCAAGCTAACTAACCACTTTGCTTGAAACTGTCCCTGCTGGCTAAATACACGATAACTATAAATACAATTTCCCTTACTGAGCCTCTGGTATTGGCTAATGGTCAGTCTATTACAATGTGTAATGCATGGTGGGTCAAATGGCCTGGACTGACCGTTTACTGACCCATTCATTACATCATGGATTGCCTGCAGCAAGAGTTTACAACTAGTATATACAGCCGACACACAAACTGGGACTATAGCTGGTCAAGTTCAGGTAAAACTGACCATACACTTGTTTCTCTGGACAATTCAAGATTGTTGCTGAATACAGAGTATCCACAGTAAAGAGTTAAATTTTAGTTAAGTTTTATGCGAGGAAAAACGAATCTAATTGCAAGGTGTTTCCCCAGATGATGTCACTAGCTCTGTATGATCTGTGTGCTTTGATGCATCACTAACTGAATTTGGATAGTTACCATGTGGTGGGGGAGGAGGTGGGCAGCTCACATGCAAAAGGCCGTGGATTCGAACCATGGCCAGGTCATACTAAAGACTTGAAAATTCTTGCTTGGCGATTAGCATTTGGTGGTTAGATTGATTGATTTGATATTTAGGGTCTTTTTTATGCAGTCAAAGGCTAACAGACGATCAGTTAACCCTTTATTTCATATAGACGCCTTTGGACACCTCTAGTATAGACGCCTTTGGACACCTCTGTTGCAGAAAGCTTTTGAATTATTGGGTGAATTATGTTTATATTAACTGACAGTGTGGAAAACAGTGCAGGTAGTGTTCAGATTGCTCGTTACGAGCAATCTGAACTCTTCCTGCACTGTTTTCAAAGGCCTTCTGTGATTGGTGCAGGAAAACGGCTATCTATGGAGTAAAGGGTTAACCTAACCAGTTTCCTGGGATCCTGTAAGGTTAACCAGTACTCGAGCACACCCCATTTCTGCAAGCAACTGATATATTTCCCACTTGAATCAGCAGTGAGAGACAAATGACAATGTGACGCAATGTCATACATCAATTATCACAGAGATTGTGACCAGGCGGGCATTCAAACTCACGACCTCTGGATGGGGTAGTCAGACGTGCTAACGACTGAGCTAATCAGGCCCAGCTTGGTGGTTGGAAGGCATGAACTATTTTAATATAAACATGCTCATAAATTTTCTCTTATTTCACATTTCCTTGAAATAAATGTTCATACTTCATGTTGATATATAGAATATAGATATATATTTCAAAATAGTATCTAGTCCATGAATTTTAACAAACATACAAAGTTCGCACTGTCAATAAAGCAAATATAAATTATGTATTACAGTAGAACTTCATTGGCTTGAACATGGATGGCTATAACACTAGATAGAGCTCGAATCACTTATCTGGTCCCAGTCGATTTCTATTTCGATGTATATACATGTATGGTAATGATGTTGAACAATACTTGGCTCAAACAACCCTTAACTAGAACTATTTTGTCCAGTCCTGTTGTGTACAAGCCATATAGCATAATGTATGGCGACTATGAAAGTATTCCATAGAGTCTATGACAGCATCTCTGCAAGTAACCGGTAATTTTCCCACTTGAATCAGCGGTGAGAGACAAGTGACAATGACACTCAATCACTGAGAATGTGGCCAGGTGAGGATCTGAACTCACAACTCCTGGATTGATAGTCAGATGCACTACCGACTGAGCTAACCGGGCCCAGCTTAATGATATTGAAAGTTTATCAACTCAACAAAACAGAAAGAATGTGTCATATAAACTTACCATATCATAAAATTTGGATGTAAAAAGTCGTAAAATTGCCATGTATTGTAGTAAAATTATGTTTAAGAGATTTACATGTATGTATATAAACATGAGGAAAATTAGGGGGCGGGCGGGGATGATAATCTAGCAATTGATTAATTATGGCCTAAACAGGACATTGTGAAGTATTGATAAATAAAATTGATGGCCAATGATCAATTTAATAGTTATTTAACCCTTTACTTCATATAGACACCTTTGGACACCTCTAATGTTGAAAGCATTAATTCACCACATATCAGCAATGGGTGAATTATGTTTATATTAACTGACAGAGTGGAAAACAGTGCAGGAAGTGTTCAGATTGCTCATTACGAGCAATCTGAACTCTTCCTGCACTGTTTTCAAAGGCCTTTTGTGATTGGTGCGGGAAAACGCGTATTTATGAAGTAAAGGGTTAAGCTTAGTAGTTTAAAGCTGCATCAGCTTTCTGTTCAGTAAAAGCCGAGCCTGATTAACTAAGTCGGTGGCGCCTTTGACTATCTATCTAGGGGTCATGAGTTAGAATCCCCGCCCAGCAAAAATCACTGTGATGATTAATATACGACATTGTGTCTCATTATCATTTGTCTCTCACCATTGATTCAAGTGGGAAAGTTATCAGTTACTTACGGAGATGGGGTGAGATCGAGTACTGGTTAACCTTCCATGATCCCAGAAAAAAAGAATGGTTAGGTTACCTGATTTTCTGTTAGCCCTCGATGGCATAAAATGACGCTAAATATGCATTCAATCAATCTGTTCAGCAAATGATTGTAGTTTATTGAATCATAAAGAGGAAAGTCCAATTCAAAGATAATGATTTTATCTTATTTGTAAGAAATTCGTTAACACATGTACACAGGTTGTTTTTACGATTTATTCATTTATTCATATATTTTTAGTAAAACCGGATACTGGCAAATGAGTGACTTTATCAAAGAAAACATTTTTATCTTTGATCATCAAAATTAAAGAATTTTACACCACAGAGACAATACAAGTTAATAAACTGATATAAATGTGCAGTTTTACTGCTGAGATCGAAAAAATATTAGCAATATAAAATTATGCGAGGCCTATTAAAAATCATTTATGGAGGGAAGACAAAAATTAACTTACCCTACGTCTATCTTTGCAGTATTAGAAAAAAGGCCAGTTTCTATTGAACTGATCTTGATATAATAATCTTAGACTAATTTAGCTTGATTGCAAAGAAAGATTTCTTTATGAATCACTCTTGAGTCCACTTCCTGGGTAGAACCAATACTGAGTGCTGTTTTTCTGGAGAGGCAACAGGTCGAGCTGGGGATCGAACACACAACCTCTGCTATAAGCAGCCTTAACATTATCCAAGGATTTATATAGAGAAGGAAAAGTAACAGATTGAGATGTTATGAACGTTCGCATATTCACGCAAAAATCTCGTGAAATCTCATTTTCAAATATGCCAACTTCCATACATCTCCGAAATACAAATAAAAAACCAAGGGAAGTACTTGAAATTTTACTTCAAACTTCAATATTTTAAATTCAAAATCTTTTTGTGTGTTTAAAACATAACACATTTACGGTTATATACACCTTGTATTTTACGGAAAAGAAATCAGTTGCCTGTGAAATTTGAATTATTATTTTGCCAAATTATGAATTCTTTGCGCGTTATTTTAACAACATTTGGTAGAGAGATTGCAAGAAGTTGCCTATTGACCTCTTGGAAATCCCAAATTCTCGTCACGTGCGAGAGTGAGATTTCGTGCAAACTATGAGCTCAGGGGAATTCGTTTCACTGCAGTCGATGCTGAAACAATGAAGATTTCACGTAAGTAAGTTGAATTTTCATATATTAACAACACAAATATTTATTAAAGCAGTTTAATAAAGTTTAATTTTAGAGAGTATGCTAACTATCAATGATGAACTATTGAAATGATGCTGTTGTTGACCATGATTACCTTTTTTTTGTGACTTTTATTACTGTTGTAAGTGGGTGGTGTTAGCATAATGTAAAATGGTGTGTTTGTCTGGTAAATAAGTGTAAATTATTTAGAAAAGTTATTCTTGCAGAAGAAATTAATTAATTTGTTTCAAGAACATAATTTATTATAGATATATAAGACGAAGTATAAAACTCCATCTCTGAGGCTGTTTTGTACCAGTTGTAGTAACCTAGTTTCAACACCGAAACGAACATTCCCACGTAATTATACTGTACATGTTTCATAATATTTTTTTTTATTTTTTAACTCTTCAACGATTTATTAGTCACTTAAGTTTATTGTTATATGCATTTTATTTCAGTTCAATTAAAATGCCGTCGGATGACTATTGTTGTGTGTCCTTGTGTAACCAAAGGAGAAGTAAAGTTCCACCACGTTCTACATTATAAAAGAGCCCAACACTGGCAGTCTAGGATTAAACGGAGTTATACGGATTAAAATGGCAAACTTAAGCCATGGATACCCACAGACAACTGATAAAAAAAACAACAACTATCCTCCATCTCAAATGTCGACAGTCTGGAAAAATTTGTACGGCCTTCCATATTTCCAGACAGACGGAATATGCTTGTTTTTCATGTTTAAGTCTTAAAAAATAATAAATGTATTCATCTAAGATATCTGAATTAATATATAAGCATCATTTTCAAAAATGTACCTTTATGGATTTTTTTGTTGAGTAGTATTTTTAATATTTGCATAACTTGCACTGTTTTTGTTTTGTTTTATCACATTGTGTATTTTACCTATAACTAGCCCATATGACATCGTTACCCAGTCTACTAGTTACCTGGACAAATATGATTTTTAACCTTTGATGGATAGTGTCATATGGAATATATTTGCCTACAGGCATATTGCTCAAAATATATGCTACTGTCCAGTTACTGGCATCCTGCTGAGCTTTCATTATTCACCAACACTACAGTCACACCATGTGGTAATGAGAAAAAAACATGCATATTGTACCCCAATTTGTATAATTCACCACAGGTTTTATGACCCCAGGGTTTAAGATAGGATATATGTTATATTGCATAGTATTATGGACAATTACAATTTAAACATTTTCAGTTATTTAGGGGGTCAAGAAATTATGTAACGTCCGTCTCCTTTTTGTAACGTTCATCCCCTATATTAGAGTGACATTAAACAAAATCTCTAAATTTTTGTTCATTTTTTGGGGGATACATTATTCCTATGTAAGTTGCACTCTACAAACATAAAATACTGGGGGGGGGGGGGGGGGGGGGGGACGTTATGGGGACGGACGTTCCATTTCCGTGTATATCTTTCCAAAATGACCATTTTTTTTACATTTTGTATAGTACCTCGGTATAACAGCAGGTGAATGTTTATCATTCTATTTAACTTCTTGGAAGAATATATACCAGGGATGCAGACATTACAGTTTTTTGTCACAAATTGAAATTTTCTGATTTTATGTATT
Source organism: Panopea generosa (assembly GCA_029582155.1). Classification (NCBI taxonomy): domain Eukaryota; kingdom Metazoa; phylum Mollusca; class Bivalvia; order Adapedonta; family Hiatellidae; genus Panopea; species Panopea generosa. Next base: position 48,913,808 of record CM055911.1, read on the forward strand.
ATTTCACAAATACACTATTATTGAAGCAAATATATCTCCTCGTGGTCTTGCATTACAATGTAATACATGTAAATGTTGTAAATATGATAAAATCAAAATTGTATGTATATTATTTTGTGTGATTTGTGTCTGTAGTATATGGTGTAAATTTATAATAAATATATCAAATTTCTCGTTAATACAATAAATGTATAAACAAAATGAAATGTATTTTAGTTACGTTTCAATCCCAAATAGCAACAATCCAATACTATCACACACCTATTAAAAACAAATACAGAAAGTTTATGATTGTGACACCTAAGTTTATACATTAATCTATGTGTGATACGAAACCTCAATTTGGTGGTACGAAACGTCTGTAATTCATTCAAAGCTCTCTTAAATAAAAGAAAATCATAGATTTTTGGCAAAAAAAAAAGTACATTTAGGTTATACAGTTGATACTCACCAACTCGAACTCTGATATTTCGAATTTCCTATTCTCAAATTTGAAGTTCGGTCTCGTTTTTCCCCCTTCTATTTCTATATTAATTAACTCCTGATATATCAAATTCCAGTAATTCGAATTATTCACTATTTCGAATCTGTTTTTGGGTCCCTCCATCCTAAAATCTATTGATTTCTCACTCGTTATTTCGAATTTTTATCACCTTGTGAAGATGAAAGGCAAACCATCGAAGGTGATAATTGTTGATCCCATACCTGTTATAAATCACTTCGTGTGTCTGTACTGGCAGGTAAGTTAATTGTGTCATCAAATTGTTATGATACAAACACGAGCGATACACACGCTAATTAGACAAACAACGACGAAGTGTTAGAGGACGATTTTGACATGTGTGTTATTTATGAAGTGGTTGGGTAACGGTTAAAAGTTGCACAAAAATAGACTCCTGATAAATCAAACTTCGGATATTTCGAATTATTTTTACGGTCCCATGGAATTCGAAATAACGAGTTTCGACTGTATTGATATGTTATAGTAATAATGTTTTTTTTTTTAAATCATTTACCTAAGTTTTAAAAAAAAAATGCCCATTTAACTGTACAACATGCATGTCGTCAGTTTGGTCCGAAATTTGGTCGATAATACAACTATAAAAAGACCGAATTATTGATAAAATCAGTCATGTCGCATGAACTATTTAACAAATAAAATATAACCATTCCCTATTTGTAAATGACAGTAGGGATATTGATAAAAAAGTAAATACTAAACTTCTCAAGTTTACAAATTACCTCACCCATCATCAGATATCAAGCATTAATTAAAGAAGACAGAAATGCACAAAACGATAAAAAGTAATTTTATTTTATCATGAGAAACTTATTTTTTTATTTTCTTTCATATCTTGTATTTTTTTCTTTCTTTTCATGGCTGTTTTATGTAACTTTATTGTAATTAACTACTGTCAGAAACACCACTGCGGTTTGTTATGGTGTGATGCGATTCCCTTGAGCTCAAGTCACGCACAGATCTCGTCACGCACGAAATGAGATTTCACCTTTTCGAATTAGAGAATCCTTCTATATAAGTCCTTAACTCTATCCACTACACTACTGCCCCACTATAACAGATGTTAAGGAGAACAGAAATATACAAAAAGTTTCCTATCATTCTATATAAGTTCTCAACTCTATCCACTACACTACTGCCCCGCTATAACAGAGGTTAAGGAGAACAGAAATATGCAAGAAGTTTCCTATCATTCTATATAAGTTCTCAACTCTATCCACTACACTACTGCCCCGCTATAACAGATGTTAAGGAGAACAGAAATATGCAAGAAGTTTCCTATCATTCTATATAAGTTCTCAACTCTATCCACTACACTACTGCCCCGCTATAACAGATGTTAAGGAGAACAGAAATATGCAAGAAGTTTCCTATCATTCTATATAAGTTCTCAACTCTATCCACCACACTACTGTCCCGCTATAACAGATGTTAAGGAGAACAGAAATATGCAAGAAGTTTCCTATCATTCTATATAAGTTCTCAACTCTATCCACTACACTACTGCCCCGCTATAACAGATGTTAAGGAGAACAGAAATATGCAAGAAGTTTCCTATCATTCTATATAAGTTCTCAACTCTATCCACTACACTACTGCCCCGCTATAATAGAGGTTAAGGAGAACAGAAATATGCAAGAAGTTTCCTATCATTCTATATAAGTTCTCGACTCTATCCACTACACTACTGCTCCGCTATAACAGATGTTAAGGAGAACAGAAATATGCCATTATTTAAGTTTACATTTATATCTAGATGGTACATCTGATTCAATTAAAACCATGTAATAAATTTATTGCTAGAATTTCATCCAATTTTTTCTTAAAAAGGGAGGGGACAGGAGGATTTTACTTTTTTTTTTTATTTTTAATTTAAAAAAAATTTTTTTTTTTAATTTTTGCAATTTTTTTTCTCTTATTTTTTTATATGAAAATGAAAAGGGTCGGGGCAGCATAAAAATAGGAGGCGGGTGGGGATAACAGCACTTAATTTATTATGCCTGAAACATTTCTCTTTTTCAGAGAGGAAATTTGACACAGCATAAAATTTTGAGCATGTGTAAACTGAAACAACCTTGTCATTTGTTTTTCAAGACTAAATCTTTTTACAAGAAGCAGCACAGCTGGAGAAACACCACATTCACCTCTGGCCACAATACCAACTTACTGGTCCTAATCTCCCAGAATGCACCTGCTACCTCATAACAGAATGGTCACATCAAGACCAATCTGGATCGTCTGCAGCTTGCTTTTCTAAAAGCCTCTTTACGAAATGTGCAGAAGAAACATTTGAATCTGGAAGCAAGATCTGATTGGCTGAAACAAACAAGACTGGATTTAAGTCATTGCAGGTATCTTTTATAAGATGTTTGTCAAATAGAAAAAAATATATGTAATAAAAAAAATGAATATCGAAATAAACTAAATTTTTTAAAAATAATCTTCTGAAATAATATGAAAATCTCTAAAATAGTTCAATTGTTTGAATCAACCAATCAAAAACGTTATCACGTTACCATTACATTTTTATTTGCAGTCAAATGTTTAAAGATGTTTGTTTTTTAGAAAAGCAGGCTTTGCAAATGACCAAGACTACATCAAGACTGGTTGCATTATAATTATACTAATGAAAAGAAATATTGATGAGAGCAAGGAATTACCGGTATCAGAGACATAGAGGTGTCATCCCACCATTGATTTTTGTTCTTTATTCTATAGTAAATAATAAAAGTTTGAAGGCTTGTCATTCATAGAGAGACCCAAATGAAAGAAGTGAAACCTACATTTTACTGTTTGTCAACCTCTGCACTATCAAAATATGATGAGAAAAGTAGGGGTCATGTGTCATATAAGAGATTTTTTTTCTGCTCAGTGTGTACACTGGTGACAAAGTGAAAGTAGACTTCCGAAATCATGTATTCATACCCCAATTTCCAAGCATCAATTTTTTTTTCTAAATTCACAATTCAAACATGACAATGCTATCAAAATGTTCAAAATACATCAATAATGCCATTCAAATAAAAAAATGAGCATTAAAATAAGGAAAATGCATTTTTAAAGAAGAAATAAAGATTATTTAAAACCGCCATTATGCGACTACCCCACGGAAGCACTTCCTTTTTGCAATGGTGGTACTATGCCTAGACACATGTATTATGTCTCTGACCGGTATATAGAGATGGAAAAAATCTGTCTGAGATTGCGTGAATGCAAAATCTCGCTAAATATTGTTTCCAATTATCTTAACTTCCATTCATCGCAAGAATACAAAACAAAATTCTTACTTTGCTGAAATGAAACAAAATGACAAGAAATTTAACTTCAATCCAAATTGCAACATTTTCAATTTAAGATCATTTTGCATGATTGGAACATTATAAAACATCTAGGGTTGCTCACAACATTGTATGAGAAAGCAGTCTTCATTTATAGAAGAAAACACAGTTGGAACAATATCCCATCTTCCCTGTAGTCTTCTATTTCAAACATGTTAACAAAAGTAAGTACCTGGTAATGACAAAATACATACACAATTATTTCTAAGATTCTGACATGGTAGGAAACAACAAATCACTGCAACATAAAGCCCTAAAATAGAAGAAAAAATAGTTTTACTTCTATTTCCTTCATCTATCAGGAGTATTCAAGAAAGATAATACCAGTAGTGGTGCGAGTCCTACAGAGACTTGGTGTTTAACCTCATTTGACAACCAATGGAATCGCTTCAATTATGAATAAATTTGTCATCATTGATCCCTCTGCCCTTTTTCGGTGCTGAACAAATCATATACAAACTACAAAGCCGTGTGAGCTTAGCTTAAAAAGGGCCTTAGCAAAGGATAGACTTTCAAACATCAGTCATCTCGGTTTTCATCGTAGCTCCGCCCAGAGTAACATAAACTGTCAGTCAAATGATGTTTAACACTAAGCCAGTAAGGTTTCCATTAAGTAAAAATTCAACAATTGAGAAACCCTGGTCACTCCCTTTGGGTTTCTTAATTGTTAAATTTTTACTTAATGAGCACTATTACATTATTAATAATACAACATAGGTTATTCAAAAGAAATTTTTAAATAAAAAATCTAAAAAATATTAGAGATATTGTCAAACAAGGACTTTTTAAAAGAAAAGTTACCAGTACCCCAGATAAGAATTGACTGAATCGAATGAAAACTCTTCAAAGTTAAACTAATTGAGTGAAATCTTATAATCAAAGGTAATTTTCACTCAGGAAGTTCACAATAATTGAGTTTTGTAAAATTGTTGCTACCAGCACTATTGAATCAAATCTGGCTGAATAAACTAGTTTCTCATTGGACAAATGCAGCTGCCTGCAACTCTGGTCTAATTTGTTGTTTACAATGTTAAATAATATTGTTTTAAAACTATTTACTGAAGAAACTGGTGTTGGCGGCAAAGAGTAACTCAAAATTATAGTTTGTTTTGGGTTAGAATATGTTTTTTTCTTTGAAAGCTGAGATTTTCGTTCTCACTTCAACCTTTTGGCAAAGTGTGTGATCTTGATCATCTAGATGCGTTCATTACTATGTACAAATAATAGGCAAACTCCTGTATGAGAAGGCTGAATAAACAGGTATTCATCTCTACTTTCACTCTGAAAATAGCTTGTGAGGTACAAACACCAGTTTATCTGGCTGTTAGTTTAAACTTATTTATTTTACTTTGATTGTGAAACAAGTTCTTACAACTTGGGCAAATCATGCTCGAAGTTTTCCTGGTTAGAACCAGTACTAAGCATAAGCAGAAAAGTCTCTTGCTCAAGGCCTCAACACATAGCCGTGGTGGAGGATCGAACCCATGACCCTCTGGTCATCTGGCTGTTTACCAAATTAAAGGAAATGTCAAACAACTGTTTGAATACGCATGCATTAACAATGTTTTGCGTGAAAAGAAAATTATTTGCTTAATGGGTATGCTTAAAAACAAAATTATTTACATTTTCTACTAATTTATTTGAGTGAAATACGCAGCTTATCTGCAGTACTGAGTTACAGATTATAATTCTTTTGGCAGACATTTTCTATTACAGGCAGCCTTATAATATGATGCACCCATGACACCATTTGAGAGATTCACCCTCCCTTTAACTTTCTTGGCGTAAAATGTGCCGATAAAAAAGATGTACTTTCCTGGACGCTGGACTTTAGTTGTACAAACAAATTGTACATCACTATGCATGCGTGAATGACATTGCACGGACTCCACTCTTGATTCTATTCTGAACAAGTCATGTACAAACTACAAAATCCCACATGAGCTATATAATGCTTAGAAACGGTCTTAGCAATGGATGGGCCTTCAAACATCAATCATCTCAGCTTTATCGTAGCTCCACCCAGAGCTACATAAACTGTCAGTCAAATGATGTTTTAACACTAAGTAAAAATTCGCTCCTTTTCGGTTTCTTTATTTATAAATTTTAACTTAATGAACACTAACTATTACATAGTAATCTCCAAGAATTGTATAAAATTATTTAAGAAATAATTTGTCTCTCACAGTAGGAATTAAATATTTAATACTCATCCCCATCAAATCAACCTCTACAGACATACAAAAATAAAATATCCAGAAGTCATTAGACACTATGTATTGATTAAATGAATAATTAGCATAATTTTTATGCCATCGAGGGCTAACAGATGATCAATTAACCTAACCACTGTTTCCTGAATGATAAACAGTATTCAAGCATGACCCATATTCGCAAATAACTGATATGAGACACAATGTTGTATATCAATCATCACGGAGATTGTTTCCGGGCGTGGATTCAAACTAATGACCTCTGGATTGATATTCAGATATGCTACCGACTGAGCTAATTGAGCTTGTAAAACCAAACTAAATTTTTTTCATTTTTCCTTACATGTAATAAAAGGGCATGCTAGGTGTTAAAATCTATTGAGATTGCCGTATGCCCCTTTCAGATTAAAATAGATAAATTGACACATATTTATTTATATATGTATAGTTTGTTGTGAGATGAGGTCATTAAATTGATCACTTGTTTATTGACTGAAGCTGGGCCTGATTAGCTCTGTTGGTTCCTTGTCTGACAATCAATCCAGGGGTCGTAAGTTCGAATCCCCACCCAGCAACAGTCTCCGTTATGATTGATATACAACATTACGTCTCATTGTCATTTCTCTTTCACCACTGATTCAAGTGGAAAAATTATAAGTTACTTGCGGAGATGGGGTGTGCTCGAGTACTGGTTAACCTTTCAGAATCCCAGGAAAATGTGGTTAGGTCAACTGATCGTCTATTAGCCCATGACATATACATTAATAAATATTATGATATCCTAGAGCTTCTTTAAAACCAAACTAAAATTCTTTAAAAAACAAACAGTAAATGTTTGTATGGGTATTTTCAGAGGGTTTTCAGTACGGGCAGACATTTCTATCTGAACCTCAAACTCAGGAATATTCCCTGTATATCTGTAAATTAATTTTCAATGTACTAACATCACCTGTGATCTTACTTTTGATAAACAGTACGTTAGTAAACTGGCATCATATTGCATTCATGAATAGCTGTAAGAAGAACCAAACATATTGGCAAAGATTAATAAGTGCTAGGTAAATACTTACTCACAATAACAACAGCTAATGGTATGGTTAGCAAAAAAAAGAATTTAAGACTAGAAATGTGTCTGTCGACTCAAATACCTCTGCTATTTATTCCCATTGATGATTGATTTTGTTTATTCCACTTAAATTAAATAAGCTAATACAACTACAGAAATCATGCTAGAAGTTTTCCTGGGTAGAAACAGTACTAAACGTATGTGGATAAAGTGTCTTGCTCAAGGACACCACACATAGCCGTGGTGGAGGATCAAACCCACAACCCTAGGATCCTGGGTCAGATGCTCCATCACTGGAACATGTGCTCCACACTGATGATTGAGGAACTGTGGATGCAAACTATAGGAGATATCTCCATTCTGATGATTAAAAGAAAGATTGAGGAACTGTGGATGCAAACTATAGGAGAGATCTCCGTTGTGATGATTGAAAGAAAGATTGAGGAACTGTGGATGCAAATTATAGGAGAGATCTCCATTTTGATTATTAAAAGAAAGATTGAGGAACTGTGGATGCAAACTATAGGAGGTATCTCCATTCTGATGATTAAAAGAAAGATTGAGGAACTGTGGATGCAAACTATAGGAGGTATCTCCATTCTGATGATTAAAAGAAATATTGAGGAACCGCAGATGCAAACTATAGGAGATATCTCCATTTTGATGATTGAAATAAAGATTAAGGAACTGTGGATGCAAACTATAGGAGATATCTCCATTTTGATTATTAAAAGAAAGATTGAGGAACTGTGGATGCAAACTATAGGAGGTATCTTAAAAGAAAGATTGAGGAACTGTGGATGCAAACTATAGGAGGTATCTTAAAAGAAAGATTGAGGAACTGTGGATGCAAACTATAGGAGGTATCTTAAAAGAAAGATTGAGGAACTGTGGATGCAAACTATAGGAGGTATCTCCATTTTGATGATTTAAAGAAAGATTGAGGAACTGTGGATGCAAACTATAGGAGAAATCTCCATTCTGATGATTAAAAGAAAGATTGAGGAACTGTGGATGCAAACTATAGGAGATATCTCAATTCTGATGATTAAAAGAAAGATTGAGGAACTGTAGATGCAAACTGAGGAACTGTGGATGCAAACTATAGGAGTTATCTCCATTTTGATGTTTAAAAGAAAGATTGGGAACTGTGGATGCAAACTATAGGAGATATCTCCATTCTGATGATTCAAAGAAAGATTGAGGAACTGTGGATGCAAACTATAGGAGATATCTCCATCCTGATGATTCAAAGAAAGATTGAGGAACTGTGGATGCAAACTATAGGAGGTATCTCCATTTTGATGATTAAAAGAAAGATTTAGGAACTGTGGATGCAAACTATAGGAGGTATCTCCATTTTGATGATTAAAAGAAAGAACTGTTCGGTTTTACGCTCTTAAGGCATGATTGCTTCATAACCAACTACAGCAAACAGACGCCAATAAACTCAGAAGGGTAATACCGTAACTGTAAGACTTGAAAATTGGTACTAGAACCTTCTTTCCTTGGCGCTCAGCATTTAGAGAATAATTCTAGGTCTGGTGAGCCTGGTGTCCATATAATGTGACTGGGTAAGCTATCAGGACATGTGTCTGCAGCATGATACACCAGTGTGGCAGCGCTCAGAATACTGTCATAAGTATACACCATTACGAAATACTGAAAATTTGTTGGAAGCGATGCTAATTAACACCATAAAACAACAATCTTTCAGAATCAACAGCTGATTCAAACATCTAAGTTTCAACAGCTGATAAAACTAACAAAGTTTTAATGAACACCTCCAGTTTTGCAACACTCAACTGTCCAAGACCAGCAGTGCAACAAGCACTCAACTTTCCAAGGCCATAGGTGCAACATGCACTCAACTGTCTGGGGCCAGCGATGCAACATGCACTCAACTGTATAAGACAAGCAGTGCAACATGCTCTCAACTGTCCAAGACAAGCAGTGCAACATGCACCCAACTGTCCAATACCAGCAGTGCAACAATGGAAGGAAATGACATTGTCTGTAACTACCAATGCTACCAAGTGTACAACTCCATAAGCAATTGTTCCTGCTCACCAAATGCCACTTGCCAAGTGCTAGGTTAAATAAACACTTTCTGGAGTAATTTTACTGTAACGCTTTAGGAACCCCCATGAGGAGTGGGTGAAGCCCAATGAACAATCAATGTCAATTTTGATTAGTGTCCCATGGCAAACGTAGGTTTGTTTTGTTTACTTACACGGGTGAATGTCCAGTCAGTCATGACATCTGTTAAGTTTCAGGTTTTTGCTGTTTAAGATTACAAAATCAATATCAAATCTTAATAAAATTATACCTCAGAGCATAACAATTATGTACACAATTATCTCGTTAAAAGTGTGTTTTTTTTAAATTTTATTTTTTTCATCATTCACATTCTATCGCAAGAGGATAATGGCTTTTATATACTTGCCTCTGCGAAGGTCCGCCTATGTATTTAGATAGCTTAGGTGACCTGCACAAAATGAAACAAGTCAGTACAGAGCAATATGGCGCCGGCTCCCGTAAAAATTGTATTTGACGCTTTGTTTTACAATTTGCAGTCTAGTCTTGATCATCTTCTATGTTTTTTTTTCTAAAAACGTCTATTTGTTGTAAGTTTATCATATCTTGCATCGTAATTTAAACTTATTTTTTATAAATAGACCATTTCACTGTCTGTGAACATAACTATTGCTTAAGTTTTGTAAAGATCTATTGATGACTTTAGTTGCTTCTGTGCATGCAAGATCAAATAATGTAATTATCAATGATTCAAGGGCCATATCTCTGACATTAATTTCAGTTTTGGCCAGTTCAAGAACTTATCCAAGATAACTATGGTTATATAACTCTTGCTTAAGTTTTTTTAAAGATTCATTAAAAACTACAGTTGCTTGAGTGTATGCAAGATCAAATAACATAGTTATTATTGATTCAAGGGCCATAACTCTGACATTAACTATCAGTTTTGGCAAGTTAAAAAACATGTCCGAGATTACTATGGTTAAGGCCTTTCCCAAAAATTTGTTTACATCGCTGAGGTTAATATTGGATGAAAAAGCGTGAGTGCGGGAATGGGTATACCGACTTATGTTTAGAATTTTTTTTATATTTTAACTTAAAATGAAGCCATTATGATTCAAGGGCCATAACTCTGACATTAAACTATCAGTTTTGGCCAGTTCAAGAACTTGTCCAAGATTACTATGGTTATAAAAATCTGTATAGGTTTTGTGAAGATAAGTGTAGAAATACAGGTGCTAGGGAGCACTAAATGTCAAATAACAAAATATTTGGACAATTCAAGGGCCATAACTCTGACATTAATCATCCAATTCAACCAGTTCAAAACTTGCCCGAGATATTAAGATTATGCTACTACAGTAATAACTTTGGTAAAAAGTTACACTGAAAAATGGTGCCCACAAAGTTATAGGAAGGTGGGCATAAGGTGATCAGAATCTCTCACCTTGAGCTTTTGCTAAGGTGAGATAAAATAGCAAAATCATTTCTTTCACAAGATCATTTTTATTCCAAAACAAAATGGAGTCATCCTTTCACTACGACCTGTCAGTATGTAAATTATCACGACTTACAAGTGGGAATTTTAGCACCATTTTGAACACATAACAGATTATACAAAATTTACTTTACCCTATTTTGGTGGAGGAAGACATCTGAATGATATCCAAGTCGAACCACCGTTCTGACAAATGATCTCCCAATAAATGCCTGGACAAAATAGGCTAGGCTCGAACCCACAACCATTTAGTCTTATCATTATATTTACCCTGACAACAGTAACAGCACTAGCAATATACAAGTCCTCTATCGAAATTGCAAATATTGGAGCGCCTCTGGTAATTGATCCGATGTGAGAGCAACCATTGCTCCTCCCAATGGTAACGTGGCATTGTTTGTCCAAGAAAATGCAATGAAATACAATGTCCTGTTTACTTAGCTATCATTATTTTGTCTAAGGAAAATGGCAGTTCTGGAAACACTATCAATCGCTGATTGGATTATCAACTTGTTTGATTGACAACCTTTGTCTGGTCAATTTCACATCAGCAGGAGTCAGACCATAGATGGACCTTATTTTCTTGGAATGTCTGTGACTGAAAAATATTCAAACAAGACTTATAAGTACACAATTTAAGTGACAGTCACGACATCATGAGAGGTCAGCAGAGGGAAGTTAGAAAGAGGGTAAGGGAGTGAAGAAAGACAGAGAGAAAGAGATGAAGAGAGGCGAGAGAGACAGAGGAAGAGAGCTGTAGAAAGGCAGGGTTTATATTGCATATTGATATTGCATTATTATATCTATGCTCATCAATTTATGACAAATACAATTGTGACTCAAGGTGGTGGAGCAGATTTCAAGTAGTTTTTCATTCTATTATCAAAATAAAAAAAATGTGATATCGCAAGACAATTTACTAGCCACCTATAGAAGACATATAAATTCAAATCTATTTTTTTGTAACATTCTGCCTGAGGGAATTAAACAAAACCATTAACAGCTATACAAATAACAAAATTTAGGGACAAATGTTTTTCTACCCAATTATTTTCCTATCTGAAGTCATTGCCCTCTTTCAACATTGGCCGGTAAGTAAAGTGTACTTATAACTGACTGGAGGAATGTCCATGATTCAAAAGATGATATTTTTACTCTCAATATCAACTGGATTTTGGTTTTGGCAAGATAAGTGGGTGTCAAAAATCATCCGATAAGGTGTCCAGTATTCTGTTAGTCTGTTATTCACAGAAAAACAGCAGGCAGACTTATCAACTTTCACACCTGTCTCAGTGTAGACTGACTATAGGTCATCCATCTGTGATGTTTAGAATAGATAGAAAGAGCATTTTAGTCGGAAAAGGAGATAGAGATTTACTTCATAGATACGCATTTTCCTGCACCAATCACAGAAGGCCTTTGAAAACACTTCCTGCACTGTTTTCCACTCTGTCAGTTAATATCAACATAATTCACCTATTGCTGATACATGGTGAATTAATGCTTGCAATATTAGAGGTGTCCAAAGGCGTCTATATGAAGTAAAGGGTTAATTAATAATTAAGAGAGGACGGGAGGGAAGAGCAGAGAAAAATTGAAAAGGTATGAAAGAGATAATTTGCATGAAGAGCAGGTGAGAGGGAATGATAGAGAAAAAGGGTAAGAAGACAGAAGGGTAGGGAACATAGATAGAGGAGATAGGAAGAGGGAGTGAGAAAGAGATGAAAGAAACAGGGATGGAAAGAAGGAGAGAAATAGGTAGATGAAGAGAGGGACAGAAATTAGAGAGGAAAGGAAGTGAGAAAGGAAAGAAGAGGGAAGGAGATGGAAAAGAGGAAGAGGGAGACAAGGAAAAGAAAGGAAAAGGGTAGGAGGGATTGAAGGAAGAGAGGGTGGTGAAATAGATAGAGAGAGAGAGATGGGGGAAGGGGAAGAGAGAAAGAGAGTTAGGTAAGAGACTGAGAGAAAGATGTGGAGGGATGAGTGAAAAAGGGAGTGTAAGAAGGAAAACACTAACCCAATGGGTCGGTAGGTTAGCTCAGTCGGTAACATGTCTGATTATCAATTCTGGGGTTGTGAGTTTGAATCCCCTCCCAGCGGCATTCTCCATAATGACCGATATTCAAAATTGCATCTCATTGTCAATTGGTCTCTCAATGCATCAAATTCACCTTTTTGATAACAAAGCATTTTATGTCTTGGTTAAAAATGCAATTTAACTGGTATACACCGAAATCAATTTGACAAAAAAAAACACTAAATAAATGGTATCTAAAATTAATAGTGTTCTAATTTTGGGATTTCCAGTCTATGAATCATTTTTATGTTTCTAACAAAAGGGTTTATGAACTTATCTCATAAACAAGTAAGTCACATGGTTTATTTAACAGTTTTACTACAAAAAAGGTTAATTTTTACTACCTTAAAAGCTGTCTAGGTAAGAATTGCTCTTTATTGTGGTCTGTTTTAAAACACCAGTTCATGCAGAAAGAAACATCTGTTTAGTAGTCATAAGATCATCACCGATTGTTTCACGTAACAGGGCAGTGATTGACTTGTGCTAGTAGAGTGTTTGCCTTGAAAGTTGAATGTTCTAGGTTCCATTCCTGACTGTGTGTCATATCATGGACTTCAAAACTGATACAAGAAGGTTCCTTGCTTGGTGCTCAACTTTTAGAGAAATAGTAATAGGTCTGGTTGGCCTGGTGTCAGTAACTGACTGGGTTGGGGTATCATACCATGTGTACATACTCCAGTTTGACAGGGCTTAGAATATTGTACTTTGTCAAGATATTTCTAAGCGATAAATGAGTGTAAAGGACACATATTCCCCTGCTATATGTAAACAAGGGGCTATTATAAACATCTGTCAAACTGTAATGACATCGACAAATATTGAACCAGACCTGATTTTATAAATATACCGCAAGATACCAAATGTCAATAAATACAGACATTTTCAGTTGTTTTTTATGTGAATCAATTTGGCATACAGACAGACGGATGGAAGAACAGATGGACTGGGATAGCACTGAATATCATTTGTTTATGTTTCACAATCAATGTAAAAAAAATCTCAATAAATGTAGATTAATTAGCGTAATCGACTTTAGAATTTGTGATGGAAATTAGACAAATTTGGCATACTTGCGCGCTCATGGTTTAGTGCTTTAGTGCCAAACATATTGTTTTAATGCGCAAAAAATGACACATTGTAAAAACCTTGGAACTGTCTTACTAAAAAATTTAACATACAACAATCATAACTATTAAATTGATTGATTAATTGAATATTTAGTGTCATTTTAATGGTATCCGGGGCTAACAGACAATCAGTTAACCTAACCACTGTTTCTGGGATCCTGAAAGGTAAACCAGTACTCGAGCACACCCCATCTCCGCTAGTAACTGATAACTTTCCCACTTGAATTAGCAGTGAGAGACGAATCATAATGAGACACAATGTTGTATATCAATCATCATGGAGACTGTTGCTGGGTAGGGGTAACTATTTAAGAGTCTTACTTAAATATTGTACAATAGTTTCAGTTCCAGGTAACACAAACAGTTGTAGTAACTTTACGTATAATGTTTTACCTATGTTATTGTTGGTAAGATGGACACAAGTATTTTGTTAAGGTATGTGTATCATTAACTAAAAAGACTTACTTTAAAAATATCTTAGCTAAAGATGTTTAATAAGACAATCACCTGCTCATTTACGTTGACCATTCTCACATGGCATAAAATCTTAGTTTGGGATAAGTGAGTAAAGCAGAGCAGTAATCTTGTGGACAGAGTGTTTGTCACTCATGCCAGAGGTTACATGCTAGATCCCCAGTTCGACCCATTGCCTTTCATTAAAACACTCAATATGCATCTTCTTTTCTAGTGGATTGGGGTGGATGGGGTAACTTTTCGCTTGTTCTCATCTTTTAATCGTGGACGTCATCATTTAGTGCACTGATGCAACCCGGCAAATTTGCAAAACAATCTTCCTTTGCACTGAACGTGTGATTTTTTTATTATCTATATAATGTGTGTTAAATGATTATGCAAATTTTTAAGAATGATGTATGTTCGTTACAAACTACAGGTGCTCAGAAAACTTGTTTTAAATTAATAAATTAAAAAAAATATTTTTACCGCAATTAATCAGTCGGTGTTATGTGTGAAACAAAAAATAAGATTTTAACATCAGTTAGGCCATCCTTCAAAAAATATTTGTTTGCTGTGCTCCGACCCTGTATTTTTCATCCAGGGGTCATGAGTTCGAATCCCTGCCCGGCAACAGTCTCCGTGATGATTGATATACGACATTGTGTCTCATTATCATTTGTCTCTTACCGCTGATTCAAGTGGGAAAGTTATCAGTTACTTGCAGAAATTGGGTGTGCGCTAAATATTCAATCAATCAATCTGTATTTTTCATGTAAGTAGGTAGATAGCTATTTTTTTTTTTTTTTTGCCAAACTCCGATTTTGCATAGTCATTTTAACGAAAAATAGACAGAAATCTTGAAAAAAAAATTAAAATGCTTTGAAAGTCTTAGGGTAGCTGCACTTTTGAGTGAGTAGATAGGAGCATGGCAAACAATATATATATTTAAGGATGGCCTAATTATAGTTATACAATGTTTAAAAATGACTTAAATGCAATGGCAATTACAGAAAATGGTAGACCACAATTATCTGTGTGATGGCTCCATAGCAGTATTATGACTACTTCCCCACATATTCTGAGGTGAGAGAGTCATAGCTGTTGAACAAAGTTAAAGAACAATCATTACAGGGACTGTGACTTGGTAGGGATTTAAACTCGCAACCCCTGGGTATTGACCATCAGACACATTACTGCCATGTTGGTAGGAGCCGACGGACCATGTTGGTCGGACCTGGCCGACTATTTTATTTAATTTCATTCAAAATATCATTTAAATTATACTAATTATGATTACAAAGAATGGACCATTAAAGATGCCTTACCCATAGATAAATGTCTGATATTGATTTATTTTGTACATTTTATGTAATATATAATAAGCTGGTACATTAAACGCATATTTATTTTAGAGCGGGACTGTTCAAAATTAATTTTTCGGAAGAGTTTTACAAACAACATTGTATATAGTTGACAAAAAATACACCTTACAATTAGGTTTCATTATACTAATAAGGCCATTATGAATTAATTGCTAGATTATCATCCAATTTTTCCTTAAAAAGGGGATTTTTTTTTTTTTTTTATTTTTAAAATTTTTGACGTTTTTTTAATATTTGTATATAATATATATATATATATATATATATATATATATAATTTTTTTTTTTATTAAAATAAAAAAGGGTCGGGTCAAATGATTTATTATGGACTAAGGCTTCAAAATTCATGCCGTAATTCTTTTTATTATTTTTCCAATCCAGTATTACAATAACTTCAAAACCTCAAACTGTTGTCTTATTTCACCTCCCCCCTCCATTCCCCCACCCAATAGCGCCGACTGTAATTATCATTTAACAGTCATTATTCTAAATCATTGTTTTGCATGTCAATTTTCCGAATTCTTGCGACCATTTCTTGTGATGCTTGTTATAAATCTCTTCACAGACCTATAAACACAAGGACGGAAATTGTTTGCCCAGTAAATCATTATTGACTTTATATTTATCTGCGTGTGACAGCGACATCAATGGATTACTTCCTCCTCAACAACTGTGTCAGCACTAAAGAGAATCCGTTTAACTGTAAGCGCTGAAGAGAGAATCTGTTTACGGTCTCTGGGTGCTGCCGTAAAGAGCCATACATTCATCTTCCTTCTTCCAACTAATCAATTTTTCTTTGTATTTTTATCTTGTCTATTTTTGTGAAGTATCTAAACTTCAGTTTATTCATTAGCACCATTATTTATTCCATTAGCCGATTCAGGATTTTAGTTAGGGGATGCGGTGGTGTAGCTGACCCATAAATGATATGGCAGCCCACCAGGTTATACGATGCATTCCCGGAGCTATGTGGCCATTTCCACGAGATATAATTATGTATTCGCAAGAAATTGCGCAAGCCCAAGCTTTGAAGGGTAATGGCAGCTGCAACACTGGGATGGGTTTCTAAGTTAATGGAGTCTTGAAATTTCCGGAGGTTGATCGAAGCATATTTTTTCATAATTTTTTATTGAAATATTATAAATTCTAATGCTTTTAAAACCGTACATACAAATATTAAATTTATAATATTTATTATGTGTAGGATTGGGAAATGTAGATGAGAACAGAAAACATGTTTGCTTTTTTTTTTTTCACATATAAAAATGAAGAATATATTTCTTTTAGATATATATTTTTACATGAATTAAAATTGGATATGAAGAAATATAGACGTAACAATTATAACATTGTACTTCTGTATGCATAGTTCATATAAATCATAGGTGGAGCTCATGGTCCAGTGGTAGAGCAACAAACCCATGATCGGATGGTCTACTCAAATGAGTGGTGGCATAGATATCTTGCCCGATAAAAAACTTTAACCAGACAATTCAAGTCCAAAAATGGCCATAACTCTGCTAAAATGCAATCTAGAGTTATGGTTCTTGTCTGTGTGTGTTCCATAGAAGATGCTGAACGCACATGTGAAGTTTCATTCATATCCAATGAATGGTTGCATAGATTTCTTACCTGATAAAACACCTTTAACCTGAAAAATGTGACAAAATCATTATTTAAATTGGAGTGGTAAAATTGAAATGAAATCCCAATTCTGAAAATAGATAGCTCTCATATACTGCTTGACAACCTTCACATCTTCTTTTGGACTCTGACAAAGATGAACGTGTAAACTTTTATAACAGATCAAATTTATTACATTATAAAATATGTTTAATCTTAAGCAAGAAATCTATTTTAGTCTAACAAGGAGTAAAGCAATTTTACAAAATGCAAGGGCAATAACTCTGCATTGAATTAAGTCAGTGTAAAAAAATTTGGGTCACTGACATCTGGATTTGATTTTTATCATGTATACAAAGTTTCAAGAAAATCATGTCAAATCTGTGCAAGAAGCTGACTCTTACTTTATTATAAACATCAACAACTGATTTTAGTAAACTCATGTGTGTACATCCGCAGTAAATGTGCCTAAAAACAGTTTCCAAATTGTAATGAAAACAACACAAACAAAAAACAATGCAGTTTTTATGGAAGCTGTTAAGACTCTGTTACAATTATCATTTATATTTAGTGACACTATTAACTGTTTATCAACTCTGCAATGCCAAATGTCACAACCCCTGAAAATAGAATTTAGCTCTGTGTTTTGTCATTATAAACATTGTATAAAAATTTCAAAAGATTTGATTAAGGCATTCTTAAGTTATTGTACGGAAAACAAAGTGTGACAGACAGACGGACAGATGAACAGACCCAAATAAGTGTTTCCTGCTTTTTGCAAAGCAGGGGACAAAAAAGACAGCATCAATGTGTTGCTGCAAGACAAATATTTCCTGCTGATGAAGCAAAATGTTATCTTACCCAGCTTTGTTATGTGGAATAATGCATAGAAATATGACAAAATGTATTTTGCCACCCCTGGTTCTGATATACAAAAGTGACAAGATAGTGGTTTAAGTAAACCGCTCCTTGACGTTGTTGTCAGTAAACAAGAGTAGGTCAGGGCCAACATGTAACATTAACCCCAGGAATTGAGTCATTCTCATAACAAGTAACGACAATGAATTAATCATGAAGCAGTAACTGTGATGTCATAAATAGACAAGTGGATAAAGGAAATCTACATGTTTGACTAATTTTTATAATATAAATGGTTTTTAGTCACACTGACACATGTATACTGTGGGGAAGGATTTAGAACTCAAAACATTAATGAGGATGATGACCATATTACACAAGGAATAAGTAATTGTAATACTGGTATAAGTGATAATAACCTTGGTATGAGTGATAGTAACCTTGGTATGAGTGATAGTAACTTTGGTATGAGTGATAATAATCTTGGTATGAGTGATTGTAAAGCAGGTATAAGTGATCGTAACACTGGTATAAGAGATAGTAACACTGGAATAAGTGATAGTAACACTGGTATAAGTGATAGTAACCTTGGTATGAGTGATAGTAACCTTGGTATGAGTGATAGTAACCTAGGTATGAGTGATAATAACCTTGGTATGAGTGATAATAACCTTGGTATGAGTGATAACCTTGGTATGAGTGATTGTAAAACAGATATAAGTGATTGTAACACTAGTATAAGAGATAGTAACACTGGTATAAGTGATAGTAACCTTGGTATGAGTGATAATAACCTTGGTATGAGTGATTGAAAAGCAGATATAAGTGATTGTAACTCTGGTATAAGAGATAGTAACACTGGTATAAGTGATAGTAACACTGGTATAAGTGATAATAACCTTGGTATGAGTGATAGTAACCTTAGTATGAGTGATAGTAACACTGGTATAAGTGATTGTAACATTGGTATAAGTGACAGTAACCTTTGTATGAGTGATAGTAACACTGGTATAAGTGATTGTAACACTGGTATAAGTGATTGTAACACTGGTATAAGTGGTTGTAACACTGGTATAAGTGATAATAACCTTTGTATAAGTGATAATAACCTTTGTATGAGTGATAGTAACACTGGTATAGGTGATTGTAACTCTGGTATAAGTGATAGTAACACTGTTATAAGTGATAGTAACATTGGTATGAGTGATAGTAACACTGTTATAAGTGATAGTAACACTGTTTTAAGTGATAGTAACATTGGTATAAGTGACAGTAACCTTGGAATGAGTGATTGTAACCTTGGTATGAGTGATAGTTACCTTGGTATGAGTGAAAGTTACACTGTTATAAGTGATAGTAACACTGGTATAAGTGATAATAACCTTGGTTTGAGTGATAGTAACCTTGGTATGAGTGAAAGTTACACTGTTATAATGATAGTAACACTGGTATAAGTGATAATAACCTTGGTATAAGTGATAATAACCTTGGTATGAGTGATAGTAACACTGTTATAAGTGATAGTAACATTGGTATAAGTGACAGTAACCTTGGTATGAGTGATAGTAACACTGTTATAAGTGATAGTAACACTGTTTTAAGTGATAGTAACCTTGGTATGAGTGATAGTAACACTTTTATAAGTGATAGTAACACTGTTTTAAGTGATAGTAACATTGGTATGAGTGATTGTAACCTTGGTATGAGTGATAATAACACTGTTATAAGTGATAGTAACCTTGGTATGAGTGATAGTAACACTGTTATAAGTGATAGTAACACTGTTTTAAGTGACAGTAACCTTGGTATGAGTGATTGTAACCTTGGTATGAGTGATAGTTACTTTGATATGAGTGATAGTTACACTGTTATAAGTGATAGTAACACTGGTATAAGTGATAATAACCTTGGTATGAGTGATAGTAACCTTGGTACGAGTGATAGTAAAACTGGTATAAGTGATTATAATGCTGGTATAAGTGATAGTATCACTGGTATAAGTGATAGTAACACTGGTATAAGTGATAGTAACACTGTTATAAGTAATAATAACCTTGGTATGAGTGATAGTAACCTTGGTATGAGTGATTGTAAAGCAGGTATAAGTGATAGTAACACTGGTGTAATTGATAGTAACCTTGGTATGAGTGATAGTTACACTGGTATAAGTGATAGTAACACTGGTATAAGTGATAGTAACAATGGTATAAGTGATTGTAAAACTGGTATAAGTGATAGTAACACTGTTATAAGTGATAATAACCTTGGTATGAGTGAAAGTAACCTTGGTATGAGTGATTATAAAGCTGGTATAAGTGAAAGTAACACTGTTATAAGTGATAATTACCTTGGTATGAGTGATAGTAACCATGGTATGAGTGATTGTAAAGCAGGTATAAGTGATAGTAACACTGGTGTAATTGATAGTAACCTTGGTATGAGTGATAGTTACACTGGTATAAGTGATAGTAACACTGGTATAAGTGATAGTAACAATGGTATAAGTGATTGTAAAACTGGTATAAGTGATAGTAACACTGTTATAAGTGATAATAACCTTAGTATGAGTGAAAGTAACCTTGGAATGAGTGATTATAAAGCTGGAATAAGTGAAAGTAACACTGGTATAAGTGATAATTACCTTGGTATGAGTGATAGTAACACTGGTATAAGTGATAATAACCTTGGTATGAGTGATAGTAACCTTGGTATGAGTGATTGTTAAGCAGGTATAAGTGATAGTAACACTGTTATAGGTGATAGTAACCTTAGTATGAGTGATAGTAACACTGGTTTAAGTGATAATAACCTTGGTATGAGTGATAGTAACCTTGGTATGAGTGATTGCAAAGCAGGTATAAGTGATAGTAACACTGTTATAAGTAATAGTAACACTGGTATAAGTGATTGTAAAACTGGTATACGTGATAGTTACAATGGTATAAGTGATTGTTAAGCTGGTATAAGTGATAATAACCTTGGTATGAGTGATAATAACACTGGTATAAGTGATAGTAACCTTGGTATGAGTGATAGTAACCTTGGTATGAGTGATAGTAACACTGGAATAAGTGATAATAACCTTTGTATGAGTGATAGTAACACTGTTATAAGTGATAGTAACACTGGTATAAGTGATAATAACCTTGGTATAAGTGATAGTAACCTTGGTATGAGTGATAGTAACACCGGTATTAGTGATAATAACCTTAGTATGAGTGATTGCAAAGCAGGTATAAGTGATAGAAACACTGTTATAAGTAATTGTAAAACTTGTATAAATGATAGTAACACTTGTATAAATGATAGTAATACTAGTATAAGTGATAGAAACACTGGTATAAGTGATTGTAAATCTGATATAAGTGATTGTAAAACTAGTATAAGTGATAGTCACTCCAGTATAAGTGATTTTAAAGCTGGTATAAGTGATTGTAAAACTGGTATTAGTGATAGTAACACCAGTACAAGTGTTTGTAAAACTGGTATACATGATAGTAACACCAGTATCAATGATTGTAAAACTGGTATAAGTGTTTTTAAAACTGGTTTGAGTGATTGTAAAACTTGTATAAGTGATAGTAACACTGGTATAAGTGATTGTAAAACTGGTATAAGTGATATCAACACAGGTATAAGTTATAGTAACACATGTATAAGTAACAATAACACTGGTATAAGTGATAGTTAAACTGGTATAAGTGATAGTAACACTAGTATAAGTGATAGTAACACTGGTATAAGTGATAGTAACACTGGTATAAGTGATAGAAATACCAGTATTAGTGATAGTAACACCAGTATAAGTGATAGTAACAGCTGTATAAGTGATAGTAACACTGGTGTAAGTGATAGTTAAACTGGTATAAATGATAGTAACACTTGTATATGTGATAGTAAAACTGGTATAAGTGATAGTAATAATGATATAAGTAATATTAAAACTGGTTTAAGTGATAGTAATGATGATATAAGTAATATTAAAACTGGTTTAAGTGATAGTAATGATGATATAAGTAATATTAAAACTGGTATAAGTGATAGTAATGATGATATAAGTAATATTAAAACTGGTTTAAGTGATAGTAACACTGGTATAAGTGATAGTTAAACTGGTATAAGTGATAGTAAAACTGATATAAGTGATAGTTACATTACTATAAGTGATAGTTACATTACTATAAGTGATAGTAAAACTGATATAAGTGATAGTAAAACTGGTATAAGTGAAAGTTAACTTGTATAAGTGATAGTAACAATGATATAAGTAACATTTTAACTGGTATATGTGATAGTAAAACTGGTATAAGTGATAGTAACACTTGTATAAGTGATAGTAATATTGGTATTCATATAAAAGTATGGTAACATTAGTAAGAGACAGAGGGGTAGTAATTGTAACAAAAGTCAAATAGATGCAAACTTAAGAAACAATAATACAGGAGCATTGATTAAATATATGCAAACATTGATAGAGTGGAAAATGGTAGAACATTATAATTAAATAGTTGCATTTGTAAAACAGAATGCTAATATTTGTGAAACATTGGAATCATTGGTGAAACAGATGACAAACTAGTTGAATAGTATTAGGGACTGGTGAAATAGAAAACATTGGTAAACAGATGCAAACATTGGTAAACAGATGCAAATTTGGTAAAACAGATGGAAACATTGGTAAACAGATGCAAACATTGGTACAACAGATGCATTGGTACAACAGATGCAAACATTGGTACAACAGATGCAAACATTGGTAAACCAGATGCAAACATTGGTAAACATATGCAAACATTGGTAAACAGATGCAAACATTGGTAAACCAGATGCAAACATAGGTACATGTACAACAGATGCAAACATTGGTACAACAGATGCAAACACTGGTACAGCAGATGCAAACATTGGTAACCCAGAGGCAAACATTGGTACAACAGATGCAAACATAGGTACAGCATATGCAAACATTGGTAAACAGATGCAAACATTGGTAAAACCAGATGCAAACATTGGTACATTTACAACAGATGCAAACATTGGAACAATAGATGCAAACACTGGTACAGCAGATGCAAACATTGGTAAACCAGAGGCAAACATTGGTACAACTGATGCAAACATAGGTACAACAAATGCAAACATTGGTACAACAGATGCAAACATTGGTACAACAGATGCAAAACTGGTATAACAGATGCAAACATTGGTACAACAGATGCAAACATTGATACAACAGATGCAAACATTGGTACAACAGATGCAAACATTGGTACAACTGATGCAAACATTGATACAACAAATGCAAACATTGATACAACAGATGCAAACATTGGTACAACAGATGCAAACATTGGTACAACAGATGCAAACATTGATACAACAGATACAAACATTGATACAACAGATGCAAACATTGGTACAACATATGCAAACATTGGTACAACTGATGCAAACATTGATACAACAGATACAAACATTGATACAACAGATGCAAACATTGGTACAATATATGCAAACATTGGTACAACAGATGCAAACATTGATACAACAGATACAAACATTGATACAACAGATGCAAACATTGGTACAAAAGATGTAAACATTGGTACAACAGATGAAAACATTGATACAACAGATGCAAACATTGATACAACAAATGCAAACATTGGTACATCAGAATGATGCAAACATTGATACAATAAATGCAAACATTGGTACAACAGATGCAAAAATTAGATACAACAAATGCAAACATTGGTACAAAAGATACAAACATAGGTACAACAGATGCAACCACTGGTACAATTTATGCATACATTGGTACAACAGCTACAAACATTGGTATAACAGATAGAAACAGAAAAAACACACCACTAAACATATGCAGACAGGTAAAACAGATAGAAATATTTGTAAAACAGAATGAAAACATTGGTAAAACAGATGCAAACATTGGCACAACAGAATTAAACCATAAGGTCAATATAATGCAAACAAATGTAAACATGGGTAAAACAGTTGCAGACATACAAATATATGTAAAGCAGATGGGAGAATTGATAAAACAGGAGAGAAACATTTCATTAAACCAATTGAAAGTGTATCAGATATATCCAGGCCTTTACCAGAATGCATACAAGTGTATCAGTTATATCCAGGCCTATAATCTACTTGCCTTTAATTAAGTTGGCTGGTACCAAGCCAGCAGGTATACATTACAAAATATTCATCAATTATCAATAGGTAACTAATTTTGTCTGGAGACCGGTATGTGAACTCACCAGTGGAATAGCTTAATAGTTCCAATTATGATAGGTTTGGCTGGAAATAAATACTGCAGTTGTTTCTATTCTGGATATTATTGTGGGAGGCACTGAGTGCAACAAGCAGTCAGATAAACACATGTTATATAAATAGTAAGTGTCAAAAGCCCCCTAAGTGGTCTGTGTAAATAACAATTTTTTTTATATGTAGAAAGTTAAAAATGAGAAAGTGTGACCTTGACCTTTGTGTGACCTTGACCTTAATATCTGATATACTGGCCTGTGAACTGCATAGGATATATATTGTCATGGTATGTTGATCATTTGAATCACTGTGGTTTAAAATCCCACAATGAAAGACAATGATTGATTGATTGAATATTTAGCGTCATTTTTATGCCATCGAGGGCTAACAGACAATCAGTTAACCTAACCACTGTTTCCTGGGATTAACCAGTACTAGAGAACACCCCATCTCCACAAGTAACTGATAACTTTCCCACTTGAATCAGTGGTGAGAGACGAATGATAATGAGACACATTGTCGTATATCAATCATCACAGAGACTGTTGCTGGGCAGGGGATTCAAACTCATGACCCCTGGATTGATAGTCAAATGCGTAACCGACTGAGCTAATCGGGCCCGGCAAATGAAAGACAAAAATACAGACCAGACATGAAATTTAAAACAGACTGAAAGTATGACCTTGACCTTTGAGATACGATTCTGTGTCTCTGCATGATCGTGATTTGACAATTTCACTTAACCAAGGATTAAGGTAATCAAGCTTTGAATAATTGGGTCCTGACTGACAATCCAACATTGCATTTCGTTGTCATTTGTCTCTTACCACTAGTGTCTAGTGGTTGAGTGTCCGCCTCGCATGCGGACGGTCGTGGATTCGATCCCCGGCCGGTCATACCAAAGACTTTAAAAATGGTACTAGAAGCTTCCTCGCTCAACGTTCAGCATTTAGAGTAGAGTTCTAGGTCTGGTCGGCCCGGTGTTAGTATAATGTGACTGGGTGGGGTATCATACTATGTGTCTGCGGCATGATACTTCAGTGTGACAGTGCTCAAAATACTGTCTCAAGTAGACACCGTCGCGATATGACTGAAAAATTGTTGAAAGCGACGCTAAACACCATACAACAACAACAACTCTTACCGCTGATTCCAGTGAGATTGTTATCACTTGCAGAAATGGGAGCGCTCGAGAAATGGTTAACCTTCCAGCTAGGATCGAAGGAAAGAGTGGTTTGGTTAACTGATCAACTGTTAGCCATCAATGGTATAAAAATGATGTTCAAACAAACGAAAACATATTCTCTGACTGGTTCCAGGCATACACACATACAAAACAAGTTGAGAGTAAGTATCTACTGAATTTCCTTGATTTCCTTTTATAATTTCGAGTGTATACAGATGAATACTTGAATCAGATTAAGCCTGTGTAGTTCACTCTAAGAATAGAATCACTGTCGATCTCTGCAGAGGGGTAGGAATCCTCCGAATGGGTGTCATGTTCATTTTATCATTTTTTGTCATGTTCACTATTGTAGTTAAATTATCAACCCCTATGTGGTTCCAGGGAACCATGAGTGATGGCAAGAATAGGGTTACTGTGGCTTATGCATGTCGTAAGAAGCAACAAATTGATTTATACGATAGAATTTGCTGAAACTCTGCAGTTCTGAAGGTATCAAGGTTCTAGATTCATTCTGCATATTCATTTGTTGATGTATTTTTTTAATCTGTATGTTAATTTGTTGTTTTTGTACATGTAGAGTGAACCTGAAATCTTCCTTCCTGTTAGCGCCGAATAACCTATAATGTGTTGGTAGGCCGTAAAACCCTATTCATTCATTATTCATTGAATCAGATTGGCAGTCACACCCGAGCATAAAATCTGCATGGAACACCTGGTGAATATCTTATACATTGTCTCAACAGCACTTTCCCCATTAGGCCATTATAAGCTATATTATCATTCAATTTTTTTTTAGAATACACACAGAGGTGTAGTGGCGTGCAACAGTCTCTGAGATGATTGATATATGACATTGTCTCACATTATCATTCGTCTCTCACTGCCGATTCAAGTGGGAAAGTTATCAGTTACTTGTGGAGAGTTGGTGTGCTCTCGAGGACAGGTTAACCTTTCAGGCTCCCAGGAAACAGTGGTTAAGTTGAAAATGACGCAAAATAATAAATCAGTTACTGGCAAAGGCAGTTTTCTGAAGATCCTTGTATTTTGTACAACTGTTAAGGAGCGTGAAGAAAATAATCACTGAAACTTTGACGAAGGATGTGTTCAATGCAATGAGACAAGACACGCATCAGACTGTGCAGGACATTATACTGCAAAACAGCATCTAGGTCGCAACAACACGATATTGAATTAAACTTAAATATGGAACGGATATGTGCACATTTGGTTACAAAGATGCTAACAGAAGTAAATCTAAGAGAGTTTCAACATTGTAGACATTTTGACACATGTATGACATCGCATCTAAGTGTTCAACAAACCTTGACATTGATTTAGCGGTGCCGACACATTGATAATTTGCAGAAAGATCAAAAAAGTGCAAATATTCGATGATGTAAAATGAAGTTTGTATCTCCTTCCTTGCCTTGGTAATTAATTAACTTTATTTAATTGTCTCAAAATATATGCTATGTCTTTGGCAGTGGCTGGCAAAAGCATTTGTTTGCTTGTCCTGATGAGTGTTTTTTGCCGGCAGACGAGTGATTTTACCAGTAACTAGTCCAGCTGACAAATAACTTTAATCGATTGATTGGATAATTGGCATCATTTTTATGCCATCGAGGGCTAACAGATGATCAGTTAACCTAACCAGTTTCCTGGGATCCTGAAAGGTTAACCAGTACTCGAACACACCCCATCTCCGCAAGTAACTGATAACTTTCTCACTTGTATCAGCAGTGAGAAATGAATGATAATGAGACACAATTTCGTATATCAATCATCATGGAAACTGTTGACAGGCAGGGATTCAAACTCACAACCCCTGGATTGATAGTCAAACGCGTAACCGACTGAGCTAATCGGGCTCGGCTTTACAATCTTGAAAACATCTGAATGAAGATTTATTTTAAAAAACAACTTATATGTCTAAATGGCAGTGCCCACAACACAAAAAATAGAATTATTTTTAATGAAGGAGTCCAAAACACAATGAATATATCTGAATGAAGGAGTCTGCATGCAACACAATAAACATCTAAATGAAGGGGTCTACAACACACAAAAAATGTCTTGAAGGATAAATCTAAAACTTATTATGCCCAAAAAGATGAATTAATAACACAATAATGTGTACAAATATTTGAACGAAATGATCTGACTAAGATATATATATTTTTTTTGAGTGGGGTTTAACGCCATTTTCAACACATTTCAGGTAATATATAGCATATCCAGTTTTACTGGTGGAGGAAGACCTCAGACTGAATCAGACTGAGTAGAACCACTGTCCTTCTGGAGGACCCTTATGTTAAATTAATTGCTAGATTATCATCCCCATCCGTCCCCTAATTTTTATGCTGCCCCGAAACTTTTTATTTTCATAAAAAAAATTTTTTTTTAAAAAAATAGTGTAAAAAAATAAAAATAATTAAGAAAACATAAAAAAATTATAAATAAAAATAAAAAATAATTTCATCCCACCCTCTCCGTTTTTAGGAAAAATTTAGATGATAATCTAGCAATTAATTTATAATGGCCTAGATCTAATATCGAAAATAAAATTTTTATTAAAGTTATCATTCATGTTTAGTCTCTTCAGTTTTAGGCGTTTGAGAGACTAATGGCCAATTGAGACTGAATATTTCAGCTCCAGAACCACACCCTATACCAAAATATAATTTGCAAAAAGATAGAAAAAAAATAGCATTTTAATGGCAATTATTGATTCATGGTAACTTCAGGAGACTGGCCTTGAACTTATCTTAACAGGATAATGAGATCCATTGGAAGTTTGGAAGTAATCTGAAAATCTACTTTCTTGATAGTTTGCAGTTGTAGTGATTACTCTGATTATAGTTATCGCAGAAAATCAAAAACAAATATTCTCTAGATAGGTAAATCTCCATAGACCTTAAGGCAATAAGCATGTATAATTAAAAAAAATTGTTTAATTAGTATGCTTTACAAAGCTGGAGAGAGAAAGACTTGGTTAATGACAGAGATTCAGGTTTTACATATGAAATAGGTAGATGTTATATGGTTCTGAAGTATTTTTTGTGTATCAAGCAGATGTGAAAACTGAAATGTTGTTACAGATAAAATATGAAATGTGATAAATATAAAGTGTGAAATGTGAAACATGAAGTGTGAAATTTAAGATATAAAATGTGATAAGTATAAAGTGTGAAATGTGAAACATGAAGTGTGAAATGAAAATTATAAAGTGTGAAATGTGAAATATAAAGTGAGAAAAGTGAAAAATAAAGTGTTAAATACAAAGTGTGAAATGTGAAACATGAATTGTGAAATGTAAATTATAAAGTGTGAAATGTGAAATATAAAGTGAGAAAAGTGAAAAATAAAGTGTTAAATACAAAGTGTGAAATGTGAAAAATGAAATGAAACGCGTGAGAGGTAAAGTATGAAATGTAAAAAAAATGAAGTGCGAAATGTAAATTATAAAGTGTGAAAAATGTGAAGAATTAAATGTAAAGTGTAACAGGTAGAATATGAAATGTGAAAAATATGAAGTGTGAAATGTGAAATATGAAGTGCGTAATGTGAAATATGAAGTGTGAAATATAAAGTGTGATGGTGAAATACAAAGTGTGAAATGTTAAATCGGAAATATGAAGTGTGAAATGTGAAATATAAAGTGTGATTGTGAAATACAAAGTGTGAAATATGAAATATAAAGTGTGAACAGTGAAATGAGATGCGTGAACTGTAAAATATAAAGTGCCCCTACCCCCACCATAAAGTCCTAAATCCTCTACTGCTACTGTAACTCAGTCCATCAGCTTCTAAAATATAATTATCTAAAAGTATATTTGGCAAAATAAACAGCCCATAAGATGAGTAGGTAATTACAAGATTCTTAGATTGCAACATTTCTCCAAAGTTATATGTTGATAGACTGAATCATTCCCTGTCCAGATTAAGCTGTATGAACCCCAGATGACCCCAGATAAGCTTACATACTAATTATGATTGATATTCGTGGATTGGATAATTTTTCAATGTTTATTCGAACCCTGAAGATTTTGTAACATGTGCCAGCCTTCTGCGCACGAGTCATGTACCAATGTTTCCCTGTTTATATTGGTAAAAGACCCCGCGGCATTTCATTTTGGGAAGGAAACTAGAAGTGTTCCTGCCGACATGAATGCCTCCCCACCCCCATCACTACCAGCTCTGTCCGCGACGGTCCTCCATGACCATGTGGTCTAAGGCACCAACTCAAGATCACTTACCTCTCACAGATAAGGTCATAGGTTTGAGTACCGCTTGCTCCAAAAATTTTACTTGCGGAAGGACAGTGATTCTACTCAGTCTGACTCAGTCTTAGGTATTCCTCCACCAGTAAAACTGGATAAAACATATATAACCCGAAATGTGTTGAAAATGGCCCTAAATCCAATTCCAAAAAAAAACGGAAAAAAACTAGATCTGTAGCCTTATTATTAGCAATGACATTTCAGGCTAACGAGTAAATTTCAACTTGTGACAAACAGTAAACAGTGGAAATATTGCGGATACAATGATATGCACAACCAGCTACTATTTATGCTTTCCAGCAGTTTTTTCATAATCGTATGCACAAAAACCACAGTGGTGGTAGCGCGTCGGCCTCGTAAGCAGAAGGTCATGGGTTCATCCCGACTGAATCATATTAAAGACTTAAAAAATGGTATAAGAAGCAACTGCTTGACCCCTGATCAACCTGGTGTCAATATAATGTGACTGGATGGAATATCATACCACGTGTCTGCGGCATGATTATACATACTCCAGCGTGGCAGCGCTTAATTAGAATGTCTGAAGTAGACACCATTGTTCCATGACTAAAAAATTGTTGAAAGTGACGTTTAACATCAAACAACAACAAAAACATGCACAAAGGACAGAATAACTGAATAAGTTCTACATTCTATCCAATTCAGTTATTGAACTGACCGGAATCAACAATCTGGTGTATTCCTTCTGGACATTCTGCCGTGGTCATTTAACATGCATTTACACCATGCGGCCAATACATCTGTCATGCTGTCATATGAAATTATACAAAATTAATGGAATGTATTGATCTATCTTATTGCATTTCCATAGATAATATAACCCTGACATATTTCCTTAGGCCATAATAAATTAATTGCTAAAT
This sequence comes from Panopea generosa, assembly GCA_029582155.1. Taxonomy (NCBI): domain Eukaryota; kingdom Metazoa; phylum Mollusca; class Bivalvia; order Adapedonta; family Hiatellidae; genus Panopea; species Panopea generosa. The sequence continues at coordinate 48,944,641 of CM055911.1, forward strand.
TATCATCCACCGCCCACCGGACCCTTTTTTTTTTTTCATAAAAAAATAAAAAAAAGATATTAACTTTTTTTTTTATTATTATTAAATCATCCAAAATTATAAAAAGGAAAATAAAATCATCCCACCCTCCCTGTTTTTAAGAAAAATTTGGATGATAATCTAGCAATTAATTTTAATGGCCTTACTTGTTTATAGTGTTGTTCACACTGCAGAAGTTTCCCATCCTTATAATTATATCCTCTCCGACAGATCCAGAATTTTCTGAAACGGGGTGGGGAGCCTGAATTTACAGTCATGGGGTTGGAGTCCAATGTCGATTTTGAAAATTCCATGGAGGTACATGTTATGTTTTTTACCATTTTCTCTGAAATATGAATCTTTTGCAATATTCAGGAAATCTAAAGAATAGGGAGGTCCAGAGTCCCTGTGTCCCCGCCACAACCCCTCATTTTTACTAAAGTCAATATTGTTTTAAAAATTGAGGAAATGTCTAAAGATGTTGTTGTTGTTGTATGGTGTTTAGCATCGCTTTCAACAATTTTTCAGTCATATCGCGATGGTGTCTACTTGTGACAGTATTCTGAGCGCTGTCACACTGGAGTATCATGCCGCAGACACGTGGTATGATACCCCACCCAGTCACATTATACTGACACCGGGCCGACCAGACCTAGAACTGTCCTTTAAATACTGAGCCGCAAGAGAGGAAGCTTCTAGTACCATTTTTTGGTATGATCAGGCCGGGGATCAAACCCACAACCTTCTGCATGTGAGGCGGACGCTCTACCACTAACCATGCTGCAGTCTAATGTCTAAAGAAGAAGGAGGTCTGAGGACACTGTGACAGGTCAAACTAAAGATTTTAAAAATGGTACTAGAAGCTTCCTTGCTTGGTGCTCAGCATTTAGAGTATAATTCTAGGTCTGGTTGGCCAGGTGTTAGTATAATATGACTGGGATGGGGCATCATACCATGTGTCTGTGGCATGATACTTCAGTGTGACAGTACTCGGGATACTGTCTCAATTATTGATATGACTGAAAAATTGTTGAAAGTGATGCTTAACACCATACAACTACAACTACACACCACCTTCTTTAACCCTTTAATCCATAAATACATGTTTTCCCGCACCAATCACAAAAGGCCTTTAAAAACAGTGCAGGAAGAGTTCAGATTGCTCGTCATGAGCAATCTGAACACTTCCTGCACTGTTTTTCACTCTGTCAGTTAATATAAACATAATTCACCAAATAATTCAAAATACTTCTATATTAGGTGTCCAAAGGTGTCTATATTAGAGGTGTTCAAAGGTGTCTATATTAGAGGTGTCCAAAGGCATATATATTAGAGGTGTCCAAAGGCGTATATATTAGAGGTGTCCAATGGTGTCTATATTAGAGGTGTCCAAAGGCGTATATATTAGAGGTGTCCAAAGGCGTATATATTAGAGGTGTCCAAAGGCGTATATATTAGAGGTGTCCAAAGGCGTATATATTAGAGGTGTCCAATGGTGTCTATATTAGAGGTGTCCAAAGGCGTATATATTAGAGGTGTCCAAAGGCATCTATATTAGAGGTGTCCAAAGGCATATATATTAGAGGTGTCCAAAGGCGTCTATATTAGAGGTGTCCAAAGGCGTCTATATTAGAGGTGTCCAAAGGCGTCTATATTAGAGGTGTCCAAAGGCGTCTATATTAGAGGTGTCCAAAGGCGTCTATATTAGAGGTGTCCAAAGGCATCTATATTAGAGGTGTCCAAAGGTGTATATATTAGAGGTGTCCAAAGATGTCTATATTAGAGGTGTCCAAAGGCATCTATATTAGAGGTGTCCAAAGGCATCTATATTAGAGGTGTCCAAAGGTGTCTATATTAGAGGTGTCCAAAGGCATCTATATTAGAGGTATCCAAAGGCGTCTATATTAGAGGTGTCCAAAGGCGTCTATATTAGAGGTGTCCAAAGGCGTCTATATTAGAGGTGTCCAAAGGCATCTATATTAGAGGTGTCCAAAGGCATGTATATGAAGTAAAGGGTTAAACATGTTTATTACTATTATTTTCAATTCATTAGTGAAGCAGTATTGGCCATCTGTCAAACCAGTGGCATGTACTACTTAAAATGAATACAAAATCAACCACATCCAATAGCAGTCGACATTCGGCTATTAACTGACAATAATGTACATGTTTATCAAAAGCAACAATTGCGTACAAACAGTGACAAGAGAAAAAAAAATTTGCCATATAAAACTGTTATACAACCATAGTCATAATCATGTTTTAGTGTTTTATTATCGGTTTCTTCATTAACAAACTCCCAAGATGACAATCAGCGACAATTGATGAGTCTTTTTTCACGAATTCTTTACTCCTGTGAATTACATTTACAGTATTTCACCCAAAACAATTGGCACTTCCACATATTACAGCTGCTTTATACCACAATAGAACTATATGTTTAATCATTACTGACAGATAGACCATTGTCGACAATGTAATTTGGAATGGGAAATGAATTGAATTGAATTCATCTAAACCGGCGCATTCTCATAATCTATTTCATGTTTGAGCAGGCTAATAATAATGTAGTCACAGGTCCTTAACAAATTAAGTCTTTCTTCCGGATAAAAAAAATACTATATACCAAGTTAATTATATGGTTTAAAAAATTTGAACATTTATTTCTTTTTTACTTTGACTTTATGAGACTGTCTGTAAACACTCTCAATGAATGTGTGACTTTATTGTAGCAGCAGATGCTATGCTGGTTACAATACCCCCACAGTGACACTGTGCCTTTTAAAAATTACCATAATATGGAAGAGTTAAATTTATGGGCATGGTGGAAAATAAGTCAACCAAGGTGTGGTGGGACATACTGTTACCATGGATACATAGAAATAACTAATCATGTGACAGATGAAAATAAGGGTAATATTGCCAACTGGACCATGTTAGGCTGGGTCATGTACCGGTCAGTCTGGTCTGACCTGATCTCCAGTGGACAGAGGACATTAAGGTGGTGATTATCCTCCTTTTCTTAAATACCATGAATGGGAATATAGGAGGACATCAGTTGTTGTTGTAGTTGTATTGTGTTTAGTCTATCTTTAAAAAATAAGTTGTTTGCCGTGCTCCTACATACTCACTCAAAACTGCAGCTACCCAAACTTTTTTCTTGACTTTCAAAGCATTTAATTTTTTTTCTTGATTTCTGTCCATTTTTCTTGAAAATTACTATGCAGAATCAAAATTTAGCAAAAACAATAAATTAGCTACCTACCTACCAACATGTGTTGTAGCACAGCAAACAAATATTTTTTTAATGATGGTCTTAGCATCACTTTCATCCATTGTTCAGTCATATTGCGCGGATGTCTACTTCAGACAGTAATCTAAGCACTGCCATACTGAAGAATCTTGCCACAGACACATGGTAGTATACCCCACTCAGTCACATTTGACTAAGACTAAGTCAACCAAACCCAGAACTATCCTTTAAATGCCGAGTTTCAGGAGACAAAGCTTCTAGTACCATATTTGAAGTCTTTTATATGACCCGACCGGTGATTGAACCAATGACCATCTGCATGTGAGCCAACTGGATCTGGGACTATCCTCTAAATGTAGAATTTCAGGAGACAAAGCTTCTAGTACCATATTTAAAGTCTTTTATATGACCGACTGGTGATTGAACCAACGACCATCTACATGTGAGCCAACCGAATCTGGGACTATCCTCTAAATGCTGCGATTCAGGAGACAAAGTTCCTAGTACTATATTTGAAGTGTTTTATATGACCCGACCGGTGATTGAACCGATTTCCCCCTCAAAATATTATGTTTTTTCCCCTTAAGGTTAGGAAAATCCCCTAAAAAAATAAATATAGTTATTGTATATATGTTTTAAGTGGGGTTTAATGAATATAATTATATATATATATTTCTTTTTTTTTTTTTATTGATGAAAATAAAAAGGATCAGGGCGTCTTGAAAATTAGAGGGCGGGCGGGGATGATAATCTAGCAATTAATTTATTATGGCCTTAAATAAAAGTTAGACACGTGGTATTTGTCTCCTAGCCATATTGTAAATAATAATTTCCCATCTCTCGATAGATTTTTTCAACTCTGTAATGAGAATATTTCCATTTCAATTAGAAATATTCAGTTCATATAGGGAAGTATGTTGCCGTTATTTATAATGAGTTTATCATTTTGTAAACCTAAAATGGTTAATTTCTAGAAATAGATGACAGATGGCTCGTATTTCAATCTATTATTGTAACACAATCAGGACAATCTTCTGTGTGAATGGAAAACAAATCCTGAGACAGACAAGCAAACAACTCAGTATCTACACTGACTCAAAATGAAAACTTTACATTGCAGAAGTATATCTTTTGCTGGTAAATGTATATTCGGGGTTAAAAATTGTTTTCATCGAAGCATTATGACTTTTTAATATTTCTGCGTAATTTATTGGAACCCTCCCCCCCCCCAGATAATTGCATGTTTTCATCTAAACAATTAAGTGAAGAAGGATCAAAATGAAAATTCCAGAAAAATAAAAATGATCGCATAACATTTGAAAAAGACATCAAGTGCTTAGTGCAATTATTGAAATTTTTAAAACATCAGTAACCAGTGAACAAATGCATTCCTGAAAACATCATCTCTATGAACGTAATGCTGAATGAGCTTGTTTGGAATTATGTTGTCATGACCATCCAACCCTCAGTTTCAGAAAGACGTGGCATCGCTAAATAAAATGATTAACGTTTTTTGTTCTCGGATGCATGAATAGTTTGGAAAGTTTGAAAAAAAATTGCATAATAATTATCCACAATTAAATCCTAATAGCCATGTATAACATGTTTCCAGACATGTATGTTAACAAAAGAAATATTCAAACATATAAAGTGTAAAGTTTTCATTTTAGGTCAGTGTCTCAGCACATGGAATAATACAGGTTCTCAAATTGACCAGATAAAAGATCAGTGTATTACAGATTATATCCAGTATTGCAGTATGACAATATAAAGGTTTCCAGTATAACAAGATACTAGTCACCAGTATGACAAGATACAAGTCTCCAGTATGACAAGATACTAGTCACCAGTATGACAAGATACTAGTCACCAGTATGACAAGACACAAGTCTCCAGTATGACAAGACACAAGCCTCCAGTATGACAAGATACAATCTCCAGTATGACAAGACACTAGTCTCCATTATGACAAGATACTAGTCTCCAGTATGACCAGGCACAAGTATCTAGCATGACAAGATACTAGTATCAAGTATGACAAGATTCTAGTCTCCAGTATGACAAGACACAAGTCTCCAGTATGACAAGACACTAGTCTCCAGTAGGACAAGACATAAGTCTCCAGTATGACAAGACACTATTCTCCAGTATGACAAGATACAAGTCTCCAGTATGACAAGATACTAGTCTTCAGTAAGACAATATACTAGTCTCCAGTGTAACAAGATACTAGTCTTCAGTATGACAAAATACTAGTCTCCAGTATGACAAGATATAAAATCACAGTAAGACAAAGTACAAGTCCCCAGTGTAACAATAATAACATCCCAGTAAGACAAAGTACAAGTTCCCAGTATAACAAGATATAATATCCCAGTAAGACAAAGTACAAGTCTCCAGTATAACAAGATATAATATCCCAGCAAGACAAAGTACAAGTTCCCTGTATAACAAGATATAATATCCCAGTAAGACAAAATACAAGTCCCCAGAATAACAAGATATGATATCGCAGTAAGACAAAGTACAAGTCCCCAGTATAACAAGATATAATATCCCAGTAAGACAAAGTACAAGTTCCCAGTATAACAAAATATAAGATCTCAGTAAGACAAAGTACAAGTCTCCAGTATAACAAAATATAACATCCCAGTAAGACAAAGTACAAGTTCCCATTTTAAAAAGATATAATATCCCAGCAAAACAATGTACAAGTCCCCAGTATAACAAGATATAACATCCCAGTAAGACAAAGTACAAGTTCCCAGTATAACAAGATATAAGATCACAGTAAGACAAAGTACAAGTCCCCAGTATAACAAGATATAACATCCCAGTAAGACAAAGTACAAGTTCCCAGTATAACAAGATAAAAGATCTCAGTAAGACAAAGTACAAGTCCCCAATATAACACGATATAAGATCCATGTAAGACAAAGTACAAGTTCCCAGTATAACAAGATATAAGATCTCAGTAAGACAAAGTACAAGTCCCAAGTATAACAAGTTATAAGATCTCAGTAAGACAAAGTACAAGTCCCCAGTATAACAAGATATAATATCACAGTAAGACAAAGTACAAGTTCCTAGTAAAACAAGATCTAAGATCACAGTAAGACAAAGTACAAGTCTCCAGTATAACAAGATATAATATCCCAGTAAGACAAAGTACAAGTCCCCTGTAAAACAAGATATAATATCCCAGTAAGACAAAATACAAGTCCCCAGCATAACAAGATATAATATCCCAGTATGAAAAAGTACAAGTCCCCAGTATAACAAGATATAATATCCCAGTAAGACAAAGTACAAGTTCCCAGTATAACAAGATATAAAATCTCAGTAAGACAAAGTACAAGTCCCCAGTATAACAAGATATAACATCTCAGTAAGACAAAGTACAAGTTCCCAGTATAACAAGATATAAGATCACAGTAAGACAAAGTACAAGTCCCCAGTATAACAAGATATAATATCCCAGTAAGACAAAGTACAAGTTCCCAATATAACAAGATATAAGATCCCTGTAAGACAAAGTACAAGTCCCCAGTATAACAAGATATAAGATCCCTGTAAGACAAAGTACAGGTTCCCAGTATAACAAGCTATAATATCGCAGTAAGACAAAGTACAAGTCTCCAGTATAACAAGATATAATATCCCAGTTAGACAAAGTACAAGTCTCCAGTATAACAAAATATAACATCCCAGTAAGACAAAGTACAAGTTCCCAGTATAACAAGATATAAGATCACAGAAAGGCAAAGTACAAGTCCCCAGTATAACAAGATATAACATCCTAGTAAGACAAAGTACAAGTTCCCATTTTAAAAAGATATAATATCCCAGCAAAACAATGTACAAGTCCCCAGTATAACAAGATATAACATCCCAGTAAGACAAAGTACAAGTTCCCAGTATAACAAGATATACGATCCATGTAAGACAAAGTACAAGTTCCCAGTATAACAAGATATAAGATCTCAGTAAGACAAAGTACAAGTCTCCAGTATAACAAGATATAAGATCTCAGTAAGACAAAGTACAAGTCCCCAGTATAACAAGATATAAGATCCCTGTAAGACAAAGTACAAGTCTCTAGTATAACAAGATATAACATCTCAGTAAGACAAAGTACAAGTTCCCAGTATAACAAGATATAAGATCACAGTAAGACAAAGTACAAGTCTCCAGTATAACAAGATATAAGATCACAGTAAGACAAAGTACAAGTCTCCAGTATAACAAGATATAAGATCCCTGTAAGACAAAGTACAAGTCTCCAGTATAACAAGATATAACATCTCAGTAAGACAAAGTACAAGTTCCCAGTATAACAAGATATAAGATCACAGTAAGACAAAGTACAAGTCTCCAGTATAACAAGATATAAGATCCCTGTAAGACAAAGTACAAGTCTCCAGTATAACAAGATATAAGATCACAGTAAGACAAAGTACAAGTCTCCAGTATAACAAGATATAACATCTCAGTAAGACAAAGTACAAGTCCCCAGTATAACAAGATATAATATCCCAGTAAGACAAAGTACAAGTTCCCAGTATAACAAGATATAAAATCTCAGTAAGACAAAGTACAAGTCCCCAGTATAACAAGATATAACATCTCAGTAAGACAAAGTACAAGTTCCCAGTATAACAAGATATAAGATCACAGTAAGACAAAGTACAAGTCTCCAGTATAACAAGATATAAGATCTCAGTAAGACAAAGTACAAGTCTCCAGTATAACAAGATATAATATCCCAGTAAGACAAAGTACAAGTCCCCAGTATAACAAGATATAATATCCCAGTAAGACAAAGTACAAGTCTCCAGTATAACAAGATATAAGATCCCAGTAGGTAGGACAAAGTACAAGTCCCCAGTATAACAAGATATAATATCCCAGTAAGACAAAGTACAAGTCCCCAGTATAACAAGATATAATATCCCAGTAAGACAAAGTACAAGTCCCCAGTATAACAAGATATAAGATCCCAGTAAGACAAAGTACAAGTCTCCAGTATAACAAGATATAAGATCCCTGTAAGACAAAGTACAAGTCTCCAGTATAGCAAGATATAACATCTCAGTAAGACAAAGTACAAGTCTCCAGTATAACAAGATATAATATCCCAGTAAGACAAAGTACAAGTCCCCAGTATAACAAGATATAATATCCCAGTAAGACAAAGTACAAGTCTCCAGTATAACAAGATATAAGATCCCAGTAGGTAGGACAAAGTACAAGTCCCCAGTATAACAAGATATAATATCCCAGTAAGACAAAGTACAATTCCCCAGTATAACAAGATATAATATCCCAGTAAGACAAAGTACAAGTCCCCAGTATAACAAGATATAAGATCTCAGTAAGACAAAGTACAAGTCCCCAGTATAACAAGATATAATATCTCAGTAAGACAAAGTACAAGTCCCCAGTATAACAAGATATAATATCCCAGTAAGACAAAGTACAAGTCCCCAGTATAACAAGATATAAGATCTCAGTAAGACAAAGTACAAGTCCCCAGTATAACAAGATATAAGATCTCAGTAAGACAAAGTACAAGTCCCCAGTATAACAAGATATAATATCCCAGTAAGACAAAGTACAAGTCCCCAGTATAACAAGATATAATATCCCAGTAAGACAAAGTACAAGTCTCCAGTATAACAAGATATAAGATCCCAGTAGGTAGGACAAAGTACAAGTCCCCAGTATAACAAGATATAATATCCCAGTAAGACAAAGTACAATTCCCCAGTATAACAAGATATAATATCCCAGTAAGACAAAGTACAAGTCCCCAGTATAACAAGATATAATATCCCAGTAAGACAAAGTACAAGTCCCCAGTATAACAAGATATAAGATCCCTGTAAGACAAAGTACAAGTCTCCAGTATAACAAGATATAATATCCCAGTAGGACAAAGTACAAGTCTCCAGTATAACAAGATATAAGATCCCAGTAGGTAGGACAAAGTACAAGTCCCCAGTATAACAAGATATAATATCCCAGTAGGACAAAGTACAAGTCTCCAGTATAACAAGATATAAGATCCCAGTAGGTAGGACAAAGTACAAGTCCCCAGTATAACAAGATATAATATCCCAGTAAGACAAAGTACAATTCCCCAGTATAACAAGATATAATATCCCAGTAAGACAAAGTACAAGTCCCCAGTATAACAAGATATAATATCCCAGTAAGACAAAGTACAAGTCCCCAGTATAACAAGATATAAGATCCCTGTAAGACAAAGTACAAGTCTCCAGTATAACAAGATATAATATCCCAGTAGGACAAAGTACAAGTCCTCAGTATAACAAGATATAAGATCCCTGTAAGACAAAGTACAAGTCCCCAGTATAACAAGATATAAGATCTCAGTAAGACAAAGTACAAGTCTCCAGTATAACAAGATATAATATCCCAGTAGGACAAAGTACAAGTCCCCAGTATAACAAGATATAATATCCCAGTAAGACAAAGTACAAGTCCCCAGTATAACCAGATATAAGATCCCTGTAAGACAAAGTACAAGTCTCCAGTATAACAAGATATAATATCCCAGTAGGACAAAGTACAAGTCCTCAGTATAACAAGATATAAGATCCCTGTAAGACAAAGTACAAGTCCCCAGTATAACAAGATATAAGATCTCAGTAAGACAAAGTACAAGTCCCCAGTATAACAAGATATAATATCCCAGTAGGACAAAGTACAAGTCTCCAGTATAACAAGATATAAGATCCCAGTAGGTAGGACAAAGTACAAGTCCCCAGTATAACAAGATATAATATCCCAGTAAGACAAAGTACAATTCCCCAGTATAACAAGATATAATATCCCAGTAAGACAAAGTACAAGTCCCCAGTATAACAAGATATAATATCCCAGTAAGACAAAGTACAAGTCCCCAGTATAACAAGATATAAGATCCCTGTAAGACAAAGTACAAGTCTCCAGTATAACAAGATATAATATCCCAGTAGGACAAAGTACAAGTCCTCAGTATAACAAGATATAAGATCCCTGTAAGACAAAGTACAAGTCCCCAGTATAACAAGATATAAGATCTCAGTAAGACAAAGTACAAGTCCCCAGTATAACAAGATATAAGATCCCTGTAAGACAAAGTACAAGTCCCCAGTATAACAAGATATAAGATCTCTGTAAGACAAAGTACAAGTCTCCAGTATAACAAGATATAATATCCTAGTAGGACAAAGTACAAGTCCTCAGTATAACAAGATATAATATCCCAGTAAGACAAAGTACAAGTCCCCAGTATAACAAGATATAAGATCCCTGTAAGACAAAGTACAAGTCTCCAGTATAACAAGATATAATATCCCAGTAAGACAAAGTACAAGTCCCCAGTATAACAAGATATAAGATCCCTGTAAGACAAAGTACAAGTCTCCAGTATAACAAGATATAAGATCTCAGTAGGACAAAGTACAAGTCCTCTGTGTAACACAATATAAGATCCCAGTAGGTAGGACAAAGTACAAGTCCCCAGTATAACAAGATATAAGATCCCAGTAGGACAAAGTACAAGTCCCCAGTATAACAAGATATAAGATCCCTGTAAGACAAAGTACAAGTCCCCAGTATAACAAGATATAATATCCCAGTAAGACAAAGTACAAGTCCCCAGTATAACAAGATATAAGATCCCTGTAAGACAAAGTACAAGTCCCCAGTATAACAAGATATAACATCTCAGTAAGACAAAGTACAAGTCCCCAGTATAACAAGATATAAGATCCATGTAAGACAAAGTACAAGTCTCCAGTATAACAAGATATAAGATCCCAGTAGGACAAAGTACAAGTCCTCTGTGTAACACAATATAAGATCCCAGTAGGTAGGACAAAGTACAAGTCCCCAGTATAACAAGATATAAGATCCCAGTAGGACAAAGTACAAGTCCCCAGTATAACAAGATATAAGATCCCTGTAAGACAAAGTACAAGTCCCCAGTATAACAAGATATAATATCCCAGTAAGACAAAGTACAAGTCCCCAGTATAACAAGATATAAGATCCCTGTAAGACAAAGTACAAGTCCCCAGTATAACAAGCTATAATATCCCAGTAAGACAAAGTACAAGTCCCCAGTATAACAAGATATAATATCCCAGTAAGACAAAGTACAAGTCCCCAGTATAACAAGATATAATATCCCAGTAAGACAAAGTACAAGTCCCCAGTATAACAAGATATAACATCTCAGTAAGACAAAGTACAAGTCCCCAGTATAACAAGATATAAGATCCATGTAAGACAAAGTACAAGTCTCCAGTATAACAAGATATAAGATCCCAGTAGGACAAAGTACAAGTCCTCTGTGTAACACAATATAAGATCCCAGTAGGTAGGACAAAGTACAAGTCCCCAGTATAACAAGATATAAGATCTCAGTTAGACAAAGTACAAGTCCCCAGTATAACAAGATATAAGATCTCAGTAAGACAAAGTACAAGTCTCCAGTATAGCAAGATATAACATCCCAGTAAGACAAAGTATAAGTCCCCAGTATAACAAGATATACTATCCCAGTATTACAAGATATAATATCCCAGTAAGACAAAATACAAGACCCCAGTTTAAAAAGATATAATATCCCAGTAGGACAAAGTTCAAGTCCCCAGTATAACAAGATATAATATCCAAGTAAGACAAAGTACAAGTCACCAGTATGACAAGATATAACATCCCAGTAAGACAAAGTACAGGTCTCCAGTATAACAAGATATAATATCCCAGCAAGACAAAGTACAAGTCTCCAGTATAACAAGATATAATATTCCTGTAAGACAAAGTACAAGTCCCCAGCATAACAAGATATAGTATCCCAGTAAGACAAAATATAAGTTCCATGTATGACAAGATATTAGGGAGTAGTTTTCATGTATTGTTATACCTTGAGTTATGCAGAAAAAAATCATAACACAAATAAATAACAAGTTGAAAAGAAGGGACTTTAGGCTTACCAGTCTTAGGTTTCTTTAACCAGAAAATTCTTCCCTAAGAATACTTGAATTATATATTGGTATATGCCCGGTATATATATTTTTAAGAGGCTTTAGGGGAAATAGTATATTCCAGGGAATGGGTAAACGGCCCAATGAGGGCCCTGGGACATCAATACTCACCGTCATATCTATTATAATTAGTGATGTGTTAAAAGTTTCATCATTCAACATTCCATTCAACTGTAACAAAAAAATTGCTGACCATGCAGGCTTCCTAAGACACCATACCTTAATTATAAAATGTCATGTTCATTATAGTAAAGTAGGCACTTTGATTTAAATATGAATACACACAGGTAGAAGCCTGCAAGCAGTTGATATACAAACTGACAGTATTCGGTTCCCAGCAGGTAATTTACTCACTGGAGCATATCTAGGTAGTCATTCCCATACCTTTAACCACATTAACAATTATCTAAATTAGATACAGGCTTGTCCTGACCTTTTCACCTCTCAGGTATTTTTTTTGAATAATAGTAAAAGGGTCAGGGAAGGGTCAAATGCGTAATAGAACTGGTAAAGTCATTGATGCACAGTCAGAGCAACCCAACCGGCTGTTGTTACATGAAGGGGTCAACCTGCGATCCTGAAGTGATTTAAGGTCACACATGGCATAATGTCCTGCCATTATCAACATCAGGGCAAAAGGGCAGGAGCTAAAAAGCTATGGATCCTTTAAAGGAAATAGAATTGGTATACAAGCAACCATGTTTATCTGAGAATAGAGATATCAGTGTTTGGGTATATTTCATAGATGATGGTATGCTCCCTAGTCATTGCGCAATTTCCTCTTTACTTTTAAATCAATGGAAATTGAATGATTGATTGATTGTATATTTAGGCATACTTTTATGCCATCAAGGGCTAACAGATGATCAGTTAACTAACCACTGTTTCCTGGGATCCTGGAAGGTTAACCAGTACTTGAGCACACTCCATATCTGCAAGTAACTGATAACTTTCCCACTTGAATCAGTGGCTAGGACGAACGATAATGAGACGCAATGTCATATATCAACCATCACAGAGACTGTGGCCAGGTGCAGATTCAAACTCATGACCCCTTGATTGATAGTTAGATGGGCTAACGACTGAGCTTATTGGGCCGGCATCAATGGAAGAGACCAAACTATCAGATGATGCTTCGGGAGAGTCGAATGATGGAAGGCGGTTTCCACTTCATGACAAATGTTAAAGGCAGTATATACGGGAAAAAATGTCTTAAAAATAAAATTATTTTTGGAATGGATGGAAAGCATCTAGTTATCATTGATAAATAAAATCCGAATGATTTGGTAGGTCATATCCCCCAAAAGATGATCACCAATCTCGATATTTAAATTGGAGTGGTAAATCCCAATTCTAAAAATAAATAGACAATGCTTAAATACTGCTTGCCATTGCAAAATTGGTGAGCGTTTCAGAATTTTACTATGAACCAATATAATATTTTTTATAACATAGTCAATGATGGTTTAGTACATGGCAGGTGCAGAGCAAGCATGTAGTAAATAATGTACATAGCCACACTGTTTGTTGCAATTCATTTTCTGTCCGAAGAATGTGTAAAAATCATCATGTAAACAAATTGATTGTTCGGTGATTGAATACTGGTTATACTAGTGTAATGGTTATTGACAGGTGCCTGAATGAATGAATGTGTGTTACAAAAATCTCAAGATGTGCTGACATCCAAAGGTCAATGAAGTTTCATTGGTTGATTTCACCTCATCATAAAATCTGAAAATTCTCATCAATTTTACATGCCATATAAAATGGCAAGAAACAAGGCAATCACAGCACCATGGTAACCAACTGTTTAAACAGAAAATAACAGCATAATGACATAGCTTTAAGTTGACAAGCATTAACCTATACTATTTTATTTTAGGTTGATTGCGTAGAAAGGTCAGAGCTTATATGAAATGCATATGAAATGCTCTCGAGTCCACTTCCTGGTTTGTACCAGTATTGAGTGCTGTTCTTTTAGAGGCACTGGGTCATTGACCGTCAAGCTGGGGATCGAACCCATAAACATCTGCGATAAACATCAAGCACTCTATCAGTTATTATTATGAATCTCCATTTCTTGATAGAACACTTTCTTAGCAATGTTTATGAAAATCTATTCAAGCCTAGAATCAGACCTGAGACCTCTGGTGTTAGCAAAGAGCAAACACTGTATCCAGTACAGCATGTTCCTAAGGTTACCACAGGCCAGTGCATAATACTTCATTTTGGTTCCCACTCAAAATAGCGAACTAACAAAATACTACTTTTTAGGAGGAACACAAACATAATTTTCTCAAATAGTTTGATAGTTACAGACATGAAAACTTGTATTTAGAAAAAAAATAAAGGTATTCTAATGTTACATTGTATTCATGTTTACAGCAGAGAAACAGTTTTGTAGTAGAAAATGATGCTTCAGCATTTTCAGGCGCAAAAAATGCCCTAAAGCCCAATATTACTTCAACATTTCAGCATAAAAAAGTTGTTTGTACAATCGTTATCGTCTAATGTTGTTTAATCTTATTTATTTTACTTCAATTATTAATGTGAAACAAGTTCTTACAACTTAGGCAAATTACCCACAAAGTATTTCTGATTAAAACTAGTAAAAAGCAATGCGGGAAAGTGTCTTGCTCAAGGACACCACATAAAGCTGCGGCGGAGGATCGAACCAATGACCCTCCGATCATGGGTTTGGTGCTCTACCACTGGACCACGCGCTCCACACATCTTCTAATGTGACCTTCCTCCTGTGATTCAACAAACGTTCCATCATTTTACTGTGTGCACATTTCAAGGGGGTTATGGGTTCGATTCTCTCAGGAAAAAAAATACAACTGGTATCTTTCTCACCTGATGGTCCTAACTATTTAAAGTAGAATTCCAGGGGCCAGAATATATTGGTGTCGATATTGATTGACCTGGTGTGGTCAGTGACTGGTGCGGTATGGTTTTGGCCGTGCACAATGTGACATCCATCTGCCTACAGTTTACTATCTGTCCCAAGCAAACAATGTCTCAATACGACTGAAAAATTGAGAGAAAGAATTTAATTTATTGATTAATTTATTATTAGTTAATTTATTTATACAAAAAAAAACCCATTTTTAAAGATATTCTGCTGTACCAATATCAAATTCTTGTCTACGTCTCTGTGTACATAAACTCTGTTAAATTTACAAGTGACTAATAATATCCGCGTGTGTACCATGTTGTCCAACTGGTAGTGCATCGGATTTAAGATCGTCGCGTCCCGAGTTCGAACATCAGCCACGGTTTTGTGTAGTGTAATTTGTCTAAGTTGTAAGAAATTGTTTCACAATCGATGTAAAATAAGTAATGATTAAGTGAGAAAAACATGAAAATATCAAGTTGCGAAAACCACAAGAGCTTGGGGAGTGGATAATGACATTTAATGGGGATGGGCAGGTCCCCTAGCGTATATATAGAGACATTATCCACTCCCCAAGCTACTGTGGCGAAAACACAATACAAAACATCAATTTTCAAATAATCATCCATGTAGATCTAATGAAATTTTAGACTGTTTTTTTATTTGACATGTATGTCTACTGAATTACATTTTGTACAATTCATGATTGATTTTGAGTTGAAAAAATCCGAGGTACCTACACTATCCGGTTAAATTCAATGTTTGACCTTCACCTATCCTTTGTTTTCATATGACGTCACTCAATATGCGCACCGTGCGATCCGCCATTTTGTTTCCCGACCAAATAGACTCTTTTTGGAGTGGGAATCATCAACAATGTTAATTTATTCCAAATTGTAATATTATCGGTCAACTGATTTTATTGAATTTGTATTTTGACATGAAACATTTTTTTTTATATATATATTAAATTAAATTTTGTATACAAGATTAAAAAAATAAACGTGTCAACACGGTGCACATATCTGAGGTCGTAGGTCGCTCATTCCAAGAATTTTATGTGAAAAAGTGTGCCAGTTACTTGCGGAATAACGGTGGTTCTACTCAGATTTATTTTTGATCTTCCTCCGCCAATTAAAGTAGCTATACCATATATAACATGAAATATGTTGGAAATGGCTTTACACCCCATTAAAAAATCTGTGAGGTATGTTCATGGAACCGCTCCAGATTATGCTTTCGGCCAGTAGAGCTAATTCTCACACTAGATTTTCTTTATACATTTCACATACTGATTGCAAAACTGTTAACCTTTACAACTCATTTTGTTTGCGATTGAATCATCGTGAAGTCTACAAACTAACAATCTTATTAATTCGCGGGGGATTGTTCAAAGAAAAGCTAATTATTGCATAATACTCACGTGCAAATCCCTGTTGGCCTAATCTGCAATAAATTTCGATGCTAGATCTTCTTCTACATGTAACGATGCGTTTTAAATGCATTATCATACAAAAAAAAGAAGAGTCTATGCTTCAAGAGTATTTATTATTTGCAATTTAAACATACTAGTTATGTTTCTCATAACATACAAAATAATACATCTACCGGTAGTATAGTTAGCACGTGACAATTCGTATACAATTTAAAATATGTGTAACACATACCAAAGCACCTGCACATCTGTATTTTATATTTAACCATTTACTCCATAGATATGCGTTTTCCCGCACAAATCACAGAAGGCCTTTGGAAACAGTGCAGGAAGAGTTCAGATTGCTTGTAACGAGCAATCTGAACACTTCCTGCACTGTTTTCCACTCTGTCAATTAATATAAACATAATTCAACCATGGCTGATACGTGGTGAATTAATGCTTTCAATATTAGAGGTGTCCAAAGGCGTCTATATGAAGTAAAGGGTTAAAAAAAACAAGAGGTTGAACTATTTATTAAATAAAATCAGTAAAGCAATTTTCTTTTGAACCCTATACATCATCTATGAGTTGTTTCCGACTCACGTACACGTAACTTTTTATAATTGTTAAAAATTGAAAAGCTAAATTCTTGACATACGTAGATGAAATGCTGATATACTGTATATAATTTATGTATTTGTCCAGTTTTATTAGAACAAAATAATTCAACGAATGGCACTGATGACCTTGACCTGCGTAACATATCCCAAATCATCACTCCACCAAATTCAACTCCTAAAACTGATTGAAATCTTACTTACACTACAAGAACATTTGGATTTTAAATTTTTAATGTTACAGCCAATGTTGTCGCGCAGAGCGGAAGTCATGCCCTTGGCTTTTTAATTGCTAAACTAATTAGAGGAGTTACTTATAATGTATTTACAAAACTTTATGACTCCATTGTATGACGTGTAATTAATTATGGGCTGCAATGTGGGGTTGTAAATCATTTTCATGTATTGATGCTGTGCATAACTGTGCTATCCGATTCTTTTTGGGGGTTGGTAAAAATATGCCAAATTCAGCATTTGTCGGTGAATTGAAACTTTTTGTAGGGTGTGAGAAAATTTCAAATAGAAGCTTAACTAGTTATCATTCTAATTTGATCAAGAAAATATGTACATATATACATATGGTTTTCAACTAACTGAGGGAATTGAACCAATAACATAAATTTCCTTGAAAATATTTTACTGCTATGGTAATTTTTATCATAATCTTTCCCCACGGCCATCCTTAAAAAATGTTTTGCTGTGCTACGACCCAGTATTTTTCATGAGGGTAGGTAGTTATTTTTTTGCCCCATTTTGATTTTGCATAATCATTTTAAAGAAAAATTGACATAAATCATCAAACAATTGAACGCTTTGAAAGTCAATAAAACGTTTGGTTAGCGACAATTTTGAGTGAGTAGGTAGGAGCACGGCAAACAATTTATTCTTTAAGAACGGCCAGGTTATTTCTCAACCGTTTAAGCACTCTTACCGACTACCGTTTAATAATGAGTTTTTCACATCATCCCACCTGCCAGCAAACACACTGTGAGCAGTTCGGTCCCGCTGCTATAACACGTATTGACTTATTTAGGAAGTAGATTTATTTTCCAGTTGTTGTGTTTTTCATAGTAGTGGATAAAATCGGTGTGCATAACATGACCTCCGTTTGACTGTCCTGCCCGCAGTCTGAGGTCACTGCTGTAATTCTGGAGGTGTAACGTTACACTACTGACCTTATATAAGGTCATCATGCACTGTGACCTTTCACCTTTAAACTCTAAGGTTACTCTAGCAGATACGCATGAAGAGGCATTGTGTTGCTGATTATGTTGCTGCTGCTGGTGGTGGTGGTGGTGGTAGTGCTGCTGATGATATTATAGATTGATGGGTACTGTTAGAAAGACATACTCGGTTGGTCGATGTACTAGTTTTAGAAAGATAAGTTTGTTACACTCATATAGACAAACTGATAAGCAAGTTTGGCACACTGATGTAGTAAGTATAGTATTAGATATGCAAGTTTGACACACCGATTGTGGTAAGTATAGTATTAGATAAGCATGTTTGACACACTGATGTAGTAAGTATAGTATTAGATATGCAAGTTTGACACACCGATTGTGGTAAGTATAGTATTAGATAAGCATGTTTGACACACTGATGTAGTAAGTATAGTATTAGATAAGCAAGTCTGACACACTGATGTAGGAAGTATAGTACATGTATTAGATAAGCAAGTTTGCCACACCAATTGTGGTAAGTATAGTATTAGATAAGCAAGTTTGACACACTGATGTAGTAAGTATAGTATTAGATAAGCAAGTCTGACACACTGATGTAGGAAGTATAGTACATGTATTAGATAAGCAAGTTTGCCACACCAATTGTGGTAAGTATAGTATTAGATAGGCAAGTTTGACACACTGATTGTGGTGAGTATAGTATTAGATAAACAAGTTTGACGCACTGATTGTGGTAAGTATAGTATTAGATATGCAAGTTTGACACACTGATTGTGGTAAGTATAGTATTAGATAAACAAGTTTGACACACTGATTGTGGTAAGTATAGTATTAGATATGCAAGTTTGACAACACACTTATTGTTGTAAGTATAGTATTAGATATGCAAGTTTGACTCACTGCTTGTGGTATGTATAGTATTAGATAAGCAAGTCTGACGCACTAATTGTAGTGAGTATAGTATTAGATAGGCAAGTTTGACTCACTGACTGTGGTGAGTATAGTATTAGATAGGCAAGTTTACCTCACTGACTGTGGTGAGTATAGTATTAAATAAGCAAGTTTGACGCACTGATTGTGGTAAGTATAGTATTAGATATGCAAGTTTGACAACACACTTATTGTGGTAAGTATAGTATCAGATATGCAAGTTTGACAACACACTTATTGTGGTAAGTATAGTATTAGATAAGCAAGTTTGACACACTGACTGTGGTGAGTATAGTATTAGATAAGCAAGTTTGACGCACTGATTGTGGTAAGTATAGTATTAGATATGCAAGTTTGACACACTTATTGTGGTAAGTATAGTATCAGATAAGCAAGTTTGACGCACTGATTGTGGTAAGTATAGTATTAGATAGGCAAGTTTGACTCACTGACTGTGGTGAGTATAGTATTTTATAAGCAAGTGTGCAAAACTGCTTGTGGTGAGTATAGTATTATATAAACAAGTCTGACACACTGCTTGTGGTGAGTATAGTATTATATAAACAAGTCTGACACACTGCTTGTGGTGAGTATAGTATTAGATAAGCAAGTTTGACGCACTGATTGTGGTAAGTATAGTATTAGATAGGCAAGTTTGACTCACTGACTGTGGTGAGTATAGTATTAGATAAGCAAGTTTGACGCACTGATTGTGGTAAGTATAGTATTAGATATACAAGTTTGACACACTTATTGTGGTAAGTATAGTATCAGATAAGCAAGTTTGACTCACTGACTGTGGTGAGTATAGTATCAGAAAAGCAAGTTTGACGCACTGATTGTGGTAAGTATAGTATTAGATATGCAAGTTTGACTCACTGACTGTGGTGAGTATAGTATTAGATAAGCAAGTTTGACGCACTGATTGTGGTAAGTATAGTATTAGATATGCAAGTTTGACTCACTGACTGTGGTGAGTATAGTATTAGATAAGCAAGTTTGACGCACTTATTGTGGTAAGTATAGTATCAGATAAGCAAGTTTGACGCACTGATTGTGGTAAGTATAGTATTAGATAGGCAAGTTTGACTCACTGACTGTGGTGAGTATAGTATTAGATAAGCAAGTTTGACGCACTTATTGTGGTAATTATAGTATTAGATATGCAAGTTTGACTCACTGACAGTGGTGAGTATAGTATTAGATAAGCAAGTTTGACGCACTTATTGTGGTAAGTATAGTATTAGATAGGCAAACCTGACACACTGACTGTGGTGAGTTTAGTATTATATAAACAAGTTTGACACACTGATTGTGGTGAGTATAGTATTATATAAACAAGTTTGACACACTGATTGTGGTGAGTATAGTATTAGATAAGCAAGTGTGCAACACTGCTTGTGGTGAGTATAGTATTATATAAACAAGTCTGACACACTGCTTGTGGTGAGTATAGTATTATATAAACAAGTCTGACACACTGCTTGTGGTGAGTATAGTATTATATAAACAAGTCTGACGCACTGATTGTGGTGAGTATAGTATTAGATAGGCTGGTTTTACTCACTGATTGTGGTGAGTATAGTATTAGATAGGCAAGTCTGACACACTGCTTGTGGTATGTATAGTATTTGATAGGCAAGTTTGACACACTGATTGTGGTGAGTATAGTATTAGATAGGCAAGTTTGAAACACTGATTGTTGTGAGTACATGTATAGTATTAGATAGGCAAGTTTGACACACTGATTGTGGTGATTATAGTATTAGATAAGCAAGTTTGACACACTGATTGTGGTGCGTATAGTTTTAGATAAGGAAGTGTAACGCACTGATGGGCTATTGCTTATTCTTCTATCGTTGATGATACTGCTGCTGCTGCTGATGATGATATGATGTTTCAGTTGTTACTACATTTTAAGAACATACCAAAATAACAAATATCAACGTTTTAATTCGAGATGAGTTGTTTGTATAATGAGGTGTGCTCGAGTACTCGTGAACCTTTCAGGACGCCAGGAAACAGTGTTTAGGTTAACTGATCGTCTGTTAGCCCTCGATGGCATAAAATGGCGCGCTTAATTATTCAATCAATCAGTACATTTACGGCTGAGCACAGACCATCAGGACTGCGTTTCACAAAAAAATGTACGACAAAAATCAACGTAAACGTAAACCAACACTTATTCATAGTATTTTTATTAGTTATCCGAATGAACCCAAAGTTGGCTTAAATCATGCAGAAAATGATATATTTTCTGGAAATATAATCATTTCAAATGTCAATCAAAATTTAAACATAAACGAAAAAAATGCCAAATTGACTTACGGCGATTTTGATCGTAAGTTATTTTGTGAAACGCAGCCCTGATCGTTGTGCAGATAAATGCAACCACGGATTGATAACCAGCTTTGCATCAAAGGGAAGTAACTGCAATTGCCACGGTAACCGTTTAGTTCGCAATCAATCAAAGTGCAGAACAATGACAAAAACACAATATTCAGTTTGATACGTTTGTACATTCTTCTTCTTATTATAGCATAAACTTCAAGCAACAAAGGTCATGTATATCATTAATCAGGTTCACATATATACATAACAAATACATAACTTAGGCCGAAAAAAAATTCTGCGTTTCGGGCAACGGTCTCAAAAAGGCTAGGTAGGGTGGGGGATTGAGTTGTTTTTTGTTTGTTTGTTTTTTAACCCAACCGAAACAGCCAAATAGTCACGAATGCTTAAGGCGACATTTCTCTAGGTTTAAATATGTACCTAACTGCGTATTATGATTTTAATGATAATCAGTACATTTCTAACAACCACCCAGAAAGCACTTCAGATCCACATTTTTTGGCCATGCATACAAATTCTAAGTTTAGTTAAGATTGCTCAATAATTTAGGATACTGGAGTGTTAATGGAGAACATGCTGTCGACGACAACTGCCAAGGGACGATCAAAACAGTTCTTGTATAATCGACTCAACATCTCTTTGTATATCATAAGTAAACTTTATTCACCTACTTATAAAGTTCTCATAAGTTCAAAGTCACAAGCTAACATTTTTAAACTCGCTACCACTCGTTTAAACTAACCCTAGTCTAACTCTTGTTACTCTGACCGTCGCTAAAACTTAACTCCCGACTTTTCTCTGCTAAAAACCAGTCCCTGAATGAATAAACAACTATTCCATCATTGGACAATTCATTTCTACATTGCTATTGGTCAGTAAACTGATTACCGATCTTAAAGTCCAGCCCACAATATTAAATCATCAACAGTACATCAAGATAATCCTAGGCTTTCATTTATCTCCCGTAAACTGTCATCCTATCTCATTAAATTGTCATAGATCCAGGATTCAAGATTTCTTAACTTATACATATAATGTTTTTCAATACATACATATATCAATATATTTTTTATGGCATATGAAGTATCTACAATTGTAACAATCCATAATGTTACATTCCTTTCATATTTAAGATGAAACATATATTTACTAAATTAAATATATTTTTCTCTACTGTAATCAGATTATTTTTGATTACATTTATCCCAGTTCTGCCACAGGGCCTGAATATGGTTACTGGCAGTAATTAAGCGACAATTACTTTCTCTCTGAGGTGTCCAACATAGACTATGCCTCAAACAGCGGATATGCCAATCAGTGATCAATCTCTAACTACTCTAGTGATTCCTGGTTTGATTTCAATCAAGATATGACAATTATTTCCTGTTATCTAGTTAGTATACATATTTTCCAAATTCTGGATCTTATCATAAACACTTAGTTGTTTAAGACAGATGAACACAGATATACACTGAAGTAAGATTTTGCAATAATTTCTGATTGTAAATTGTTTTAACTTTAAATCACTTTGATTAGTTTCTAACCTTGTGATAAGTTATATTACATAACACATTTTTTTTTGTAATATTCTAACATTTGTTTATACAGTTATCTATATGTATTATGTTATTTATACGTATGCCACTTTTTCATTTCATACTATTTTTGTTTCTTCTATTATAATTTTCTACCTTGTTCTATCAAAACTTATATTTATTCTCATAAGTTCAAAGTCACAAGCTAACATTTTTAAACTCGCTACCGCTCTTTTAAACTAACCCTAGTCTAACTCGTGTTACTCTGACCGTCGCTAAAACTTTACTCCCGACTTTTCTTTGCTAAAAGCCAGTCCCTGAATGAATAAACAACTATTCTATCATTGGACAATTCATTTCTACATTACTATTGGTCAGTAAACTGATTACATATCTTAAAGTCCAGCCCACAACATTAACTTATCAACAATACATCAAGATAACCGTAGTCCATCATTTATCTCCAGTAAACTGTCATCCTATCTATTAAACTGTCATAGATCCAAGATTCAATATTTCTTAACTTATACATATAATGATTTTCAATACATACATTTATCAATATATTTTTTATGGCATATGAAGTTTCTACAATTGTAACATTCCATAAGGTTACACAGTTCATTTTGATCATGTTCTGCTCGTGTGTAAAAATATAAATATGATTTGATAATATTTTGCTCCCCATATTTTGCACATAGAATATACATACTTTTAAAATCTGACCTGCCTGGTACTTGACACGGGTTTGTATCCGTTTGCGTCCTTCTGACGTGGGTTTAAATTTACTGTTGTTTTAAATTTAATATAAATTCTGATGTCAAACTATTGCTGTACAAATATGTTTTACTTCTGGATGTTTTACACGTATCTAAAAAGGTTTTGATGACAATATCTGCAATTCAAATACTATATAACGCTTTCAAAAAGTATTTTTAAAAACATTAAACCCCACCCATTTAAGACAAATCTTTTTTTGGTAGTCCAGCAAAATGTTGTTTTCCAAATCATATTGCGAGGAATTACTTAGTCGCGACTTAATGGTCTTTACAAGTACTATATAGATGCAATTGCTACTTGTGGTTAACTGATAGCTGTATTCAAATTATAAATTCTAGTATTCAACATGTTTACTGTCTTTACTTGAATAAATAAATTCATGATTGGTTAACTCATATCAAACATGATTTAATCCTTTACTCCATAGATACGCGTTTTCCCGCACCAATCACAGAAGACCTTTGAAAACAGTGCAGGAAGAGCTGTTTTCCACTCTGTCAGTTAATATGAACATAATTCACCCAATAATTCAAAAGCCTTCTATATTAGAGGTGTCCAAAGGCGTCTATATTAGAGGTGTCCAAGGGCGTCTATATTAGAGGTGTCCAAGGGCGTCTATATTAGAGGTGTCCAAGGGCGTCTATATTAGAGGTGTCCAAAGGCGTCTATATTAGAGGTGTCCAAGGGCGTCTATATTAGAGGTGTCCAAAGGCGTCTATATTAGAGGTGTCCAAAGGCGTCTATATTAGAGGTGTCCAAGGGCGTCTATATTAGAGGTGTCCAAGGGCGTCTATATTAGAGGTGTCCAAAGGCGTCTATATTAGAGGTGTCCAAAGGCGTCTATATTAGAGGTGTCCAAGGGCGTCTATATTAGAGGTGTCCAAGGGCGTCTATATTAGAGGTGTCCAAGGGCGTCTATATTAGAGGTGTCCAAAGGCGTCTATATTAGAGGTGTCCAAGGGCGTCTATATTAGAGGTGTCCAAAGGCGTCTATATTAGAGGTGTCCAAAGGCGTCTATATGAAGTTAAGGGTTAATTAAGCAATTTGTCAGCACATTGTCAGTAAGACAGTTCTAAACTTCAGCTATCTGTATCCATCAACACACTGTCAGTTATGTATTAAAATTAAAACAGTCTGTTAACTTGTATCAAACATTTGGTTTACATATTTCATGGTGTTTGAGTGCCATTTTCAACACATGACATGATATATATGATTTTGTAGTATTATATTTGAGTTTTTAATTAGGATAAAAAGATATTTGGGAATCGCAGTATGAATACATTCTACTTTCACTTTGTCCACAGTGTATACACTGAACAAAATAAAAACTCTCTTGGATGAAACATGACTCCTAATTTTCTTATGGTGTTTTGGCACTATATAATTATATCAATAAATAATAAAATTTACACGATCAGTTTCTCTTCTTTTATTTGCGTCTTTCTGCGAATTGCTAGTGTTTAAAGATGTTTCTTTCGCCATAGAAATAAGGAAATAAGAAAAAATATCAGTGGTAGGCTTACAATTTAACAAGAAATAAAATGATAAGTGGAAAACTATTCAGGAAGAATTGTAGCAACACTTTTCAATTTAAGTTTAAGAAGATCACTGTTTGGAAAATATTCATTTTGTTCATTATTATAATTTTCTGTTTGATAATTTTTTAAAATTGTTTTTCAATAATCTCTATTTAAGTCCTTGGTTTAAAAAAAGTGTAAAGCCAATTAGAAGTACTTTGAGAACCTAAAGTGTTTTTAAACAATGTATGTGCACAACTTCAATGTATGTACACAATGTATACATTTCAATCCACAGGAGCTTGGGGAGTGGATACTAACGTTTGATGGGGTGAAGGGGTCCCCTGGCGTATATAAAGAGACAAGGAAAGAAACAAACGTTGACCCCTTCCCCGATCAAAAAAAGAATTTCTAAGTCAATAGGCCATCAATTTTAACAAACCCAGTCTCGTTCTATCGCTGAATGATTTATCATAAGACCTAATAAGTATAAGGTATATATATATAACCATAATGCCCTGCCTGGCGTGAACGAGACAGTTCCGTATAGCCTATACAGTGCCGTATAGCCTATACAGTAAGGAAGACTAAATAAATCTAGAATCAGGTGCAGGTAGCCGAGAAATACGAAATAGAAGACAACAAACTTGTTTTTACACTTTCGAATATTACATTTGGAAGCCTCCTTCAACCTTATTAATTAACAGATAATGTTACCTTTTCTAATTGATATCTCAGCGCTTACATGGACCACTCTCGAATCCTCTTCCTGGGTAAAACCAGTGCTGAGTGAAGTTTGTTTCCGTGGTGTATATGATCGAACTGGGAGATAATATTTTGTAAAAACAAGGACATAAATCTAAAGACAAGAATTCGGCAAACGCACCTAGCTACCATGCAAATCAAAGACACACGGCAATAGCATCTATCAACCAAATATAATATATACTATGGTTTTACATGCAACACATCTGGACTGTAGGGAGAATTTCCATACATGAACTGATAGCTTTACATGAGTAGGATCCAGCTAAGGATTCATAATAGACATATTTATAAACCCGATGGATACATGTATATTATATTGTGACATACAGTTCTAGAGGACTTCTATATATTATACAGTTCGTTTCATTTATATACAAAAACGGTTGTCGCCACGCACGTTTTAGTGGTTAGTTACCCTTTCTTGAAATACTAGTATATGCCTAATAAGCAAGCAAGGACATTGCACTTGAGATATTTCTGGAAACTTGTCGTCCACATTACATGTACTTGTATATGACTGATTATGACAATTTTGGCGTATCTATAACTGATTGTAAAATCGGATGCAATCACTCAGTGGACAATTGGGTTGAATATCCGGAAGAGACGAATATAGTGGCCACTGTTTTAATTTCGAGGAAATGTTGTGATAACAATAATGGAAGTATATTTGCGAAAACACAAAGGAAAATGAAACTAATCAAATAGATAGATGATATCTGGCATGACGCCAAGTTTATAACGAGACACGAGGCGGTCATTGCCCTCCTTGTTGTACTGTATGGTATTGTGTATACGATACAAGGCGCATGAGGCACCTCTTGTTACATTATGTTATCATACCGTCGATCAATGTCGGATATAAGGGTATGATATCTATTCAAGGTGACCGATAGTTGGACGAAGTACGGTTAGTTGATTTAAGCACGTTGACCCTGTGGTGTGATCAGAACGGGGTCACTTACGTCAGCAGGCACAAACATCCTATTGTTATTGCGAAGACGTATGCATGGTTGACGTGAGAATGATAATCAAAACGAACATAACCATTACGGTCCAGTACTGAAGGGTTGTGGGTTCGATCCCCGACAAAGAGACAAGTGATTCGCATATGCTTATATTGTCGGCCATTTTGAATACTAATGACATGGGTCCATTAATTTATCTAAGAATGTTCTATTCGTATACAAAGTGCGTTGCTTTTATCGCAACTTATGATGCACACTTTCTCAAATCCGCCATACTATTACTAGTTTCTTTCCAGAAAACACGTCGGACGTGTTTACAATCGATGGTGGTGGTAGTGGTGGTGGTGGCGGTGTTGTCGATGTAGTGCAGGTAGTGATAGTGGAGGTTGTGTTGGTGTTGTAGTTGGTGGTGGTATTTGTGTTGGCGGTGGTGTGGAAGTAGTGCAGGTGGTGGTAGTGGAGATTGTGTTGGTGTAAGTGTTGTTGTTGTTGTTATTGTTGTTGTTGGTGTTGGCAGTGATGTGGAAGTAGAGCAGGTAGTGGTAGTGGAGGCTGTTTTGGTGGTGTTGTTGGTGTTGGTGTTGGCGGTAGTGTGGAAGTAGAGCAAGTAGTGGTAGTGGAGACTGTGTTGATGTTGTTGGTGTTGGCGGTGGTGTGGAAATACAACAGGTGGTGGTAGTGGAGGTTGTGTTGGTGGTGGCGGTGTTGTGGAAGTAGAACAAGTTTTGGAAGTGGATGATGTGTTGGTGGTATTGTTGGTGGTGGTGTTGGTGTTGGCAGTGGTGTGGTAGTAGAGCAAGTGGTGGTAGTTGAGGCTGTGTTGGTGTTGTTGTTGATGGTGGTGTTGGTATTGGCGGTTGTATGAAAGTAGAGCAGGTGGTGTTCGTGGAAGTTGTGATGGTGGTGTTGGTGTTGGCGGTTGTGTGGAAGTAAAGCAGGTGGTGGTAGAGGAGACTGTGTTAACGTTGTTGGTGTTGGTGGTGTTGGCGGTTGTGTGGAAGTAGTGCAGGTGTGGTAGTGGTGCTTGTGTTGGTGTTAGTGTTGTTGTTGTTGGTGGTGGTGGTATTGGTGTTGGCGGTGGTGTGGAAGTAGAGCAGGTGGTGGTAGTGGATGCTGTGTTGATGTTTATAGTGTTGGTGTTGTCGGTGGTGTGGAAGTAGAGCAGGTGGTGGTAGTGGAGGCTGTGTTGGTGGTGTTGTTGTTAGTGTTGGCGGTATCGTGGAAGTAAAGCAGGTGGTGGTAGGGGAGGCTGTGTGTGTTGTGGTGTTGGAATTGGCGGTGGTGTGGAAGTAGAGCAGGTGGTGGTAGAGGAAGCTATGTTAGTGGTGTTGGTGCTGTTGGTGTTGGCGGTGGTGTGGAAGTAGTGCAGGTGTGGTAGTGGTGATTGTGTTAGTGTTGTTGTTGTTGTTGTTGGTGTTAATGGTGGTGTGGAAGAAGAGCAACAGGTGGCAATGGAGGCTGTGTTGGTGGTGTTATTGGTGAGGGTGTTGATGTTGGTGTGGAAGTAGAGCAGGTGGTGGTAGTGGAGGCTGTGTTGTTGTTGTTGGTATTTGATGTTGGCGTTGGCGGTGGTGTGGAAGTAGAGCAGGCTGTAGTAGTGAAGGCTGTGTTGGTTGTGTTGTTGTTGGTGTTGGCGGTGGTGTGGAAGAGTAAGCAGGAAGTAGTAGTGGAGGTTGTGTTGGTGGTGTTTTTGATGTTGGTGTTGGCGGTTGTGTGGAAGTAGAGCAGGTGGTGGTAGTGGAGGCTGTATTTGTGGTGGTGTTGTTGTTGGCGGTGGTGTAGAAGTAGAGCAGGTGGTGTAGTGGAGGCTGTGTTAGTGGTGTTGGTGGTGTTGGTGTTGGCGGTGTTGTAAAAGTAGAGCAGATGGTGGTAGTGGAGGCTGTGTTGTTGGTGTTGGCAGTGGTATGGAAGTAGAACAGGTGGTGGTAGTGGAGACTGTGTTGTGTTGGTGGTGTTGCTGATGTTGGTGTTGGCATTGGTATAGAAGTAGAGCAGGTGGTGGTAGTGGAGGTTGTCTTGTTGATGTTGTTGGTGTTGGTGTTGGCGGTGGTGTGGAAGTAGAACAGATGGTGGTAGTGGAGGCTGTGATGTTGGTGTTGGCGGTGGTGTGGAAGTAGAGCAGGTGGTGGTAGTGGAGGCTGTTTTGGTGGTGTTGGTGTTGGCGGTTATGTGGAAGTAGAGCAGGTGTTGGTAGTTGATGGCTGTGTTGATGTTTGTGGTGTTTGGGTTGTCGGTGGTGTGGAAGTAGAGCAGGTGGTGGAAGTGGAGACAGTGTTGGTGGTGTTTTTGATGGTGGTGTTGGTGTATGCGTTGGTGTGGATGTAGAGCAGGTGGTGGTCGTGGAGGCTGTAATGGTGTTGTTGGTGTTGGTGTTGACAGTGGTGTGGATGTAAAGCATGTGGTGGTAGTGGAGGCTGTGTTGCTGTTGTTGTTGGTGTTTGTTTTGGCGATGGTGTGGAATTAGAGCAGGTGGTGGTAGTTGAGATTGTGTTGTTGATATTTTTGGTGTTGGTGTTGGCAGTGGAGTGGAAGTAGAGCAGGTGGTGGTAGTGGAGGCTGTGTTGCTGGTGTTGGTGTTGGTGTTGGCAGTTGTTTGGAAGTAGAGCAGGTGGTGGAAGTGGAGGCTGTGTTGGTGGTGTTGGTGTTGGTGTTGGCGGTTGGGTGGAAGTAGAGCAGGTGGTGGTAGTGGAGGCTGTGTTGTTGGTGTTGGCTGTTGTGTGGAAAAAGAGCAGGTGGTGGTAGTGGAGGCTGTGTTGTTGGTGTTGGCGGTGGTATTGGCGGTGGAGTGGAAGTAGAGCAGGTGGTGGTAGTGGAGGCTGTGTTGTTGGTGTTGGTGTTGGTGGTTGTGTGGAAAAGGAGCAGATGGTGGTAATGGAGGCGGTGTTGTTGTTGTTGGTGTTGGCTGTTGTGTGGAAGTAGTGCAGGTGGTGGTAGTGGAAGCTGTGTTGTTGTTGGTGTTGGTTTTGGTGTTGGCGGTGGTGTGGAAGTTGAGTAGGTGGTGGTAGTGGAGGCTTTGTTGGTGGTGTTGTTGGTTTTGGATTTGGTATGGAAGTAGAGCAGGTGGTGGTAGTGGAGGCTGTGTTGTTGTTGTTGGTGTTGGCGGTTGTGTGGAAAAAGAGCAGATGGTGGTAGTGGAGGCTGTGTTGTTGGTGTTGGCGGTGGTATTGGCGGTGGAGTGGAAGTAGAGCAGGTGGTGATAGTGGAGGCTGTGTTGTTGGTGTTGGTGGTTGTGTGGAAAAAGAGCAGATGGTGGTAATGGAGGCGGTGTTGGTGGTGGTAGTGGAGGCGGTTATGTAAGTGGAGCAGGTGGTGGTAGTTGATGGCTGTGTTGATGTTTGTGGTGTTGGAGTTGTCGGTGGTGTGGAAGTAGAGCAGGTGGTGGTAGTTGAGGCAGTGTTAGTGGTGTTGGTGTTGGCGGTGGTGTGGAAGTAGAGCAGGTGGTTGAAGTTGAGGTTGTGTTGTTGTTGTTGGTGTTGGCGGTTGTGTGCAAGTAGAGCAAGTGGTTGTAGTTGAGTCTGTGGTGGTGGTGTTAGCGGTGATGTGGAAGTGGAGCAGGTGTTGGTAGTGGAGGCTGTGTTGGTGATGTTGTTGGTGATAGTGTTGGCGGTGGCGTGGAAGTAGAGCAGGTGGTTGTAGTGGAGGTTGTGTTGTTGGTGTTGGTTTTGGTGTTGGCAGTGGTGTTGAAATAGAGCAAGTGGTGATACTGGAGGCTTTGTTGGTTGTGTTGGTGTTGGTGGTGACGATGGTGTGGAAGTAGAACAGGTGGTGGTTAGTGGAGGTTGTGTTGGTGGTGTTGGTGTTGGTGTTGGCGGTTGTGTGGAAATAGAGCAGGTGGTGGTAGTGGTGGCTGTGTTGGTGGTGTCGATGGTGTTGGTGTTTGTGTTGGCGGTGGTGTGGAAGTAGAACAGGTGGTGGTTAGTGGAGGTTGTGTTGGTGGTGTTGGTGTTGGTGTTGGCGGTGAAGAAGAAGAAGACGAAGAAGATGAGGAAGAAGATTTCATTAACTTGAACTGTTATAGTGTCTCGTTACAAAACATATTGACATTTGAATGTATTTCTATCCGCAATTCCCATTACTCGACCTTGTTTAAGCTTTGTTAAGCAAACAACAACATACTTGTGGTATTACACACACTGTACGTTAAAGTACGTGTCCATAATGTATTTACGTACATGTATGTATACTGTGACCGGGTTTGACCTTTGTTAAGCGAACAACAACATACGTGTGGTATTACGCTTTACGTTAAAGTACGTGTCCATAATGTATTTACGTACCTTTACAGCAATTTTTAAATTAGCCAATAACATTTAATATCTTTGATTCATTATTGTCTAGCGTGATTGATAATATTAATAATAATCATACTAATGTATTATAGATATATATACATTCGACATGTAGTTCTGGTTGTTGAATACTTAAATGTTCAAGGTTATTAACGTATGTCAATCGATCGATTGTATTTGATCTGTCATTTTACAATATTCTATTGTATTATATTGTACGGTGTTTAGAGTTGCTTTACTAATTTTAGTCATATACCAGTATACAATAGACCAATCATAAGACGCCCCATTTATTGTTTTGGGCACGCACACACGCACGCACGCACGCACGCACGCACGCACGCTAGTGGTCAACATTTAAGTTGTAAATATAAGTGTAATACTTTTCAAAATCGGGCATGCACGATCAGAATCAGTGCTGTTTGCAATAACGTTCGGTCGGTGTTTCATTTTTGTTAAGGGTTGAGTGTCGAGTCCACTATTGTTGGTCGTGTCCACTATTGTTGGCTGACGAATTTCTCGTTGGTCAGGCAATGTCACAGGCTCTGAAATCTTATTATATAACGAAATAATATATAGAAAATTTTCATTTGAAATTAAGCTTAAAATAAACGCCATGTGACTTAATTACATATACATTTTATGTAGAACAATGAAGAAGTAAGTTATCAATGGGTGGCAAAAAAATTTCATATCAATATTAAAAGAAATTGTTGTTATATATTACTTTAAATATGGGCTAAAATGAGAAAATGATCAAACAAAATTAGCTGTAAGCGTAAAGATTATTCATTTCTTTAATTTAAAAAAAAATAAAAAATATTACCAGCCAAATTTACAAGCGAGCTCTATCTTTTGATACAAAAATCCCTAAAATATGTTGGAAATCATCAATTGTGTCACTTGAAATTTATACAAGCATCTGCAGTCACTCATTTCTGTTCACATGTCTCTGTATATATATATTTAATAATAATTATCTCCATACATATAATAATTATCTCCATATATATATATATATATATATATATATATATATATATATATATATATATATATATATATATATATATATATATATATGGAGATAATCTCCATATATATATATAATAATTATCTCCATATATATATATATATATATATATATATATATATATATATATATGGAGATAATTATTAGTGAATAACCAAGACATAATTGTACAGACCCAGACTTTGGCGAGTGCCTAGCTACAATGCAAACCATAGACACAATATCCTACTCATATACATAAGAATATATATATATATAGTTTTTCATATTCTCTTATTGCTAGCTCATTCAGTAATCAAAAGTGTTTTTTTCCAGATGGTGATTATTCAACTTCATAATATTTTAAATATTTAAATAAAATGACCCTAAAGTGTGTAGAAAATGACATTATTTCCACCCCTACCAACTTTACCACCATCACTAACAAACTACTAGAATAGATTAAAATACAAACAACAAACTAAAATTTTATCACTATAATTTATTACCAGTGGATCGCGTGGTCCAGTGGTAGAGCACCAAACCCATAATCGGATGGTCGTGGGTTCGATCCTCCGCCACGGCTATGTGCAGTGCCCTTGAACAAGACACCTTTTCCGCATATGCTTAGTACTTGTTCTACCAAGAAACACAACCAGACTGATTTGTCTAAGATGTTATAACTTGTTTCACATTCCAAGTAAAATCAATAAGTCTAAACTATGATTTTTACCAAGCAACAGAGACACAGTTATCTGAACACACCCGGACATGTATAATCAGACAGACGGACGAATAAACGAAACAATACTATTGCATATTTCTCTGCAGACGATAACATAAAATTCAAACATGACATCTTGAATGTCATTCGTGTCATTCCGATATTTCTCTATATAGACGCACTGGCAGCTAGTGCAAAAAAGGTCATACCATCATGACAACGTACAGAGCGTCACCATGACAACCTACAGATCATAATCAATAGCCAATTATGGATGGATAATGAAGTTACACCCACGCACATCGATACGTCCATGACCGCCAGATGAACCTATATTACATTCGGACCACCTCTCCAGTTATCCTAATTGAGTCTTATACCGAAGGCTGGCGGAATTGGCCGAGTATGTACGATTGCCTTTATTATAACGCTATGACGTGTGTGCATGTGTATATAATTAAAAAGTGTTGTGTTGCCGTCACTGGTTTCTACGATTAATTCTTTGCTATCAAAACTTTAATGAAAATTCAGACAAACGTACGAAGTTTTAATCTTTATAATTTGTGATGTATCTTTATCGGAGTTTGATGCACACACCCATTAATATTGCACTGTTCTGCACATATAGAAATGTAATCACATCTACAATGATTTTAAAAGTATATTGTTTCCATAGATAGCCGTCTGTTAGTAAGTTTTTTACAATTTCAAAATATTTAAATGACACCCCTTCATTTTTATACTTCCGCCCATGTGTTGTCGTGGTGTACCACTACGCGCCTTCAAACAGCCATATCTTTATCCAACAGCACCCACCGTCGCCCTAACTTTACAAAACTCTTAAAAATATCCTAATTTTTCTCATCAGTACAACAAAACAATTACATAGCGTTAATTTTCGGGGGCAAAACTCTTGCTACCGTCACTAAAGGGAGGTAATTGTTGAGTGGTATCAAACAAGAACTGACAATATTAGTGAAACTGCCACAATTGATGTCAGCTCTGATTGTCTTTTCTTCTTCTTCATCTTCTTCTTCATATTTTGACATGTGACACTTTTATACCTTTTATTATCTTACACTTTTACACTTCTTTATATCTATCACTTTTACATTTCTTTATATCTGACACATTTACATTTCTTTATATCTGACACTCTTACACTTCTTTATATCTGATATTTTGCACTTCTTTATATCTGATATTTTACACTTCTTTATATCTGACCATTTTATATGTATTTATATCTGACACTCTTACACTTCTTTATATCTGACACTTTTATATCTGACACTTTTACACTTCTTTATATCTGACACTATTAAACTTTTTATATCTGATATTTTTACACTTCTTTATATCTGACACTTTTACACTTCTTTATATCTGATATTTTTACACTTCTTTATATCTGACCATTTTATATGTATTTATATCTGACACTCTTACACTTCTTTATATCGGATACTTTTACACCTCGTTACATCTGACACTTTTACATTTCTTTATATCTGCCACTTTTACACCTCGTTATATCTGACACGTTTACACATCTTTATATCTGACACTTTTACACTTCTTTATATCTGACACTTTTATATCTTGTTTACACTTCTTTTTGTCTTACACTTTTACACTTCTTGTCTTAAATTACCATAGGATATATATAGGACGTCAGCTACCAGGTACAAGAGATATACCATTTTTCTAAATAGTTTGATTGATTGATTGGATATTAAGCGTCATTTTTGCCATCGAGGGCTAACATACGATCAGTTAACCTAACCACTGTTTCCTTGGATTCTGAAAGGTTAACTAGTACTCGAGCACACCCCCTCTCCGCAAGTAACTGGTAACTTTCCTACTTGAATCAGCGGTGATGGACAAATGATAATGAGACACAATGTCGTATAACAACCATCACGGAGATTGCTGCTTGGTGGGGATTCGAACTCACGACCCCTGGATTGATAGTTAGACGCGTAACCCACTGAGCTAACCGAAACGGGACTACATATATTTTAATTTTAAATTTGCATTATTACAATATTCAGACAATGTTTAGAGCGTGAATATCTTACAACGGAGAAAATATCTCCACAAATATATATGTTACTATGCCTTGTGTGGTGAATTTGAGATTATATGATTTACATACATTTATATGAAGAAAAAAGGAAAAGAAAGAAAAACGTAAGGCTGGTCTAGATGTAAAGGCAACGCTGGGAGCATTTTGGGTCAGAGAACCAGACTAGAAAAACGTGTACATGATGCACGTAAATGACAATAATTGTGCAGTTTGGTTTTATCAATTCTGACACAAGATTGACCAATTTAGATCAGTTGACATATTTTAGTGTACATTTTAGTATAACTGAAATGTATACAGAAATAAGCATATCTATAGCGTGTGTATGTGCGTGCGTATGTGTCTGTGTGTGCTAGCGCGTATGCACGTTGTATATAGTCCAGTGTACACATTGTGCAAGTTACTTCTGCACTATTTTTTTGTATCAATTAGAAGTATGTTTTATTTCTGTTTGATTTTTGTTTAAGCTCGAGCTACAGTCTATAATTTGTTGAGATTGGTGTGTCCCTTTAAGATTAATGTATATATAAATAAATATATATATATATATATATATATATATATATATATATATATATGGGAGAGATAATAAATTAATTATTAAAAATTAATAAATACACCCAAACAATACTGAATTCTTTAAATTTATTTTAAAAAACCCGAGCGCTTTCGGAATATATATTATTCCTTCTTCAGGAGATGAAAATGAAAATATGAATGATGATAAAGTTATGATGTCAAACGATTACGATGATAAAAACATGGAAGTGTGAAAAAAAATCACAATAAAAATTAATAAAATTGTGAAAACGTTTACAAATTATGATGTGCGCCTGAATGTATGTTACAACTTGACTGATACATATATTTGTACGGTTTGTTGAGGGATGGCCCACCCCGACCCTCACAGACCTATTACGGGGTGATTAAATGGATCACTTTTCATTGATTGAAATTAAAAAAAAATAAAAAATAGAAGTATGTTAACCATGTCGTATACTCATATATCTTATCGGCTATTCGCAATTTTGAATAAAAGATATTATAATTTTCTATATTAAATTTTATTCTATATAAGATACTAACCAAACATGAACCAAAAGGTCACGGTTGGTCATTATAATGTAAAACAATGGCATACTGTATTCAAATTAACTTAATGTAATCTATATCATTAACAAATCATGCGATTGAAATGCCATTACATTATCATTTAACAAAATTCGTAAATTACCCACAATACCATAATTAAAAATTAGCGCTAACTATTGCGATAAGAAGTAATGGAATATGTCATATATAACAGCCATTATACTTTACCCGGCTAGGTCAATGACACTTAAAACAAAATTGCATAGGGAAAGTTGTACATAGTTGTTAACCAAGAAACCGCCACTGTTTGCTTTTTTTCATGTCCTTGTTATATATAACATTTCACCGTTTGTTCACGAGGGCAATACAAACTCCGACCAGAGGAGAGAAGTCATTAATCTTAAGCGAGTGAAGTTCACAGTAAACCGAGTCGCGGCATATTTCAGTTCGACCTTTCTCTTGAAGGAGGGTGTGACCTATTTATGTCCAAAGAGTCAACGAACTCTTCGTTCAATGCTATTGACCCGGATTATCTGTGTTTATATATCAACGTCAGTCATTAGACAAGTTATCAGTTGATTAGAACATAAAGATAATGTAGGTCAGCGGTTTTTATTCCCCCCAGACAAGTATCTCATATCGGAATGGAAGGGTTCAACATCCTAGTTTGGTAAAAATCGGTTACATGTATTATCAATTGGACACTATAGAACAAGACAGACAACTATAAACATGATGTTGTTTTGTTGTTGTTGTTGTATTATGGTGTCTGACATCGGTTTTAATACATTTTCAGTTATATCGCGGCGAAGTCTGATTAAAGGTGTTAACCCACCATTGATTTTTGTTCTTTATTCTATAGTAAATAATAAAAGTTTGAAGGCTTGTCATTCATAGAGAATCCCAAATGAAAGAAGTGAAACCTACTTGTTACTGTTTGTCTACCTCTGCACTATCAAATTATGATGAGAAAAGTAGGGGTCATGTGT
Organism: Panopea generosa; assembly: GCA_029582155.1. Taxonomy (NCBI): domain Eukaryota; kingdom Metazoa; phylum Mollusca; class Bivalvia; order Adapedonta; family Hiatellidae; genus Panopea; species Panopea generosa. The sequence goes on from CM055911.1 coordinate 48,982,137, forward strand.
CATATAAGAGTTTTTTTCTGCTCAGTGTGTACACTGGTGACAAAGTGAAAGTAGACTTCCGAAATCATGTATTCATACCCCAATTTCCAAGTATCAATTTTTTTTTCTAAATTCACAATTCAAACATGACAATCCTATCAAAATGTTCAAAATACATCAATAATGCAATTCAAATAAAAAAATGAGCATTAAAATAAGGAAAATGCATTTTTAAAGAAGAAGGAATGAGGATTATCTATTACCGCCATTATGCAACGGACTACCCCACGGAAGCACTTCCATTTTGCAATGGTGGTACTATGCCTAAATAAGGCTTGAATGGACAGCTTTTTTTTTATTATTTTGATATCTAATCTGCTGTCCATCGGGAGACGCAAAATAAAAAATCTTTGAAAGGCTCCATAGAGACGTGCAATATGTCGCACTCATCGCGACGGTGTCTACTTAACAGTATTCTTAACGCTGCAACACTGTAGTATCATGCCTCAGACACATGGCATGATACCCAACCCAGTCACATTATACTGACAAAGGACTCGCCAGATCTAGAACTATCCTCTAAATGATGAGCACCAAGCGACGAAGCGTCTAGTACCATTGGTATGACCCGACCAGTTATCAAACACACGACCTTTCGCATGTGAGACGGACGATCAACCACTAGACAATCTCTCCTGTATAAAAATATAAATTTCGGATTATCTGCAATGTATCTTAAATATAAAAATAGAAAAACACTAAGTTTACGTTTTAAGAGCGTGAGAGTCAAGTACTTGAAGAAGACGGAGAAACATGACGGGAGAGATAATATATCTATGTCTTTAAAGTTGTGTTACTGGTTGTATTTGCAATTCATGAACACTTATTACCTGTAGCCATTATGATAAAATAGAACTTTGTATATTGATACTGATGCCGTTCATATGATCCTAAATGTAAATAAATGAATTTAATTTGAATTAATTTGAATTCGCATTACTGTTTGTATTTCTATTAGTTATTTGTTTTTTTTATATTTACATTCTGCTAATTATAAAATGTAGTTGAGCGGAGTGTCTGTATCTAATGTTGAGAGGCTTTTGTTTATAATCATTTATAATTATATGCACAATATATGATATGATATGACTAGTATCATATGATATGCTATGCTATGCTATGCTGCGCTACGCTACGCTAGGCTAGGCTAGGCTAGGCTAGGCTAGGCTAGGCTAGGCTACGCTACGCTACGTTACGCTACGTTACGCTATGCTATGCTATGCTATGCTATGCTTTGCTATGCTATGACATGATATGGTATGAATATTATAATATGATATGATATGACTAGTATGTTTTGATATGATATGACTGATATGATATGATATGATATGACTATTATGATACGATATGATATGATATTATATGATATGATATGATGCTGTACCGTACCGTACCGTACCGTACCGTACCGTACCGTACCGTACCGTACCGTACCGTACCGTACCGTACTATACTACTACTTAATATAATATGTCTATATGTATGAATTATAAACTAAGTGTATACATATGGTAGTGTTTATGCGTCACATATATAAATCCGTAATATATCATTGTGTATGACATGCCTTCTAGCTATATATTATCTTTAATCATATATCACAATGTGTGTGGCATGCCTTCTATATATATATTATCTTTAATCATATATCACAATGTGTGTGACATGCCTTCTAGCTATATATTATCTTTAATCATATATCACAATGTGTGTGACATGCCTTCTACCTATACATTATCTTTAATCATATATCACAATGTGTGTGGCATGCCTTCTAGATATACATTATCTTTAATCATATATCACAATGTGTGTGACATGCCTTCTAGCTATATATTATCTTTAATCATATATCACAATGTGTGTGGCATGCCTTCAAACTATATATTATCTTTAATCATATATCACAATATGTGTGGCATGACTTTTAGCTATATATTATCTTTAATCATATATCACAATGTGTGTGGCATCACTTCTACCTATACATTATCTTTAATCATATATCACAATGTGTGTGGCATGACTTCTAGATATATATCATCTTTAATCATATATCACAATGTGTATGGCATGACTTCTAGCTATACATTATCTTTAATCATATATCACAATGTGTATGGCATGCCTTCTAGATATATATTATTTTTGATCATATATCACAATGTGTGTGGCATGCCTTCTAGCTATATATTATCTTTAATCATATATCACTATGTGTATGACATGACTTTTAGCAATATACTATCTTTAATCATATATCACAATGTGTGTGGCATGCCTTATATATATATATATTATCTTTAATCATATATCACAATGTGTATGCCATGCCTTCTAGCAATATACTATCTTTAATCATATACCACAATGTGTGTGGCATGCCTTCTAGATATATATATTATCTTTAATCATATATCACAATGTGTATGCCATGCCTTCTAGCTATATATTATCTTTAATCATATATCACAATGTGTGTGGCATGCCTTCTACCTATACATTATCTTTAATCATATATCACAATGTGTGTGGCATGACTTCTAGCTATACATTATCTTTAATCATATATCACAATGTGTGTGGCATGCCATCTAGATATATATTATCTTTAATCATATATCACAATGTGTGTGACATGACTTTTAGCTATACATTATCTTTAATAATATATCACAAATCACAATGTGTGTGGCATGATTTCTAGCTTCACAATGTGTATGACATGCCTTCTAGCTATATATTATCTTTAATCATATATCACAATGTGTAGCATGACTTCTACCTATACATTATCTTTAATCATATATCACAATGTGTTTGGCATGACTTCTAGCTATATATTGTCTTTAATCATATATCACAATGTGTGTGGCATGCCTTATAGCTTTATATTATCTTTAATCATATATCACAATGTGTGTGGCATGACTTCTAGCTATATATAATCTTTAATCATATATCACAATGTGTGTGGCATGACTTCTAGCTATACATTATCTTTAATCATATATCACAATATGTGTGGCATGCCATCTAGATATATATTATCTTTAATCATATATCACAATGTGTGTGACATGATTTTTAGCTATACATTATCTTTAATCATATATCACAATGTGTGTGGCATGATTTCTAGCTTCACAATGTGTATGACATGCCTTCTAGCTATATATTATCTTTAATCATATATCACAATGTGTGGCATGACTTCTACCTATACATTATCTTTAATCATATATCACAATGTGTGTGGCATGCCTTCTAACTATACATTATCTTTAATCATATATCACAATGTGTGTGACATGACTTCTAGCTATACATTATCTTTAATCATATATCACAATGTTTGTGGCATGACTTCTAGCTATACATTATCTTTAATCATATATCACAATGTGTGTGGCATGACTTCTAGCTATACATTATCTTTAATCATATATCACAATGTGTGTGGCATGACTTCTACGTATACATTATCTTTAATCATATATCACAGTGTGTGTGGCATGACTTCTACCTATACATTATCTTTAATCATATATCACAATGTTTGTGGCATGACTTCTAGCTATACATTATCTTTAATCATATATCACAATGTGTGTGACATGAATTCTAGCTATACATTATCTTTAATCATATATCACAATGTGTGTGGCATGCCTTCAAACTATATATTATCTTTAATCATATATCACAATGTGTATGGCATGACTTCTAGCTATACATTATCTTTAATCATATATCACAATGTGTGTGGCATGGCTTCTAGATATATATTATCTTTAATCATATATCACAATGTGTGTGACATGACTTCCACCTATGCATTATCTGTTATCATATATCACAATGTGTGTGACATGCCTTCTAGCTATATATTATCTTTAATCATATATCACAAGGTGTATGACATGCCTTCTAGCTATACATTATCTTTAATCATATATCACAATGTTTGTGGCATGACTTCTACCTATACATTATCTTCATTCATATATCACAATGTGTGTGGCATGACTTCTAGCTATATATTATCTTTAATCATATATCACAATGTGTGTGGCATGACTTCTAGATATATATTATCTTTAATCATATATCACAATGTGTGTGGCATGCCTTCTAGATATACATTATCTTTAATCATATATCATAATGTGTGTGGCATGACTTCTAGCTATTTATTATCTTTAATCATATATCACAATGTGTGTGGCATGACTTCTAGATATATATTATCTTTAATCATATATAACAATGTGTGTGACATGATTTCTACCAATGCATTATCTGTAATCATATATCACAATGTGTGTGACATGCCTTCTAGCTATATATTATCTTTAATCATATATCACAATGTGTATGGCATGACTTTTAGCTATATATTATTTTTAATCATATATCACAATGTGTGTGGCATGACTTCTAGCTATACATTATATTTAATCATATATCACAATGTTGGTGGCATGACTTCTAGCTATACATTATCTTAAATCATATATCACAATGTGTATGGCATGACTTCTAGCTATACATTATCTTTAATCATATATCACAATGTGTATGACATGACTTCTAGCTATATATTATCTTTAATCACATATCACAATGTGTGTGACATGCTTTTTTTATTATACAGTCAAAGCTGTCTTAAGCAGCAAGCCAAGGGAAGGAAAAAAGTGACCTTTTATGACCTTTTTTGATTTTGTTATATAGTATATGTATATCATGCTTTTCATTACTTATTATTTATATAATATGTTTTTTTATTATATATATTCAGTATAATATTTATATATAACGTGTATGCGATTATTAATTGTTATATAGTATGTGCCTTTTAATTATATTATTATTAGTATGTGTACGTCATGCCTTTTTATTTTGAATATTGAATATGCTTATTGCTGAATAAAAAGTTTGTTTTATATATGCATGTCTCAGTCGGTTACGCGTCTGACTATCAATCCAGGGATTATGAGTTCGAATCATCCGGCAACAGTCTCCGTGATGATTTATATACGACATTGTGTCTCATTATCATTCGTCTCTCACGACTGATTCAAGTCGGAAAGTTATCAGTTACTTGCGGAGATGGGGTATGCTCGAGTACTGGTAACAGTGGTTAGGTTAACTGATCGTCTGTTAGCCCTCGATGGCATAAAAATTACGCTAAATATTCAATCAACCAATCAATCAATCAATCATTATATATGCATGTAATTTGCTGAAGATATGAATAGCTGAAGACTACACCGAGATGTGCTGTTTTTGAAAAATAAAATATTTTTATACAAAAGTTCGGTCGTCATAAACCGTGTTTAAAGGTTATCGGATCGAAATCCTTATTCAGCCGCTGTGTAAGGGAAATAACTGCTGGATGTAGTTGCTGATACGAAATAATAGTAACTGCCCTTTACAGTCCAAAACACAAGTACATTTTCCAGCCGTGTGTGTCACCATATATAAGGAAACAACGTACACTTTTTTTAAATCACAACACACCTCTAATTTAACAGTCAGGAAGTTATTCAAAGTTATAATTATTAAACTGGCGCTGTTATGATATATACAATAATACTTTTTACAGCGTTATTGATATCAAAATACGTTTTTTAATTAAATCAAGGGGAAGTTGACACTTGATAAAAGTGTTGGTACATGTAGGTGATAAGGAAGAAAATGTATTTGAAGATAGGAAGTTAAGTCATTGTCACATGGTCTGTGCGCGTGTGACCCATTTTAACATTCTATAGCTGTTTAGTTTATTTTTGAACATAGCACAGCTCAGTTAGCCGAAAGGGGTACGCTTAAAAAGATAAAACGTAAGTTAGTTAATATTTCTTTTTATTTCTTATAACTTCGATTTATATTATTTTGGTGAAGTATATAGACTATCTGTTTTCTTGATATTTCATATGCTTAGACTTATTTGTGTTAACTGTACAGGGTGTTAACTGTAGGTGTTACCTGTACAGGGTGTTAACTGTAGAGGGTGTTAACTATACAGGGTGTTACTTGGCTGGCTCAGAGGCTAACACCCCTGACTGTCAATCCATGGGTAGTAGATTAGAATGCCCCTTCCTTGGTCACAATATCTGTGATGAATGGACAAGGCCATTGGTCTCCCATTTCGGAATATTAGGGGAAAAAGTCGATGACTTGGAAGATATAACATGTTTCTAGTACTGGGAAACCGATAATAAAATCCCAGAAAAGAAGATTATCAGCATAGACCGCAGTTAAATAAAAGACGGACGGACGGACGAACGAACGAACGAACGAACGAACGGACGGACGGACGGACGGACGGACGGACGGACGAACGAACGAACGAACGAACGAACGAACGAACGAACGAACAAACGGACGTACGTACTCATGAGAGGTTATGGGTGTAGGTTTTATCTGTTATAAAAACATATTTTTTTTCATAAAACAAAAAAAATCTATTTTCTTTCTAACCCGTAATGTCACAAACCTTGAGATCAAACCCTAATAACACTAAAAAAGAATGAAATTAATAAAATAAAGTAAAAGAAAAATGTGTAAAAAATGAAAAAAAAATGGAATTAACCCCACAATGCCATTCCATACACATATGGGACTTGTAGGTTGACAGACAGACAGACAGACAGACAGACAGACAGACAGACAGACAGACAGACAGACAGACAGACAGACAGACAGACAGACAGACAGACAGACAGACAGACAGACAGACAGACAGACAGACAGACAGACAGACAGACAGACAGACAGACAGACACTCTGACTGGTCATTCAAATATATCACTACGCATACCAAATGATTTTATTAGATTGCTGTACCTTTTGTTTGCTGCAACTCCCGAACATAAGATAATAATCCGCTTAAGAAAATAAGGAAGAATTCAGACACGCAAGCAAGTCATATGATGTACGATATCGTCTTACTGTTGGTGATGTTAGTTTATGCGTTCATCAATAGAAATAAATTATAAATAGACTCGTGAGAGAATAACTTCCTTTAGTAATTATTCAACATAAAAAGTATACTATCATTTTCAACGTCAAGGACTCACACCACTATTATCTCCCTTGAGTACTCCGGATATACAGATAAAGGAGTTTTAGTTCTCTTTTTCTACTTTTTTAGGGCTTTGTACTGCAGCGATTTATTTTTTTCTAGCATGTGTTAAATGGTCAGTATTTTAAAAATCACCACTTAAAATTTGAAGCCGATACCAGCTTTTTGGGCAATTCTGTGTCATTTTAGAATTGTTAGTTCGAACCGCATCGTGGGCGAATAGTTGGCATAGTATTACTCTGGAAATTGATAGGTATCACAAAGGAATTGAATTAAAAAAAAAAACTGGTCAAGGCATACATTTTTCCCTTTATAAATGCATATGTTGAACCGGTAAATAATTTGAGCCCAGACACATGCTGAAGATTTATTTTTTTACTGTGTTCTGGACATAAATGTTACACTGGAGCCCTATGGGAAATATTATAGTTGTGTGAGATGTCAAACACTTTATTTATTTATCGCATGCGAAAGGTCGTGGGTTTAACCCCCCGGCCAGATAATATCCAAAACTTAAAAAATAATACTAGAAGCTTTATCACTTGGCGCTCAGTATTTACAGGATATTTCTTTGTCTGGTCGACCCGGTGTCAGTATAATGTGATTGGAAAGTAAACATCGTCGTGATATGACTGAAAAATTGTTACAAGCGATGTTTAACACTTAAGTAACTGAACAATTGTTGAAAGTGACACTAAACATCATACAACAGCATACATTGTATACGTCATCTGTATAATAATAGAAATACAAAGAAATGCATTGTGTATGTCCTTTAATGTGGTCAGTTTATCCATGACCACAAATGTAACAATTAAAACTGATAATTAAATGGATAATTTTTCCGTGATTGAAATTTAAAAAAGAATAGCGTTGCATAAATGTAGTCAACGTGGTCTGGAGTTTGGTAGAAACTCCGGCCCATGATTGATGGATCGCGGGTTCGATCTCCCAGCTAATGCCAAATTTTGTGTTTTTAGTTGGGAACCACCGTTGAAATGATAAACGGTTAAACACCCAACACTGGTTGGACAATTATTATTTGTACATAACCAGTGATCAAGGGTGTGGAGTGTCTTGCTCGCACACGGAGGGCCCTGGGTTCGATCCTCGGTCGCATCATACCGAAGACTTGAAAAATGGTACTAGAAGCTTCCTCGCTTGGCACTCAGTATTTAGAGGATAGTTCTACATCTGATCGGCCCGGTGTCAGTATAATGTGACTGGGTGGGGTATCACACCATTTGCCTGCGGCATGATTCTTGAGACAGTATTCTAAGCGCTGCCACCCACGGATTGTTAGATCTACCCACCAAGTCACGTTATACGGACACCGGGGTGACCAAACCTAGAACTGTCCTCTTAATGCTGAGCACAAGTGAGGAAGCTTCTTATACCATTTCCAAGTATTTGATAGACCTGGTCCAAATCGAACACACGGCCTCCCTTATGCGAGGCGGACGCTCTACCACAAGACCACTATGCTGTCCAGATAAAGCTACTAGAAGCAGACTGATATTTCCATATTGTTATACATTCAATGGTGTAAAGGTGGGTTTGATGGGTCTGGATGACAATACAGAAATACCTCGAGCGTGATTTGCATTGTATGAGTTTTAATATTTTGATTCACAATCGATGTTAAATGTAATTTAATGCAATAATTTTAGACTTAAACTTAAAATAGGTTAGCCATATATACCATGTTTTTTTTCTGTACTCATACTAATCAGCGTAATCTCTGTTTTCCAGAACATGGCGAAGATGTTTGTACTTCTAACCGCCGTTATCTTATCAAGGTAAGAATATGTCAGCGATAATTAACGATAATGTAACCTATTTAATAATAACCATGTAGAAGGTGAGAATCAGTTTATAGTTATTATAGGGAGTATATCAGAAGTTTACTTTAGTGTGATTTAACTATACAGTCAAACGTGTCTTAAGCAGTCAGTCAATGGTAGGAGCAAAAGTGACCCAAAAGTGACAGGTTGTTGCTTAATATATGTTAATTTGTTCTGAAAGCATAGACATTGAAAACAGGAAATTTGGCTGCTTAAGACAAGTGACTGCTTAATAGAGGTGACCATTTTCACATATTAGACTATAGTTTAGCAGGTATGTTTTTGTTTTATTGTGATTTCACTACAGTTTAGCAGGCACGTTTTTACGCTATTGTGATTTCAACACAATTTAGCAGGCACGTTTTTACGCTATTGTGATTTTATCATAGTTTAGCAGGCACGTTTATACGCTATTGTGATTTCACCACAGTTAAGCAGACATGTTTTTACGCTATTGTGATTTCACCATAGTTTAGCAATCACGTTTGCTGACAGGACCAAATACACACTCGCTGTTAGTACATCCAGCTGGAATCAATTCAAGATGGTTCACCAATGGCCGCAGTCCGAGTGTATCAGGCAGCAGGATCAGCATCCAGTAAGTTGTTTGTAATATTGATATTCCAAACTGTATTCTAATAAAATTACTTTTCTTGGACAATTGAACTATACTATAGCAAATAGCGAATCTAGGAGGATGATGTACAACCAGGGTCAAAAGCACCGGTACCGGTCCACCGTTATTATTTTTGTTTTAACGGTGCATCGGTAAAATATACCGAGGTGTGTGTGTGTGTGTGTGTGTGTGTGTGTGTGTGTGTGTGTGTGTGTGTCGGGGAGGGAGGAGCACCCGACAAACACGTAAAACTCTTAGACTTGAAGATAAATTGGACATTTGCCGAATATATTTCCATATGATATTTGTCTTTGTACTTGAATTTTACTTTTAAATTTTAAAATAGTGACGACACATTTTTAAAAAATAATCAACAAGGATTGTTTATAACCGCAATTATCCCACGGAATCATATCTAATGCTATGCATTGAAGTCCGAAAGAGGAAATGCGAATAACAAAGAAACTTCTGTCTGCCGTTTCTGTAAAGAAACAGATAATAGTCAGTCTTTTGTTTATGTACTTATATTATCTTCCCTTTTCCTCTACAGCCTGTAAAATGTAAGGTTCCATCCTCAGTTAACTACTGGACAATCCATGGACTTTGGTATGTAGTTTGTTTTCATCTTGATTCCTATAATTCTATATACTCCATGATCCGAAAACTAATACAAAATACGAAATGCAAATGAACGTCCCAAGTTAACAATATCATGAGTGATTTTCAATATTTTTTGCACGAAAGGGGCAGTAATTTTTGTTTTTTCGCCTAAATTTTAAAACGAAAAATAAATTATACACTCATGCATTTGCAGCTGAATAGTTTATATACACCGTAAACCATATGTATGTATCACTTGTATATCTTATACCGCGTAATACCTATTACCGCGAATACCCGTATAATAACAATATCCTAGACATGTGCAAAGCTCCAACTTCCATTAGCGTCGGCATTTGTTTACATTTCGTACCGGCAACTGTTTATTACTCAGCACACTTAAGTAACTTTATTACTGTATATAACTGATGCCATTATTTACATGGTTGACAAAATTTTAGACTCGCGGTAATAGGTATGACCAGTATGATATATTTTAGAAATGCTTTTGAAGTTCGTTTGATAAATTAAAATGCTCATCAAATTAATCGTCAATTAGTAAGTTTGCGATTTTGCATTTAAACATTTCAAAAAACAACTTCAAATGCGTTCCGCTATGTAAATGGATTTCGTTTGCTTTCCTAGATGTAATAGCCTACGATTTGCATAAACTGAACAGAACAGCTAACCAGCAGCCACCTGGCATTTTGGGGTTTATTTCTTACCTGATAATTTATGTATTTTTTTAAAAACAACAACAACAACATCAACGCAATATCCATGACTGAAATTTGGACTTGAATAAGAAAAAATATTTATGATAACAATAACCAAGTCTGTATTATCATATTTGACCGTAATTGGAATAATTTCATAATTATTTAAATTGGTCGTCAAATCAGTTTTTACACGATAGTCAAATGTGGCGGGTTATCTTCTCCGTTTTGCATATTAACGTGTTAGAGATTGTCAGCATAAACAGTTTTGTTTCAGGTTTATACGTTACATGTAAAGGCCAATATACGTGTTGATTATTGATATTTTCCCCAAACTGAATAAACACAGTGAATTCATCTTCCGTCACGTGCAAACGTGTATAGAATAAATTAAACGTTTTAGTTAAAACGTTGCTTGCTGGTTGGCTCGTAGTTGTCGACCGCCTGGCGATTGTAGATTGCACTGCTTGGATTTAAATGATCATTTCAAGTCGATGATACAAAGAGCGATCGATATCGGTTGCTACGCCGCCATTTTTCTTAGACAAGTTAACTATGTCTATGTAAACACTGTATTGCATTTACTTAAACAATCAATGCCACGTGGCTAGTGGGCAGAGCGTTAGTCGTTTTTGAGTCAATTCAATTATATATCTCCAAGACGACCGAGGAACACTCTGTTTTTGTCACCATACACTGTGATATACACACGTTTTATGTAACAAAAGTTTCATACATATGAAAGCGGGCGGCAATCTAATGGACAGAGTGTTGGCCGCTCACGCCAGAGGTTGCGGGTTCGACCCGATGCCTCTCATAAAAACAACACTCAGTACTGGTTCTACCCAGGAAGCGAACTCGAGAGCGGTTCATATAAGCTCTGAGCTTTCATCGCAATCGAGCTAAAATAAATAAGTAAAAACTAAAATATATATTCACATGAAGTGAATAATATGTAGTAGTATACGGGCCTCTTTAGCGCCACAACTGCGTAAACGATAATAACCAACTCAATTTTTGATTGAATATAGTCGTTTCTGGTATCGTACGAAATAACCTTTTAGGCTCTATCAGTTGATATGATCGGGCCGGAAGTGGCATCACTCATGCAGAAAAGGTAATTTCTTCATTAATCATATGTCGATTTCAACAATCTTGGAGTCTAGATACATAAGTATTTTCTCACGATTCAAATCCAATTCTAAAAACTTTACTCATGCGTAAAAAGGTAATTTCTTCATTAATAATATGTCGATTTCAACAAACTTGGAGTCTAGATACATAAGTATATTCTCACGATTCAATCCAATTCAAACAACTTTAATCATCGAGCAATATTAGTTCCAGTTCCGCCATTTTCCTTAGACAAGCTGACGATGTCTGAAACACTACTTTGTTTTACTTGACAAACAATGCCTCGTGGCCACCAGGTGGAGCGTGTCAGATCAATTGCACAATGTGTGTATATGTTGTATAAATGTTGTTAAAGTTTTATTATAGTAATACATGTAAAACAATTCGATTAACCAAACCCAGCCTTAAATTGATTGACTCACAAACCAACTTTTGAATTTCCATATTTGTACCACCAGGCCCGAAGGTGTGGAGAGTTGCAATAAGACACCATTCAATATGTCCGAGATTCAGGTAAGGGAGAGAGAGAGATTGGTATTGCTGCATGCATGTATTGTATTGTTTGTGTTTATGAACACCTTAGACTTCTATTAATTAAAGATGCCTGGCTAAGATCTAAATCTTTAAATCTATTTATACACTTATGTTCTCATCAGACAAACATAATATTATCCCTATCTCAGAGTACTTGTTTAATGCTTTTGATGAAAGAAAACTGGAATTAGAAAATCTAACTATAAATGTAACTTAACAAATACTTAACAAATACTTATTTAAAGTTTATTTACGTTTTCAATTTGTTTGTTTCATTCTACTTGGTGGTTGCTCCAATGTTTGTTTACAAGTTATATTAAATAACATTCTGTTTTGTTCTGTTCTGTTCTGTTCTGCTCTGCTCTGCTCTGCTCTGCTCTGCTCTGCTCTGCTATGCTATGCTATGCTCTGTTCTGTTCTGTTCTGTTATGCTCTGCTCTGCTCTGCTCTGTTCTGCTCTGTTTTGTTCTGTTTTGTTCTGTAAACAATAGAGAAACGGATATCTGGAACACTGAACACATAACCAATGGTTCTAAAAGTGTCTTGATTTTTTTTCAGATAGTCTTCTGTTGGTCCAACTACACCGTAAAATGTTATACCAGATTGCCTTTTCACAATTTCGATTGTTTAATATTTAGACAATTCTGCTCATTTGAAGCAGTGTGTCATTACGCTTACTTTAAATCTTCACCCAACAGTACCCATTGTCACCCAAACTTCATGAAATTGTTCAAGAAATATGATCACTTTCAACAAACACATTTACAAAGATATAATTTCTTGGGCCCAAGAATGTTACTACCGGTACTAAGGGGATGTAATTGGTAAGCGAGACCTACATGTGCATTTGCATAAGAACAAAATCTAAACTTTTTTAATTGTACAATTTTCTGTTTAAAGTGACGCACGAAAATCGAATCATGCGTTTAAAGACAAAACACGTAACTAGGTTTTGACAATTTTCCCTATTATATAACCAGTATCAATGAAACAAAATGCAGTTTTCTGGAACCAGTCTAAAATACAGATCACCTAACTGCTTTTTTTATATTTAAGTTTTTAAGTTTCATCAAGTATTTGTTGGTGAAACAGAAGCATGGAGCGTCACATTTGAAACATTATTAACACCTTCGATAAAAACAAATTAAGTCATTCCAAAATATGTGTAGACGTCAAAAACAATTTATTTTCATTTTTTATAAATAAATGGAATAAATTGCAATTAATCTAATAAAAATCTCACAATTGTACTTTAATTGAAATTGACAGTGTAAAGCACCTTAATCTCTTTTCATGACTGCAACTGTCTCTTTTCCTTCTTCTATCCACGTCTTTTTTCTTTTCCACTTTCTTTCCCCGTCTTTTCTTATTATAATATCATTTCATAGAATAAATTCGTATAAAAAAGTAAACTGTGTGTAATATATCAAATAAAAAATTATTTATAAAAAATTTTTTGTAATCAAAAAATTAAAAGCAAAAAATAAGAAATCATAAAAAATATACGAATGTCTTTGAAATGTTGAAATCTGTCAAACCGATAAAAAAGGATTAAAATCAAATATCTATAACATTTTTGTCATATATAACTAAGAATACGCGAAAAAGCATACGGTTACCTTATTTCCATTTACAAAACGCAAACATCACTTGTGTTTTTTTTTCTTATCCTGTGTATGATTTTAAATAAATGAAAATCAAGCATGCAATTTTAACTATATCTTTGATATAAAAGTGTTTACTGGATATTTTATATTTTACAGTTTTTAAAACCAGAGTTAGATAAATGGTGGCCTAATATACACACTAATACCCCGGCTGACGATTTGTGGTAAGTGTACACGTAAATGTGTCAACTGTACCACTGTTTATTACCCTAGAGTGGGTCGACGATTGTGTTCACAATATGACAGGCGTATTGGCGATTAAAGTATGTCTCTAACAACAGTTAAATAAGTTTAAACCACTGTACGACCTGTAAACGTTATGGTGTTAGGTAAATATATATTCTTCCACCACTTTTAGCACCGCCGTTAAAAAAATGCGACTATTAAATGCCGTATATAAATATTATTTTATGCGACAGGAATGTAGGGTAAAGTACTGTAAAACACTTTATTATTAGCGAGAACTTATGTGCATTACAGATTGTCCTATGTACATAATACTAGAAATAAAATGAAACCATCATGTGTTAAAATGGCGTTGAACTCCATTAAAATGATTCCAATATTAATGAAACAGTCAGTTGGACCTCGTTACTACACTTCCCGACAACCACGTCGGATAGCTGTATTTCACAATCTGTATGTATTATACAGAGGATACGGAAATACCCGATGTTTCACGATTGCTGTATTTCAGTGTCTGATGGGTATACTCAAAACGGACTACAAGGACATGTTCTGGAAGTGTTTAAGATACTGAATAATTGAATTTCTGTTAAAGATGATAACTATGAAGGTGTGAGCCAAATATTATCATGATAGTATTTGCTGTTTTTGTTTTCATTTTATTTCAAATATAACTTTACTTATTGAACGCCCCTAGCAGTACACTGTACAACATTATGTACTTACTATGTTTAAAGCTTTAATAGTTATAACGTGGCATAAACTACAAAACAAATCCCGATAGTGTTGTTATTTTGTTTTTTTGCTTGATTGTTTATTGTCAAATCTCGACATGCTTAGGCAGTCTGAAGTAAGTTTTGTTTCTTTAAGTTATATCCGTGATACTTTTATTACATATATTAATTTTGTATACAGGAAACACGAATGGGACAGACATGGCACATGCGCAATGAGTTTGCCAGCCACGGGCAACATGACACTTTATTTTTCTAAGACGCTGTCCTTACGGGCACATACGGATATTTCAAAGTACGTTATATTTCTCACCGTTTTATTGGAACTATTTTGCTGAATTTTGTAAGAAATTATTTGGTGTAAAACCATCTTTTATTTTAAATATTATCTCTCTCTAAGATAATATTTTGACGTGCAAGTCAATTATAAAAGGACTGAAATTATAAAAAATGAAAACTTATATTTTATTGTTTGTACAAAAAATCACGTTTCGTCTTCTTTTGTCCAGTGTGTACATTATTGGCAAAGTAAAGGTAGGCTTCTAATATAATAAACTGTACGGAACAGCTAACCCGCCACCTGACATTTTATGTACTTTCTCAAAAAGTATTAAAGCAATTTCCTTAAAATTTGGTATTGACTTAGAAAGAAACACTGCTATGTCAAATAAACACTTAATTTTCTGTTTATGTTGTATATCAATTTTGATAACGCTAATTTAAATTGTAACGAAGATATTTAAAATACAAAAGTGACAGGTTAGCTGTTCCGGTTAGTATATATACTCCTACCCACCTTGCAAGACCTTGTTTATTTATAAATTCACATTCAAAGTGGATATTGCCTTTTCATACCAGGAATGTATACCCACATACAAATGCACAGTAATTGGTAGGTTGGCCAACTTGTTTGTTTTTTAAAGAGGGTGCAGTGACACCCTAAGATTTTTTTGAAAAAAAAAAGAAGTCCTCAAATGCTCATAAATACATGCATATGTTGAAATTATATAAAGGTCTCTTTTTAACACCAGTGATGTCTTATTGCAGTGTATGCTATGGCAACTTTTACTATATTCATCTGCAGCCAGCAATCACAACCACTATGAACCATTTTGAAAATATTTCAAAACCAAATTACATTTTTTTTAAACGTAAGAATCATGTTACTGTGGGGGAAAAAGGGGCGTAACTTTGTAGTGAGACCTTAACTCTTGAACGTGGTCATGCCTTGCAAAGATTAGTTATCTTTACTTGCATAAACATAACTGATATAAGCACTTACCAAATATTTTTATCAAGTAAATTAAGAGACAGATCACGTATGGCAATTTATGATTATCTCGGTTTATGCTTAGGTCTCTAACACAGTTGAGTTTTGTTCTTTGTTCTATATAAAATAAGATCTAGGAATTCTACGGTAATAAAATATTCAACATAGAATATTTTTAAAGTATTTTTATAGCAGTAAGGCCATTATAAATTAACTGCTAAATTATCATCCATATTTTTCTTAAAAACGGCGAGGGTGGGAGGATTTTATTTTTTACTTTTTATTTTTAAAATTTTTGATGTTTTTTTTTTTTAAATTCTTATTTCATGAAAATGAAAATGGTCGGGGCGACATGAACATTAGTACGCGGGTGTGGATGGTAATCTAATTAATTTATTATGACCTAATGTATCCCCACATAAAAATGCACAGTAATTGGTAGGTTGATCAGCTAGTCCTTAAATGCCCATGCGTGTTAAATTCCTATAAAGTACTATGACCCATTTTGAAAATATTTCAAGAAAAAATACTTAGGACTTTGTTTTAATGCAAGGATCGTTTTACCGTGGCAAAAAAGGATGCAACTATACAGAGACACCTAAAATACGATGTTACATTTATCAATAGTCGTATGACTTTTTTAAGCACCACCCTTCCTCCCCCCACAAAAAAAATGTTTTGGGGTGGCATATAGTAATCGCAGCGTCCGTCCGTCTGTCCATCTGGACGTCCTTCCGTCCGGTATTTCGTTTCCGGCCTGTATCTTTGTCAAGCATGTATGCATTTTGTTGATACTTGGTACAAATGATCAACATAACATGACGACGTGTCGCGAGTAAGACCACACCTGTACCTCAAAGGCCAAGGTCACAATTTGAGTTTGTTTGAATACACTTTGAGTCTGTGTGAGATTTCGTGTCTGGCCTGTAACTTTGCCATGCATAGGTGATTTTAATGATACTTGCTACAAATGATCAACATAACATGACGACGTGTCGCGAGTAAGACCACAACTGTACCTCAAAGGTCAAAGTCACTATTTGAAATGACCAACATAACATGACGACGTGTTGCGCTTAATACCCTAACTCCCTATTCAAAGGTCAAGGTCACAATTTAACTTTGTTTGACAACACTTTCACATTTGACATTTTTGTCAGGTCTGTCATCTATTGATAAATATTAAAATCACTTGGCTCAGTTGATCAACATGACATAATTAAGTGTCGCCTGTAAGACCCAGAACCTTTCCTCAAAGATCAATGTCACACTTTCAATGTGTTTGATATTGTGTGTCTGGTCTGTGACTTTGCCTTAAACTTGGCTCAATTTATCAAGATGACATGACGAAGTGTCATAAGTATACCTCAAAGGTCAAGGTAACTGATCTGTAACTTTGTCTTACATTTAGGGATTTTAAAATAGCTTGAGACAAGTGATCAGCATGTCATGATGATGTTTCAGCATCGTTAACTGTTGACATACCCAGACCATTACATCAGATGTCAAGGTCAAGGTTACACAAAGGTCAAGGTGACGCTTTAATGTAAAAAACATTGCATGTCTAGTCTGAAACATCAGTCAATTACTCTTTATATTCATGGATACATCGCTACCTATTATAACATAATTATATTGTTACTTTTCAACGACCATTTGGTCGTGGGGGGGGGGGGGGGGGGGGGGTTGAGGGGGGACATGCGACACTTACCAGTGACATTTCTTGTTTTTATTTCTAAAGGATACTTGCAAACTGCCAGATTGTTCCGTCGGACACAAAAAAGTACACCGTAAGTTATGCCACTTTTCTATCTACAAACAGCATTCTTGGCTGCCAAACTATTTAAATAATAGATGAATTGGTTTATTGAATATTTAGCGTCATTTTTATGCCATCGAGGGATAACAGACGATCAGTTAACCTAACCACGGTTTCCTAGGATCCTGAAAGGTTAACCAGTACTCGAGCACACCCCATCTCCGCAAGTAACTGATAACTTTCCCATTTGAATCAGTGATGAGAGACGAATTACAATGAGTCACAGTGTCGTATATCAATCGTCATGGAGACTGTTGCCGGGCAGGGATTAGAGCTGACGACCCCTGGATTGATAGTCAGACGCGTAACAGACTGAGCTAATCGGGCCTGGCTTTAAGTAATAGAGGCTCTTACGTGAGTGCTCAATAATTATTAAATTTATTAAACGAGTTGGCAAAACATTGGATTGATAGTCAGACGCGTTACCGACTGAGCTAATCGGATCCGGCCTATAACGCATAGAAATATACAGAAAGAATAACGAAGCACCGGGGTTCTAACCACATTGTCAAATTTTTGGTAAGCGTTATTGACAGTTTTACAACATTTATGTAAAAGTATTTCATTAATATTTTTTCAATACGATTATTAATATTGAAAAAATCATTAATAAAATAGCTTAACAAGCACATATTGTAAACCTGTAAATATCGCTTGAAAAATGCGGCTTCGAAAATCCCCCGGCGTGTCTTTACCAATTCTTTATTATTTCAGTATACGATGTTTTGGCCAAATACTGGCAGGGGGGTGGGGGGGGGGTGGATGGGTGCCAAACGATACCCCGCCCCTTCAATAATTTCATTAGGGCTTCCGGTTCCTTGACCTATAGTCTTACAATGCTATATTTTTCAGTCTACTGCCGTGAGGAACTGTATCAAGAAATACTTCTCTGTGGAGGCCCATTTGGAGATCATCCATAACAGTGTAAGTATATAATTAAACCTGTGTAAGTAGTCACCTCTACTAAGCAGCCACTTGTGTTAAGCAGCCACATTTGTTATTTCCCATTTCTATGCTTTTACAGCAAATAAACCTGTTTTAAGCAACACCCTGTCTTAAAAGGCCACTTTTGCTGCTTCCCTTGACTGGCTGTTTAAGACATGTTTGATTGTATATCTATCTAAACTTATTTGTATTAATTGGATTGTGAAACGAGCTATTTCAACGTAGAAAGAAACACGCTCGAAGTCCCCCTTGCTAGTACCAGTGCTAAACGTCTTTCCGATGAAAGGGTCTTGCTGAAGGACACCACAATTTTCCGTGGCAGAGGATCGAATTCACGACCATCCGATCATGGGTTCAATGCTCTACCACTGGACCACGCACTCTACACTTAAGTATATATTTAAAAGCACCCTAGTGGTTTCATACAACGAAGCTTAATTTTTGTATGAACCGTCGGTGCTATCAATAAGCCATGCCTTATTCCCATATTCCAAAAGGTTTAACTGTGTATTCTTTTGTAAATGGCACGACTCCATGCCATTATATTTTCAACTGAGTCGGCGTGTTGCACATTTTTTTTCAAAAGAAATACTAGTTTTACAAGGTAACTTTAGAGCCTCTATGGTTCGTCCCTATACAGAGATGGCGTTTGCCTGCATTATAATGAAATATTAAAAAAATTGATCTGCAAAAAATGTTACAGAAGACGGGCCTTCTCCCACCACCCATCCTGTATTTCACCACGCCATAGCACTAGATCACGGGGACTCACCACCGTGTTCATGAGTGGTAACGGAATATACAACACCCTCGAACTTTCAAACCCCACTAGCATCCGTTTTAAAGATATCTATGCTTAAGAAACCTCTTAAATAATCATATGAAAATATTTTTTTACATAGATTAATCATATTTTTTATATGTTTATATTTCTTTAAACATATGTCTTTACAGAAACTGAACCGTAAGGACCTGTATCAGATCGCCATATGCATGAGTAAGACCTTCAAGCCGATTGACTGCACTGAAACGACAATAAACTCATCTAATACAGATCACATATACTATCCGACAATGCGACACTGGAATAGGCAGTCATCAGGTCAAGACATGACATACTCGCAAACACGACACTAGAATGGGCGGCCATCAGTTCAAGACACGACATACGTAACTAAAATAGACCGTCATCAGTTCAAGACACGACATACTCTCACATATGACACTAGAATAGGCGTTCACCAGATCAAGACACGAAATACTCGCAAACATGATACCAGAATAAGCGATCATCAGCTCAAGGCACGGCATACTCGCGAATACGACCATAGAATAGGCGGTCATCAGTTCAAGACACTAAATACTCGCCAACACGACACCAGAATCGGCGGTTATCAGTTCAAGACAAGGCATACTCGCACATACGACACTAGAATAGGCGGTCATCAGTTCAAACACGAAATACTCCCAAACACGACACTAGAATAGGCAGTCATCAGTTCAAGACACGAAATACTTGCAAACACAATACTAGGAAAAGGTGGTAATCAGCTCAAGACACGACATACTCGCACATATGACACTAGAATTGGCGGTCATCAGTTCAAGTCACGGCAAACTCGCATGTACGATACTAGAATTGGCGGTCATCAGTTCAATACACGAAATACTCGCAAACACGTCACTAAAATATGTGGCCATCAGTTCAAGACACGACAAACTCGCAAACACGACACCAGAATAGGCGATCATCAGTTCAAGACACGGCATACTCGCGAACACGACACTAGACTAGGCGGTCATCAGTTCAAGACACGTAATACTCGCAAACACGACACTAGAATAGGCAGTCATCAGTGCAAGACAAGACATACTCGCACATACGACACTAGAATAGGCGTTTATCAGATCAAGACAAGAAATACTTGCAAACAGGACACTAGAATAGGCGGTCTCAGTTCAAGATACGGCAAACTCGCATATACGACACTAGAATTGGCGGTCATCAGTTCAAGACGTAATACTCGCAAACACGACACTAGAATAAGCGGTCATCAGATCAAGACACGGCAAACTCGCATATACGACACTAGAATTGGCGATCATCAGTTCAAGACACGTAATACTCGCAAACACGACACTAGAATATGCGGTCATCAGTTCAAGGCACGAAATTTTGCAAACACGACACTAGAATAGACGTTCATCAATTCAAGACACGGCAAACTCACAAACACAACACTAGAATAGTTGATCATCAGTTTAAGACACGGCATACTCGCAAACACGACACTAGAATAGGCGGTCATCAGTTCAAGACAAGACATACTCGCACATACGACACTAGAATAGGCGTTCACCAGACACGACATACTCGCACATATGACACTAGAAAAGGCTTTCACCAGATCACGACACGACATACTCGCATATATGACACTAGAATAGACTTTCACCAGATCAAGACACGAAATACTCGCAAACACGACACTAGAATAGGCGGTCATCAGTTCAAGATACGGCAAACTCGCATATAAGACACTAGAATTGGCGGTCATCAGTTCAAGACACATTCAAGACACGGCAAACTTGCATGTACGACACTAGAATTGGCGGTCATAATTTCAAGACACGAAATATTCGCAAACACGACAATAGAAAAGGCGGCCATCAGTTCAAGACACGAAATACTTGCAAACACAACACTAGAAAAGGCGGTCATCAGTTCAAGACACGGCATACTCGCGAACACGACACTAGAATAGTGTATATAATTACACTATACATATTTTTTATTAAACGATTACAAAATAAACACCGTTACCTACCATTTGTAAGCCTGAACACATTTACAATTTTGTTTAACTTTATGATTGCATTGCTTATATGATCACTAAAGGGATACTGAATTGAATCTAACCAAACGGTGTGTTAAGTTAGGTCTCACTACACAGTTGAATTTTGTTCTTTGTTCTATATAAAATAAGGTCTAGGATTTCCATGGTTAAAGAACAATTCCAAACAAATACTTTTTGTAATTTTTTTTTCATAGCAGGAATGTAAACCCACCTAAAAATGCACACAAACTGGTAGGTTGACCACGTTGTGTTTTTTTTAAAAGAGGGTGCAGTGGCACCCTGAGATTTTTATAAAAAGAAGTCCTCAAATGTTCATAAATACATGCATATGTTGAAATCCTTTTTTTAACACCAGTGATGTCTTATTGCAGTATATGCCATACCAACTTTTGCTCTACTCATCTGCAGCAAGAAATCACAACTACTATGAACCATATCGAAAATATTTTAAAACAAATTACAAAGGGCTTGTTTTTAAGCGTAAGAATCATGTTACCATGGCAAACAAGGGGCGTAACTGTGTAGTGAGACGTTAGATATTTGAAAATAATGGATTTTGTATAAACATGTACAATGTTTGTATAATTTTGCAATTATTAGGATCATTATGGTTAGGGTTAAGGGTTATGATTTAGGATTCAGGGTTTAGAACTCATATTCCGGAAAACAGGATTTTAGCCCTAACATATGTATAATTAAAATATGTTTCTATTTTGTTAAATAATCTGCATCACTATCCATTTAAGGTTAATTTGATTGTGCGAAAGATTATTGTAAAAATAGATAGACTTTGGAAAATAATTGATTCTTTTGTGTCATTAATCACCATTGGACAGATTATATCTCAAATGTATAGAAGTTTTAAAAAGATTTTTTTTTTCAAATTCAAGATTTCTTTATTTATAACTTTAACATATAATGTTGCTCATTACATACATATATTATACATACATTCAATATATGTATTTATCACGTGACACATTTAATGAAACAATTCGTAAATATTATCAAATATTTGTAACATATAGAGTAGCATCTGTACTTCTGTAGTTAATATTTCATAAAGAGGTTGGACTTATTTTAAATGAATTTCGTAAACAATTTACATTTAAATAGATATCTACACTTCCATAAATCATCTGTGTTAGATAATGTATATGTACACTCATATTTACACACACAAGGCCTTTAAAACAATGCTTTGTTAAAAGATTTCTAAAAACCTATATACTTTACATACGTAAATCAAATGCTGTATATATGCATTTTCCCAATTTTAAAAGTTCTGTAATTTGTTTAGATTTCATCAATTTAATAAATTTATAAACGCTGGGCCTTTTGTAATATTATGGTTTTATATACAGTTTGAGAGTATCGTTGTACAATGGACAGATAAGGATGATACTCGTCTTCCAAATCTTGTGTATTACATGAAGTGCAATATCTTCAGTTGTGGTCAATTATGTTCTGTTCATAACGACCAGTTTCAATTCTAAGGTTATGAGCTTGGCAAGTCTAGATATAATTCAAATTCAAAAATGAAGTTTGAAGTTACTTTATGAACATAACGATCTGGAATTGAATATGCTAGTGTACCATGTACCATGTTTGCAAAAATACATCAACAACTCTCTGTCTAAACACCATATGAAAATTATGTAAATCAGTATTTGCAGGGTTTCTCCAGACATAAGAAAAGCCATACTGATTCAATAGTGTTTTTATGTTCGCAGTCCAATTTTTTTACACCTTTTTGACAATCGCTAAGTATAGATTCGAAAAGATATTTTACCATTATATTACCCAACTTCACTAATTTACACCAATATTTTACCAAACGCACATATCGACTTATAAACAGTGGATATCTACCAAGTTCGCTATATATTCCCATATTACAAGTTGATGTTTTCACATGCAGCAGTTGTTTGGAAAATTTTAGATGCACCCTTTCAATTTCTTTGGATTTAGAGTACCCCAAAATTTCACATGCATAATTTAGAGTTGAACCTACAAATGGCATAAATTCATAATTAATTCTTTAGTGAAATTCATAGGAATAGATTAGATTTAAATCCATTAATATTAAGTTACATACACTATACACAGGCCTGGTCGCGGGGTTACAAAACAGTTTTTCGTGCTCCTCTGAAAAGTCGTACTTAATCACAAACTTGAAGAATACTATAAAATACAATTAATAGCGCAAATATTTGAGTCAGTCTTTGAGTTTCGAATTTAAATATATAAATAATTTGAGATAGAAAGTTAAAGGCGTATATACTTTTTTGTAATAATAAATCATTTCAAGTTTGCATCGAGCATGGATCAAACTTTAATGACCTCGGACCGTGGTCCTTATTATGCAACCCGGGTTACACATTAATGATACATGTACCATTTTATATTAACTGCAAGATGATTGTTCAACTAAAGACTAAATACAACCATGTTATAACAAATGATGAGTTTTGTTATTCTTTATATCGAGAGATAACACCTTATTTTGGATTTCTATAATTTGAATGGTGTAAGTAATGTCGCAGGAATGTGTGCTAGTGACTCGAGAGTGGTTCATATAAGCTCTGAGCTTTCACCGCAATCGAGCTAATGACTCGAGAGCGGTTCATATAAGCTCTGAGCTTTCATCGCAATCGAGCTAATGACTCGAGAGCGGTTCATGTAAGCTCTGAGCTTTCATCGCAATCGAGCTAATGACTCGAAAGCGGTTCATATTAGCTCTGAGATTTCATCGCAATCGAGCTAATGAGTCTAGAGCAGTTCATATAAGCCCTGAACTTTCATCGCTAAAAAATATTTTTTCCTTGTTTTGCCTTTTGTTGAATGAAGTAAGAAGAAATATGAACTTATATACACTATTTTTCTATTAGATTACAAACAATGGCCCTATGAGTAACGTGGTGTGTATTTAATGATCTACAAAATGTTGTCACAATGTTGTGTTACAACATACATCAAATTTATCTTATTAATCAATAATATTGTTAAAAGTTTTTGTTTTTTTTAAATTGTTGAATAAAATGTTTCAACTTATAAATTTGTGTAACATCTGTATAGCTAGTTGTAGCAGAGGTATCCGAGGTAAACAATGGTATGGTTGCAAGATTTAATGTGTAAGTAGTAATGTCAGATATCAAACGATGTATTGAACATTTGCTTGTTTTACAACAGATTCAAAATATTTTAAAAATGAGTGGATAAAATCCAGGGTAATATATACTATAATATATATATACTTACAATACGTATATAACATACATACAGGTGAAATAAAACAAGAAGTTATAGCCTTGGGATGGTCAGAAAAAAACAAAACAAGGTGGGATAATATCCAGGGTAATATACATTATAGAATACTTACAATATGAATATTACATACATACAGGTGAAAGAACACAAGGAGATACCGCATTTGGAACGGTCAGAAACAAAACTAGGCTGGATAATATCCAGGACAATATATATTATATATTACTTACAATACGAATACTACATACATACAGGTGATATAACACAAGGAGTTACCGCCTTGGAACGATCAGAAACAAAACAAGGTTGGATAATAGCCAGGGTAGTATATACTATAAAATACTTACAATACGAATATTACATACATACAGGTGAAAGAACACAAGGAGATACCGCATTTGGAACGGTCAGAAACAAAACTAGGCTGGATAATATCCAGGACAATATATATTATATATTACTTACAATACGAATACTACATACATACAGGTGAAATAACACAAGGAGTTACCGCCTTGGAACGATCAGAAACAAAACAAGGTTGGATAATGTCCAGGGTAGTATATACTATGAAATACTTACAATACGAATACTAACTACATACAGGTGAAATAACAAAAGGAGTTACCGCCTTGGAACGATCAGAAACAAAACAAGGTTGGATAATATCTAGGGTAGTATATACTATGAAATACTTACAATACGAATACTAACTACATACAGGTGAAATAACAAAAGGAGTTACCGCCTTGGAACGATCAGAAACAAAACAAGGTTGGATAAAAGCCAGGGTAATATATACTATGAAATACTTACAATACGAATAATACATACAAACAGGTGAAATAACAGAAGGAGTTACCGCCTCGGAACGATCAGAAACAAAACAAGGTTGGATAATATCCAGAACAATATATACTATGAAATACTTACAATACGAATAATACATATATACAGGTGAAATAACACAAGGAATTACCGCCTTGGAACGATCAGAAACAAAACAAGTTTGAATAATATACAGGGTAGTATATACTATGAAATACTTACAATACGAATAATACATACAAACAGGTGAAATAACAGAAGGAGTTACCGCCTTGGAACGATCAGAAACAAAACAAGGTTGGATAATATCTAGGGTAGTATATACTATGAAATACTTACAATACGAATACTAACTACATACAGGTGAAATAACAAAAGGAGTTACCGCCTTGGAACGATCAGAAACAAAACAAGGTTGGATAATAGCCAGGGTAATATATACTATGAAATACTTACAATACGAATAATACATACAAACAGGTGAAATAACAGAAGGAGTTACCGCCTCGGAACGATCAGAAACAAAACAAGGTTGGATAATATCCAGAACAATATATACTATGAAATACTTACAATACGAATATTACATACATACAGGTGAAATAACACAAGGAGTTACCGCCTTGGAACGATCAGAAACAAAACAAGGTTGGATAATGTCCAGGGTAGTATATACTATAAAATACTTACAATACGAATAATACATACAAACAGGTGAAATAACACAAGGAGTTACCGCCTTGGAACGGTCAGAAACAAAACAACGTTGGATAATATCTAGGGTGATATATACTATAAAATACTTACAATACGTGTACTACATAAATGATTGTTTAAAATACTTCATAATGCGTTTATAATTACACCATGGCGCTGTTTTTTATACTTTGTTTCTTGATTAGATCATATTTAAGTACTCTTTTAGACTGTGATATATAACCAGCTTTGGGGTATAACAGAGTCAAGAGTAACAGCGACTACTCAATCCTTAATTCTTCGTAAATATTGTTTTACTCTGTAACAGTGATCTTGACAATGTGATATAATTGATGTAACAGTCTCTTACAATTCGTATAGAATGACATGGTATATGTGTTAATGTTATGTTAAACTGTAAATATATATTTATACTATGATGAACTTAAAATATATATATATATATATATATATATATATATATATATATATATATATATATTAAAACATGGGGATTAGAAGGAATGCATACTGATCTGTCGAGTACGTTACACAAACAGATAATATGTCAATTATGAACTTATATCTTTTTTTTTAACATCGGTGAGAAACAAAATAGCGATTGCGTTGTGAACCGCTACTTAGCTATGATTGATCAATCGTTCTTGTGTAATCAAACAACCTATTATCATAGTCATTATTGAAACAACGTATATGAATATGTCGTTCCATTATCCTACAGAAATAATTGGTTTCAGTTGGTTTTATTCATCATTCAAGCGATAAAGTATACGTGGGTCAAATTTCCAACTAAATGTATTTTTATTAGGGAGAAGTAAACGCTGTTTGTAAAAGTAATAGCCGGAAAGTCAAGTTAAATTGTTAGTATGTTTGTAGTGTTTGCTTTTTAACAGTGTTTCAGTTATTAATTGGCGGCGTGGGCATCCATTTAGTGTTCCTATGATACGATAAGCGG
This sequence comes from Panopea generosa, assembly GCA_029582155.1. Taxonomy (NCBI): domain Eukaryota; kingdom Metazoa; phylum Mollusca; class Bivalvia; order Adapedonta; family Hiatellidae; genus Panopea; species Panopea generosa. Next base: position 49,009,959 of record CM055911.1, read on the forward strand.
TTAGCAAGTATCTATACATACATTATCTCTGCCAGTCACTGACCAATTTCCCGACGAATTCAGAGGTGGAAGATTGACGGCCGTTGAACAAAATGCATGACCAATTGATACAGACATTGTTTACGCGCGAATTTGGAACTCACGTGCCTCCAGATGCGTGCTGTTTGAGCTGGCCGGGGGTCGTATTCACCAACCATTTTGAGGATATTGTTAAACTTGAGCTTGAAAATCCAAATTTCAACCCTAGATGTCCAGATTACCATGAAAAATAGGATAATTGTGCGAGTGGTTTTGACTATGTATCAGGGGTCCCTACATGCTTGCAAATTTTGGTCTGAAAACGGGTCTCAAAGTGTTGTTTTTTTCAAATTCCATTTTTGAGCCATATTATCAAACTATTGTAAAGAATATTAACAGTTTTAGAATACAGTCAAACCTGTCTTAAGCAGCCAGAAAAGGGAATTTGCAACAATGGTCTTTCGATACAGGTTTTTGCTTAGTACATGTTAATTTACTTTGAAAGCACACAAATGGTAAATAGAAAATATGGTTGCTTAAGACAGGTGGCTGCTTAATGGCAAATGATTGTTAAATACAGTTAAACTTGTGTTAGTGGCCACCTCTATTAAGCAGCCACTTTTCTTAAGCCGCCACATTAGATATTTCCTTTTATTATGCTTGCAGTGCAAATTTACCTGTATTAAGCAACAACCTGTCTTAAAAGGCCATATTTGCTCATTCCCTTGACTGGCTGCTTAAGACAGGTTTCACTGTACATAAAAAACGGCTACTGACTTAGACAATATTTATATAGTATATTACAGTATATAGTATACTGCAAAAAAGAATCTTTTGATTTTTCGTACATATTGTTATAATGTTAATGCCATAAAGACAAATAAACGTGTAAAATGACCTACATAGTTTCAGGTGAACGCGTTAGCGTCAATTAAACAAATTGTTACCAGCAATTGTGCCTTAGACAAAATAGACAGCGTGAAGGTCGTTTTCCACGTGCATGCACGTACACGTAAGTTTCTTGATTACCGAATGAGATTTTCAGTCTGATTTTATAGACTTTATTGTCAATTAGAAAAAAAACCATCGAATTTTGTTCAGTTTTCCTAGTTTATAATAACCCCAAAAACTGCACACAGTTTGCGTGAACGTAAAATTGCTGAAGAAAAAAAGAACCTTCCACTATGACTAAGTGCAGCCGTAATTTTTGATTTCGATCCCCTATTATATAAAATCAATCCTTTGAAACAAGATATTACAACAAAGACAAATCACACTTGAAGTGTACCTGGGTAGACCCAGTGCTGAACATATGTAGAGAACGTATCTTACCACACATAGCTGAGGCAGAGGTAATTTTATGGCTGGTGCAAAGTAAATTTATGTATGATTAATATATACATATATATGTAAGGAAATAGATATTTGTGTTGTATGGTGTTTAGCTATATCACGACGGTGTATACTTCTAAGCACTGCCACACTGGAGTATCATGCCGAAGACACATGTTATGATACCCCACCCAGTCACATTATATTGACACCCGCCCGACCAGGCATAGAGACTGAGCGCTAAACGAGGAAGCTTCTAGTACTATTTTGCATGTTTTTGGTATGACCCGAGGATCTAATACAGGGCCTTCCGCTTGCTAGGCGGATGCTCTACCCCTAGACCACCGCTACGTTGTCTAAGGAAATAGAGATTATATCAGATTTTTCGTCTCACTACACAGTTCTGCTCCTTTTTATTCACGGTAACATAATTCTTGCGCTTTAAAAAAAAGTTCTTTGTAATATACTGCAATAAGTCATCACTTGTTTAAAAAGGTAACTTTATAGGATTTTAGCAAACGCTTGTATTTATGAGCATTTGAAGTCTTGTTTTTAAAAAAACTGGAGTGTCATTGCACTGTCTTTACGAACAACCTACAAGTAAGTGTACATTTTGATGTGCGAATACATTCAGGGTTTTTCAATGTGGAAATCCTAGACCTTATTGAAAATAGACGAAAGAACAAAATTCAACTGTGTAATGAGATCTGTAAGCTTCCTCTTTTTATCTCATTTTGTCTTGTTAATTAGTTTGAAATAACTGTGGGATTATGTATTATTACATTGGCGACATGTGAATAATCATTGATGACATGAAAATAAGCATTAGTAACATGTGAATAAGTATTGGCGACATGTGAATTGGCATTGGCGATATGTGAATAAGTATTGGCAACACGTGAATAGGCATTTAATACACGTGAATAAGCATTGGCGACACGTGAATAAGCACTAGCGACATTTGAATAAGAATAGGCGACACGTGAATAAACATTGGTGACATGTGAATAAGTATTGGCGATATGTGAATAAATATTGGTGACATGTAAATAAACATTGGCGACACGTGAATAAGTATTGGCGACACGTGAAAAGGCATTTGCGACACGTGAATAAACATTGGCGACATGTGAATAAGTATTGGCGACATGTGGATAGATATTGGTGACACATGAATAAGCATTGGTGACATGTTAATAAATATTAGTGACATGTGAATAAGCATTGGTGACATTTGAATAAATATTTGTGACATGTGAATAAGCATTAGCGACATTTGAATAAGAATAGGCGACACGTGAATAAACATTGGTGACATGTGAATAAGTATTGGCGATATGTGAATAAATATTGATGACATGTAAATAAACATTGGCGACACGTGAATAAGTATTGGCGACACGTGAATAGGCATTGGTGACACGTGAATAAACATTGGCGACATGTGAATAAGTATTGGCGACATGTGGATAGGTATTGGTGACATATGAATAAGCATTGGTGACATGTTAATAACTATTGGTGACATGATAATAAGCATTGGTGACATGTGAATAAATATTTGTGACATGTGAATAAGCATTGGCGACATGTGAATAAGTATTTGCGACACGTGGATAAACATTGGCGACATGTGAATAAGTATTGGCGACATGTGAATAGGTATAGGTGACATGTGAATAAACATTGGCGACACGTGAAGAAGTGATGGTGAAACTAAATACTTCTGGCCTAACGTACACATACACCTCATATTCAGACATTCATAGACAGCGTGTATTAAATGGTGACATTAACAACTTGGAATGTATAAATCGCTAATAAAAACAGAAATTATCAGTAATAGTTTCCAATTATGGTTTATGAACGTTAATTACACGCTAGAATGGTAACTACATAATAAACATTTCTACCATCCCACAGCAAATACTCATACTCCGTATAAATATATGCACGGTAGTTTAACAGCAAATAGAAATGATTTTGCTATTCATTTTGCGTCTTTCTGCATTCAAGTTATGGCCGAGTGTTACAGCATCGGATCCGAGATCGGAGGTTCGTGGGTTCGATCCTTCGCCACGGCTATGTCCTTGAGCAAAACACTTCATCTGCATATTTATTACTGCTTCTACCTAGGAAGACTTTGAGTTGTAAGAGCTCGTGTCAGAATTGATGTAAAAGAAATAAGTTAAAACAGGTACAGCATTTTTTCAATATTGGGTGTACTTAGGGTTAGAGTTAGTGCTAGTTTTAAGTTGAATGATGTTGTTGCTATTGTTGTTGTTGTTGTTGTATGGTGTTTAGCGTCGCTTTTAACAATTTTTCAGTCATACCGCGACGGTGTCTACTTGAGACAGTATTCTAAGCGTTGTCACACTGGAGTATCATGCCACAGACACATGGTATGATACCCCACCCAGTCATATTATACTGACACCGGGCCGACCAGACCTAGAACTCTCCTCTAAATGCTGAGCGTCAAGCGAGGAAGCTTCTATTACCATTTTAGTAAGTATTTGGTATGACACAGCCGAGGATTAAACGCACGACCTTCTGCTTGCGAGGCGGACGCTCTACCACCAGACCACACCCATATACATGTCACCATAATATTTCGTGACTGAAATTTAAAAAAAAACATAGCTGAAGGCTACCTAATGAAACAAAATGCTTAATATAACGTATTAAAATGCAACGTGTTTCGAATATATTCGCATGTTTCAGTCAGGTATTTTTGTTTTTATAAATACAATTTGAGAATTTTGAATAGTTTATTACATAACATTTGCAATTCATAAAATGACAAACAATTCTTAGAATTGGGATTTAGGAAAAGACTAATTAGCTTCAAGGACTTATATAGAAGGATAGGATGTTGATAGAATAACATGCAAAGAATAAGTAATTTGGCAAATTAATCCTTCAAATTTCACAGGAACCTGGTTTCTTTTACATAATATGTAAGGTGTATGTAACATTAAATGTTGTATAATATCTTAACACGAAAACTGATCTTGAATTTAAAATATTGCAGTTTAGAATAAAATTTCAAGTACTTTCCTTGATTTTAGTTGAAGTTTACAGATTTTGTGATCATAATTACTTCAACAACTTTAAACACACTTTGCTGGCAATGGACTCGTTTTGTAGACACATCCACTGTTCAAAGAATGAATTTTGATTTCTATTTCTTAGTTGAATAGAAGTTAGGATATTTGAAAACGAGATTTCGCGAGAATTTGCGTGAATACGCGAGCGTTCATGAATCTCAATCAGTTGCTTTTCCTTCTCTATATAAGTTATTGTAAGCTTGTATGAATCCAGTTCCCGTGAATTGCTAATGGTTTACAATAGCGAGTGGCGACCTATAAAGCATGTATGTTATTTGAAAATATTTATTGTTTAACCTTAGAGTTTGTCCGCTGAACTAGTTATTCCGTATACGAACCAGTACAGCGTTTTTTTATGTACACGTCTCGTACAAACTATAGTTTAAACTTATTGTTTTACTTCGATTGTCAAACAAGTTCTTACAACTGAAAAACATGACATATCTTTCACTTATAATATGTTCAGTATAAATGTATCGTAATATACCCAGCAAATACTTGTCTTACTTTAGAGTTGATAAGTAAAGTTATGTCAGGTCTAAAAAAGCTACAAATGTGTAGATCTATTTAAGAAAATTCTAATAGTGTAAAAATGGATAATTGTATAAAATGTAGTGTGAGTTATAGATTTTAACGACTTAAAATGTTAGAAATATCAGAAAAACTCAATTAATGCCTGCCAGGAAAAAATATTTTTTTTCGTGAGGCCTGATCCTCAACATCCTCTAGCAAAGTTAGGATTGTGCCTCCTGTAAAACCAAACTTTGGCTACGGCCCTGTTTTTAGCATATAATGAAGCGCCATATCATATCATAAAGGAAGTCGCCTCAAAACAGACTCAGCGAAAATTCAGACATGGCCGAGTAAACCAAGACTGCGACCAGACACGGCATTATACTACCAGGGGCGTAGCTGTCATACGTTGGGTGTGTAGGCACGGGCAGTGTAGGATGTCTGGTGGCATGCTCTCCACATACAATTTTTTAAATATGAACTTGAAATGGTGGCTTCTGGTGCATTTTAAAACATATTTACAGCTATAACTCATGGTTCATATGATGACTGAGCAAAATATACGTTCATATACAAAAAATACACAGAAACTTATTTTCCATCATTATCAAACACAATAAACACAACTTCTCGCCTCATTTAACCCTAAGACATATCCCGAAATCACTTTTTATTGCTTTTTTGGCGTTTTTATATATTTCAGTTTTCGGAGAAAAGTTTAGGTCTGGGCTTACACGGCCTTAAGGCAGCTACGCCTCTGACTACATTCCTTTCAACACACATACATTATGTTGTTGTTGTTGTTCTTGCTGTATGGTGTTTAGCGTTGCTTTAAACAACTTTTCAGTTATATTGCGGCGGTTTCTACTTGATACAGTATTCTGAGCGCTGCCACACTGGATATTATGCCAAAAGATAATTTTTATGATACACCGCCCAGCCACATTATACTGACACCGGACCGACAAAACCTAGAAATATCCTTTAAATGCTGAGCGCCAAGTGGGTGGGAAAGCTTTAAGTACCATTTTCCAAGTATTTATTATAACCTGACAGGGGAACGAAATCATAAACTTTCGCATGCGAGGCAAACGCTCTAACACTAGACCACACTGCGGTGTACCCACATATGAAGCGGGCGGTAGTGTAGTGGATAGTGTGCCTGAGGTTGCGTTTTAAATCCACTATTTGATTCGACGCATCTCAAAAGACAACACAGAGTTCTGGTTCTACACAGGAAGCGGACATATAAGATGAGAGCTTTTATCGCAATTAAGACATATAAGATCTGAGCTTTTATCGCGATTAAGACATATAAGATGTGAGATTTTATTGCGATAAAGACATATAAGATCTAAGCTTTTATCGCGATTAAGACATATACGATCTGAGCTTTTATCGCAATCAAGCTGACACAGATTACTAGTATAAACTAACAAATGCACAGTTAATTGCATCTTGTATGCATAACCAAACATTTTTATCGTAATGACTGTTGTCGTGTATATGCGTTAACAACGTGTTTATTGCGTGTCAATGTTGTTATTGTTGTATGGTGTTTAGCGTCGCTTTTAACAATTTTTCAGTCATATTGCGACGGTTTCTACTTGAGACGGTATTCTGAGCACTGTCACACTGGAGTATCATGCTGCAGACACATGGTATGATACCCATTCCCAGTCACATTATACTGACACCGGGCCAACCAGACCTAGAACTCTCCTCTAAATGGCGAGCGTCAGACGAGGAAGCTTCTAGTACCATTTTAGTAAGTCTTTGGTATGACCCGGTCGGAGATTGAACCCATGACTTTCCTCATGCGAGGCGGATGCTCTACCACTAGGCCACGCTGCGGTCTTATTGTGTGTCAAAAACGTGATAACTATTAACAAATAACGATAGCGTAATAACACATGTAAATGAAAAAGAAAATATTAACATATAACTCATATTCTTCATGCAACCTTTCTTTGTTTTAAAAAGCATAGATAATTAAACCTGTCTTAAGCAGTAAATCATGGGAAGGATCAAAAGCGGCCTTTTAAGACAGGTTGTTGTTTAATACAGGTTACTTCGCTCTGAAAGCATATACATTGAAAATAACAAATGTGACTGCAGTCAAAACTGTATAATCTATTCTTTCGGACCATATTGACATGTATTAAGCAACAACCTGTCTTAAAAGGTCAATTTTGCTCCTTCCATTGACTGGCTGTTTAGAAACGTTTGTACCATAGATAATTATATCGTTTTTTGTAAAACCATCTCTTTTTTTATACACTCCTTGATTTCATAATCGATCACCTGAATTTATTGATATCTCGGCAACACTAGATTTTAAAATTCCATATTTTAATCTAAAATCTAATTAAGCAACTGATTGTGCATATTTTCCTAAAATGTTCTTTTAATTCATAAAGCCATAAACAAGTACCAACTTTTCGAAATGTACCTCTTGTGTTAAATCAATATGAACAATTATATCAGTATAATGTATGTACACTATTGGCAGCGATTCGACATCATTGAATGTAATCTTTGCAAGTATCTTTGGACAATGTTATCATTCCATGCCTGGTTAACGTTCTGATACAAATGCATCAAGATATATGGTTGTGATAGTTGGCTTGTTTTGTTTATGCAAAACCTACACATATTCATCTGGTTAATGAGGTCGAGATCTATAGCCCTGGGGTGCATTTCACAAAAAAACTTACGACAAAACTCGCCGTAAACGCAAACCAATAATTATTCATAATATTTTTAATATTCATCCAAATGAACCCAAATTTGGTCCATATCATGCAGAAACTTAAATATTTTCTGGAATTACAATCATTTTAAGCCTCGAACTAAATTTGAACATACAACGAAGGAATTGTCAATCTGACTTACGGCAACTTTTATCGTAAGTTGTTTCCTGAAATGGAGCCCTCGATCGCTGCAAATGAAGGACATACGTGACACTGATATAATGTGACTGAAATAATGAGAATTTGACTTTGAAAAGTTGTCATATCTCTGTCTGAAAATGACATTTTCTGAAAATATGTCCAATGTTTTGTTCATTAGATAGTAGATTAAGATATACAATTAACAGACGCGTGTTGGCGAAATATCAATGAATCCAAGTGACCAATTGAACGATGATTCGGATGTGATATTACACTAGGTAAATATTTAACATATGCCATTGGTTTATTACACTCCTGCACCGTAAAGTATTGATAAATAGAGAATACCATATTTTTTACTGATATTATCAACTTTATCAGGTGAGACTTAGAAAAAAACCCAGGACGAGGCTTTGCCGAGTTCTTGCTTTTTTTTGTGCCGAACCTGATAATGTTGATATTATCATGTTAATATTTATAATTCGTTTTATTCATTTTAAGTAGGATTAAAAGTAGTTCCATTATGGTCAAAATGTATAATTACACATAATTATGTCATTTGCTTGATATACTTACATTGACGTGATAAACCTATGTTTATCAGTTAGGCAGTTTATCAACATAAATGAATGCATTGACATGATGAAACAAAAGTTTTCTCCTCAAACGTGAGCTCTAGAGAAAATATGTGCTGTTTAACAGTATCAATTTGAAATTATTTCACTTGGCCTCTTTTGTAAATCTCACTCGTGGCGTATTTGGAAAATGTATAGTTGCAAATATTTATAAAATGCTCATGTCGGTCCTTTAAAACTCGTATATATTGAAACAGATTTAACCGAAATAGTATCAATCGTACGGATCATTTGACAAATACGTAAGTATTTATTATTATTATAAAACTCATTTCACTTTTTATTAATTGTTTTCGTGGCAACGTCCGTTGAGTATTATGTCATCAGTTAGTTATATATTTTCCCATTTATGAATGTGTTAAATCAAATAATTCAGAACAATGTTTTATTTATATTCTTATATATATTTTTTTTTTAATTAAGTTTATTTTTTTTTTACAATACACAAACATAATACATACATTCAATAAATGATCAAATGATATCTTAGTAACAGAATAATAAAATACATGTTTATAATACATTTATGCATCCCAAAAAAAGTTTTTGATCATAGAGATGAGTGTAAATATAGAATGAAAGGTGGATAGAAAGGAAAAGAAGAAAAAAAAAGAGAAAAGAATTAGAGACAGAATCTATCCTACTATTTGAATACATGCGCTGTTGTGTATATTTTTTTCCCTTTTGTCTATGAACCAATAACACAGTGGGTCAATGGACAAAAATGGATTCAGAATTATCAAAATCTTTCCATTTTTCGTTGTGGACATCTAATTTATCCTTTTTAAGAGCTATGATTTTTTCTATCTCTATTCTTTTTTGTAGATATTGTAAAAAGCATTTGTAGTTTGGGATGGTTTTGTTATATTTATTAGAGAATATGAAATATTTTGCTATAATTAATATAAAGTTAACAATTTTATAATCTTTTTTTTTTAGTTTTGTGATACCAAGCGAAACGCTTTTGTAATCCAGAGTTAACGGAAGGCCTTTTGCTCTCAAAAGATTTTCGATTCTATTCCAGAAGTTTCGACTTACTGGACATTCCCAAAATAAATGAATAATTGTTTCCTCGTGCATATTACAAAAATCACATATACTAGAATTTACTATTTTACATTTTAATAAGAAACGGTTTGAAGGTAGAATTTTCATTAAATATTTATACTGCAAAATACCTTAACTGTGTATCAATTGTGCAATTTATTGCTATATTATACGTTTTCTTCCAATTTATTTCGGAGAATATAGCTTCCCATTTTTTCTGAGGTTTTATTTCTATACTTATCCCTTCTTTTTGAATTTGCTTCGAATACAAAATGTTATTTTTTGTTTTATTGTCATTAATTGTATTTATGAGAAATTGTGGATTATTATTTGCATTTATATTTTCATCCTTAAGCTTATTTTTCCACTGCGCAGGTAAACTATTAATTAGAATGTGATATTTAAAGAAGTCAGTATTTTCAATATTGAAATACAATTTAAAATCATGAAACGATAGAAAAGATTTTTTTCTATAGTCATAAATGTGTTCTATAAATGTTACACCTTTATCAAACCAATTTTTATAAAACAACATTTTCCCGTGATTTTTAATGCAGGAATTATTCCATATTATCTGTTTTGAAATAGTTTCAGTTTTGTGATCAATTTCCGAATAATTTAATTTTGTCCATGATTGTAATATTTCTCGCAAAAAATTAGATTTAATGTGCATGTTTTTTACATCCGAATGTTTTATATTCATTTTAAAGACTAATTCCCCTCCTAAATCTTCCAATTCTTTTATGTATACTTCTTTCCATTGTCCTTTATTTTCTTTATCTAAAATTCTTTTTATCCATTTCATTTTTAAAGAATTTATGTAAGCATCTATTTCTGTCATCTTTAACCCTCCTTTTGAATAGTCTTGTATTATGATTTTTCTATTTATTTTCTCTGGTTTCCCATCCCATAGAAATTTAAACATGGTATCTTTAATTGTTTTGATAATATCTTTTGGGGGAAATTCAAGTATTGTTAAGGGATAAATGAGTTTTGGCAGTGCAAATGTTTTTAATACTGAAATTTTTCCAATAAGGGTTAAATCATGCCTTTTCCAATTATTCATACATTTATAAAATTGTTCAAGTTTTGGAATTAAGTTATTTTTTAAAATATCGTGTTTGTTATTTGTAATAACCATCCCTAACGTAGAAGCTTTATCAGAAGTCCAGTTAAAATTCTTTTCTTTATTACAAGAGAAATCGGTATTTTTAAGTGATCCACAACGCAATATAGTAGTTTTTTTTCTTGTTTAGTTTTAGACCAGATAATATGCCAAAATGTTCAATATTTCTTATTAATGATTCCATTGATGTTCTTGACCCATCTGTAATAAATGTAGCGTCGTCTGCAAACATAGTGTTTTTTATTTCATTTGTTTCCATTTTAATACCTTTTATTTCTTTATCTTTGTTTATAATATAGGATAAAATTTCGATTGCCGTGATAAATAAATAGGGTGAAAGTGGGCATCCTTGACGTACACCTCTTTCTATCTTGAAGAATTCCGACATATGTCCATTGTTATAAATACAACTTTGACTATCATTATAGAATAATGTTATCCACTGTATAAAAGAATTACCAAAATTAAAAGCTGCTAAAGTTTTTTTCATAAAATCATGATCTAAGCTATCAAACGCTTTTTCAAAATCTGCAAAAACCAGACATGCCGGAATATTTGTTTCATTAGTAAAATCTATTACATCAAAGAGTAAACGAATATTTTCTCCTATATACTTATTTTTTAGGAAACCTGTTTGACAATTACTTATAATAGTTGGTAGTACATTTTTCATTCTATTAGCTATCGCTTTTGTCGCTATTTTATAGTCAATATTCAACAGTGTAATAGGTCTCCAGTTGTTTAGATTTGTTAGTTCTTTATCTTTCTTTGGTAAAAGAGAAATTAGCCCTTGTTTTTGGAGTTGTGTTAGATGACTTGTTTCAAATGATAAATTTATTGAGTCTAAGAAAAATGATTTAATATCATTCCAAAATATTTTATAAAACTCTGTGGTAAGTCCATCAGATCCCGGGCTTTTATTATTGTTCATTTCTGTTAAGGCTGCAGTGCATTCATATGACGTTAATTTTCCTTCACATGTATATTTTTGATTATCTGTTAACTTTTTTAAAATCCCCATTATTAAAAAAATCATTGCTATCTATAACATTTTTATTTTTCTTATCAATCTTTTCATAAAAAGATTTTGTTTCTGATAAAATTTCTGGTGTTTTGGTAATTTCTATGTCGTTCTTGATAAGCTTGGATATATTTTTATTTTCAGCATTCTTTTTTTCTAGATTTGAGAAGTACTTTGTATTTTTTTCTGCTCCTTCAATCCATTCTGCTTTTGCTCTGATTAAAATGCCATTTGTTCGTTTTTTATTAATGTTTGATAACTCTTGTTTACATTCATTTATTTTTTCTAAAAGTTCGTTATTGTTTGTATCATTTAATAAATCCATTTCCAATTTGTCGATATCTTTTGTAAGATTATTTTCTATCTCAATACTATCTTTCTTTAATTTAGTGGAGTATTTTATTGTTTCGTTTCTTATTGATCCTTTTATAATTTCCCATTTTGTATTTGCATTTGCTTCTTTATTTATTTCAGCTTTATATTTAATACTATCTCGGATTTTTTTGGTAGTTGTTATCTAAAAGAATGCTATTATTGATTTTGAAATAACCCGGACTTCTTTGTTCATTTAAAGGACTAAACGTGAAATATACTAGTGAGTGATCTGATTCCTGAGGAAATTTTACATTTTGTTGTTTTGTTTATTATGTTTGATGACGTTAAAAAATAATCAAGCCTACAAAATATTGGCGGTTTATGATTTGAATGCCATGTATAACGATTCGAGTTTGTATTAAAAACTCTCCAAATATCATTTAAATCATATTCATTTATTAAAGCATTTATTTTTTCTCTGTTTTTTTTGTTAGTGTTTGTTCGTCCATTTTTCTTATCTTTTTCATTATCAATTATGGTATTGAAATCGCCCCCTATTATAAGTGTCTGATTCTCATATTGTTTAATTATATCTTCTAAACTTAAAAAAAATTCTGTGTCGTCATTATTTGGTCCGTAAATATTAATTAAAACTATTTCCATTTCATTAATGTGAATTTTTAAAACTTGCATTCGCCCAGAAATAACTTCCTTGTATTCTAAAACAGTGAAAACTATCTTAGAACTAAATACGATACCTATACCAGTACTGTTTGAACTATTGCCACTAAAGTAAGCATTGCTTCCCCATTCTTGTTTCCATTTGTCCATAAATTCTTCTTTATAATGTAGTTCTTGCAAAAAACATATGTCATATTTATTATGCTTTAACCATTCGAAAATCTGACGTCTTTTCCTATATTCACCTGCACCATTCACGTTAAAGGTGCAAACTTTTATATCCATAGCCATTTATACATGAGCAGGAAGAGAAAGCGGTTCACAACAGCACTATGTGCATTTCTGCAGCATTCAAACAGTAGGAACAGATAAGTCGAGTAAAGGAGTAGGTCAACAAGTAAAGAGAATAGCGTCATATATAGTTTTAGTGTGAATAAGATTAACATATTTTTACAGAGATAAAACTATAATTACAGTTAAGCCTTTTCCATAACAGTTACTTTTTTTTTATCCACGTATAATTTTAGTCCGACATTTGCAATAATGTTTTTAAAATAATTTATTACTTTTTTTTTTTTAAATCCTTTAAAATTATTTTCATATTGTATAATTATTTAATTGTGTATATAACACCTTTTCCCATTTAAGATAATCATTTAGGTTCCAACTCCATGTCTGTATTAATACGTATACAAATAAATATGTAAACATTTTAAAGAACAACGTACAACAAAGTTGTGTTACTAACAAAAATCCCTCTACATTCGTATAGAGTCTTGGACTAAAACATTTTAAAAGACTTCATACTTTTTTCAGTAACAAAATTTTATCAAAAGAACCCAGCATATGTCATATGTTTTTTCCACATAACAAAAGGTACATCAAAAAGTTATTCTGTTTAGAAACCGTAGTATATAAACCATATCATATTTTACATATGTTTATACTGTCACATAACATCAAAAAGTATACCCACATAACAAGATGTTTGTACATATGTGAATATACATTATTATATTGATATTCACATTTTACCTTGCCTACATTTACCAATATTTTCTCCTTTGTTATTTTAAATGTCTAATAGTTAAACAGAATCATATAATTACTTATGTTTGTATTGTATAGTAGCTCCATCTTCTTTTATGGTAAAGTCATGTGCTTATACATTTTAAAAGCTGTATCAATAACCTGTTTCATATTTTTACACATACCAAAAAAAAAAATTCTCCTTTTTTTGAATACATGTATCAGCACATACATGTATACCCACTTAACAAATTATTTTCTACACATAGGGTATTATATTAATAATCATATTTAATCTTTACTTTCACATATTAACAAAAGTGTCCCCTTTCATTTTTTAAATGTCTAATAGATACACCTTATCCTGTTTTTACTTATGTTTATATTGTCACATACCTGTTTTAAAACCCTAACAGATGAAACCGTACCATATTTTACATATGTTTTCATTGTCATATATTATCAACACATATAACTACATAACTAAAGTCTTATTACACATGTGTGACTATACATTATTGTATTGATAGTCATACTTTATCTTGCTAACACTCATATACACACGTAATTATATTTTAATATTTTGATAGTCACATTCCATCTTTGCTGATACATAACAAAATACTTTTTATTTCAAAGAACCATTGTTAATCTGTATTACATAATATAAAACCATGTACACATGTAACCATAATTTTACCACGCACCCGTAAATGTACATTAATTACCTGGTCGTCATATCATTACGTTACAAAATCATAATTATTCTGTTTTTTGTAATTATTATGTTACAAAATCATAATTATTTTTTTTTTGTACTTACTCAGTAGTTAGGCCGTACCTGTGTATTTCAATCACATAATCGGCTAAAACATATTCTTATATATGCGTGGATATAAAAATAAATTATTTTCAATTAAAAAATTTACATGAGTAATTTCTGCATACATACACGTGTGTTTTAGTTTTGGAATTATTATGTTTTAATTAAGTTATGAGAATATTACTACTATTTCTACTGATACTACAAACAATAACAAAAATTACTATAACTATTACTACTTCTACTTATCCAACTGATCATATGAAAATGAAAATGAAAATGAAAATGTAAATGAAAATGAAAATGAAAATGAAAATGAAAATGAAAATGATAATGATAATGAAAATGATAATGATAATAATAATGATAATAATAACAATGGTGATAATATTATTAATAATATAATAATAATTTCTTTTCATTTCTAATATATAGGTCCTAAAAACTAAATAGTATAATAAACAACTTTTTTTTAATTACTTGTATATGATAAAAAGAATCTTACATTTAGCTTATACATATATTTTGCCAACTCGTTTAATAAATCAAATTTTAAAGAATTATCATCAACTATTTATTGTTTGTACTATTATTATAGATTGAAGGATGCTTTTGAAACGGAACATTCGTACATTAAAAATCGTAGTCATGAGTTTAAAAAATATATAGAATAATACATTTTTATTTCGTAATATAATACATTGTACAACATAATTTAAAATATGTCATTATGATCCGTGGTCAGAAAACATTTTAGATAATTGTTTTTACAAAAATACATTAAATGACGGATATAATTACTGACTTCAAACATAAAGATTGGGTTGTATCATATATTGTCATTTGAGCATAAAAACGAGGTAACTGGCATTTTTTCAGAAAATCTTTTTTTTTTTGCATTTTATGATAAAAATATTGATGTACATGTCCTGAAAAAATATCCATTTTTAAATGATGATTATTGGAAATCGCAAAAATGGCATATTCTATGCCATATATTTATTGAGTGGAAAAACGGACAAAGTGCACTTATTCCGTTTTTGTACTAAAATATAAGTCATAGTGCTTAAAAAATTGAGTGCAAAAACGAGACAACTGATAGTATTGGTCATATTTTGACCATGATAATTTACATTATAACATCATCATAATTTATTGTGACATGATCATAATTCATTATGACATCATTAATGTATTTACGAATTCCAGTAAATTACAGACCACTTGCCTTTAAGAAATTTTCCATTGTACTACAATTGTCTAAAGGAAAAAAAATATAACAGCATCCATAAAGGTAAGATTGGTTTATTGATTAATTTTTTCCCACTTAATAGCAAATTTTATCAGAGCATTGATTATTTCCATAGAATTTATCTTAAATGTTATTGTTTCAGAGTGCTTCTAGTTTCACCAACCTATTACCCTCTATGGCATTGTACCGATGTATTGTGCGACTAATGGTGTACGGAAGTGTATGTGTTTTGTGTACCAATAATTACATTGTGCATGATAAGTGTGACTGTACACGAGTGGGATATGAAGATGGCTATTGTGATTCCGATTTTGGTAAATCCTTCACTTAATAGTTTACCTTAAAGGCACAGTACCAGTGACAAAATATTTTACTCTATATAATAAAATCTTATTGCCATCATGTACTATACTATGAATGAAATAATTATTAAAATGGATGAAAAACCATATCAATGTCATTAATAAATAAATCCGAATGGTTTTGTATTTAAAATCCCTCAATACTGGACAAAAAGGTAATTCATCGGAGCGGAAAAATTGAAACGAAATCATCATTCTACAAAAAGAAATAAAAAACAACACGTACTGCTTGACGACCTTTACCTCGTCATAAGATAAAACAAATGCCACAATATAAAGCCGATTTGGCGTATCAATTTGAATAAAAATTAAATCACGTGACTCATTTGATACGTCACAAAATATTTTTCAGTTAAATGTGTCAATTTAGTAAGTCCTTTTCAATATATTATATTGGCATGTGTAAATATAATATATATTTATGGTAATAGAGCATCAGTGAGCATATAATGTATATTGGCATGATATATTTGGATTTTCCCAAATTTTAAAATTTTGAAAGTCCTCATATACTTCCTTTGAAACTGCTTTTATTCATTTCTAATTTCAATTAATTTCCAAATTTATTCGTTTTTTTATAACAACAATTAGTTTATTAGTTATTATCATTTCATTTTTTTTATTCATAACCTTTTAAAGTCAATGGAATTTTTCTCAAATCATGTTTATTTGATACTGATGGTTTTATATCTAAATCACAATAAATACATTTGTATTCCGAGTAGCATTCTTAATTAGTTTACATTCGTCGTATGTCATGTTTATATTTACGTCATAATTATTTCACAATAAGTACATTTGTATTCCGTGTACTATTCGTAATTAGTTTACACTCGTCGTATAACATGTTTATATTTACGTCATATTTAATTCACAATTAGTACATTTGTATTCCGTGTACTATTCGTTATTAGTTCACATTCGTCGTATATCATGTTTATATTTATGTCATATTTAATTCACAGTAAGTACATTTGTATTCCGTGTACCATTCGTATTTAGTTTACATTTGTCGTATATCATTTCTATATTTACGTCATATTTAATTCACAATAAGTACATTTGTATTCCGTGTACCATTCGTAATTAGTTTACATTCGTCGTATATCATGTTCATATTAACGTCATATTTAATTCACAATAAGTATATGTGTATGCCGTGTACCGTTCGTAATAAGTTGACATTCGTCGTATTTCATGTTTATATTTACGTCATATTTAATTCACAATAAGTACATTTGTATTTCGTGTACCATTCGTAATTAGTTTGCATTCGTCGTACATCATTTTTATATTTACGTCATATTTAATTCACAATAAGTACATTTGTATTCCATGTACCATTTGTATTAGTTTGCATTCGTCGTATATCAGATTTTTAATTTTGTCATAGTTAATTCATACCCATTTTTTTTCCCTTTCATAATCATCTCATCTCGATGTCATATTCGATAGTTATAGTAATTTGAAACAAAACCGCATTTTTACCAAAAAGTGCCTAGTGATATAAACTGTTGCTGTTTGTTTTTAACTTATTTATTTACCTCGATTGTCAAACAAGTTCAAATCACGCTCGATGTATTCCTGGGTAGAACCAGTTTTAAGCATATGTGAACAAACTATTTTGAATTATGGGACAACATTGGGTTTTAATAATTGGTTTAAACATATTTATTCATTCAAATGTACATATATTAAAAAATTCTGTACTTTTGTTATAATGATTTGATGTAATTCAAAAATTCTATACTTTCGTTATAATGCTTTGTTGTAAAAAGAAGTGCTTTGTTATATATAAAGCGACACATCCAGTTTTTATGTATTTTCAAATCAATAAAAACTGATATAATTGTAATATTTAGTATGAATTGTGACTTTCTGGATCATGTCTGGTGCAAACAACGTTGTACATCGTCAAAAACATTAATTAGTATTTAAACTGACTATTGCCGTCGATTATTGAAATAGACATGACCTTCGGAATAAAATTTAGTGATTATGTCATTAAATGGTCGGAATTTCCGGACATCATTGATTAAATGGTTCAATTTCAGTTGATATATCGTCGCTGCGAAGTCAAATCCTCGTAACTCTTTATTTTGAAATTATACAGGAGAGACAAAAAATTGTCTGTTTTTTCAACCTTTTAGATTTGATGTATCAAACTTCGTATTTTAATGTGTTTTTAACTTTCGAATCTAAATTTAATCTTTAGTTAATCCTAAATATGTGTCTTCAAACACAATTTTCACTTACGACATTTTGTTGCCAAAATAAAAACAAAAAGTTAAGGATACGAGGTTTTGATCCCTAACATGTAATATGAAGAACATTGTTTTAAGCATCAGAAAACGGTTTTTCTTTCTTCAAAAAAAAAATTTTTTCCTCTGTTATATCTTATACCAATGCTGTTTATTGTACTGCATTCCTCAATTTACATTTTATACATTTGAACATTAGTTTACGTGTTTGACATTGACAGTGAAAAGCCACAAAGAATGCTGTATACTAAGATTTATTATCTTATCGAAAATAACAGAATAAATAATAAAATATGAACCGGTAACACAAATGTTAACAATCAAATTAAGTCACAATCTAGTGTTTGACACAACTATTGTATCTCAATATACCAGTAAAATAGATAAAATACAAAAAAAAAACAGTTTACAACGTCGTTGTCTAACGTTATCAAAAGCAACTTTAAAAAGTTAATTAGTTTCACTGTTCCAACAGAACTAAATTTTCCATGTATTCAGATAAACACAATAAACAAACATTGTCATCCTGTATAATTATTTAAAGATCAACTGCATCGCGACCTACTCGGTGCCTGATCAAAAAACGAAAGGTCATACACCAGGCAACACACCTGTCACAATTGACTAGAATACAAAGAGCGCATCTTAAGGTTTGGTATAGACATACAAAAACAAAATAGTTCTTAACTCCGCAAACAGTAAATAAAAAAGGCATAATCTTACACCCTTCTTATCTCACAAAACGTATGCACACATTGGTCATAGCATGTAATAAATTATCTTTTAATACAAAAAGCACTCAAAGTGCTTAGATTATTGTTGCAGTTCTTGTCGAAGCAGTATTGCTTGAAATCAGAGATGTAATGAACACATCGATGCATTCAGTATTGAGCTAATAGCAAAAGAGTTATTACTCGAACAAACATCAAACTCGGTCTGACATTTCTTTACTCGTGGATGAGATTATCAAAGAATGTATGATAATCCACGGGGATAACAGATTTCAGTTCCATGAGATGTTGGAATTTTGACCTCTTTATGGCTAACTGACCAGAATGAAGCTGTGGTGGGTCTTCGCACTGAACATCTGAAAGCCGAGCTCGTCTTGGTAGTTCACTGAAGTCATCCTCAAACATTAATTTAATCGTAACATCACCACTAGGGCTGTAATGAATAGCACGAATATTAGTAACAACAGGATCCCCGACTTTCGTGCCTGGTCTAATTGTGGAGTAATATGACAAATCAGAATACTGTTTGAAGAATGTGTGGTCCACATAATAAACCAGATACGGATGGACAGAACAAGCTTCACGTATGACCTCGACATAATTTTGTGGGACATAGATATTTTTACGTTTCAGTTTGCGTTCTATCACGCTATGTACGGAGTCTACCTCCATTTGGGTATGCCCGCGTTCTAAATACTTCTGCGTAACTTGCACTTGATATTTCCTACAAATATGGCATAACGTATTTGCAAGCACACAGTTTCTGTTTTGGTAAGTACAACCATCACTGTAAATAATGAAGTGTTTCACTTCATTGTTATTTGTTATGGTAGATTCAATATAATGCGCAATGCATGAGGCAAACGAATTGCCTGAAAGATCGCCTTGGCTCTCGTGCCAAAAATAACACTGAACTTGCTTGCTATTAAGATCCATTATTGTGAAATTATGACAGGCAAGTTTAGTCTTATAGTAGAGGGCACTGGCATTTAGTTTTGGACAAAGTAAGACGGACTGCAGGTCCATCGTAACCACTTTCTGGGACGGGTCTTGTTTTGCAGTCTCCTTGTCGCGTTCCTTTTCGGCCCGTGCTGCATTTTTGCGTTGGATATATGCTTGGTAATCTTCTTCCTGTATATTACCACTATCATGCCCACAACATATATCGCACTGATCCTTTTTTGGGGTAAACAGGCTCAGATTCATTTCAGAAAACAGGGTTTCGAATACTTTTCTGTGTGCTACTCGTATATTGTTTGATTTGCAGTAATTTTTGTATTCTTTGTATAGTGTGCTCAAACTGTCAAATATAGGTTCCAGGTACAATTTGCTGCTGGACGCCCGGCAATAGTGTGACTCTAACTTGGGAATCTCTTCAAGAAAACGACGCACCCCCGTGCGTAGTGCCTCATGCCTTTTCAGTTGTTCGGCTTTACGAGTTCCTATAAAATACAAAAACAATTGAAAACTGAGTGGTTGAGTCAACGAGTTTGTTTTTTTATGATAAACGCTGTGAGGTTGTAGTATGTGGGTCAGTATGTGAGTGAAGGGGTGTGGTTGCGTGTGAGCATACGTATCTCAATGCGCAAATCAGTTAATGTGTGCGTATGTGTAAGCGTGTGTGTGTGTGTGTGTTTACGTACATGTGTGTCTGTGCGCACGCGCGTGTGTGTGTGTTTGTGTGCGTATGTGTGTGTCTGTGCGTGTATGCGTGCGTGAGTGTGTTAGAGAGACTCTGAGAGTGATTTATTATACATCAGTTGATCTCGGTAGTTCATTTCGAACTAAATTAATATATTTGTAACATTTCTATTATAGTACAAACACAATGACGGATACTCACCCAAATTATCTTGTTTACTCGGAATTCCATTTGGTGCATTCTGGCACCATCTATAAACCGATTGTTCGCCAATGCCAAGGGTAGTTAAGAACATGTTTTTGCAAACCTGAACTCTATCATTATTTTTCCATAGGAAGTACTTGTACGACCTACTTCTCCTAGAATCTGCAACTGTTTTAACAGTTGTTGCTCCTGAACCAACCAAAGAGTTCACATATACTTTACGTTCGTCCCAGTTCATCGTTCCCCAAAACTTATCAAATACCTCCTTACGTTCATCTTCTGAAATATGTGAACAGAATCTCAAACTACTTTTGTCACAACGCTTCGAACAATTTCTTGGACAAAGTATGCGTTCTCCTCTCTCTACGCAATGGCCCCATCGTTCATCAATCTTTTTCATCCCTTTATATGCTTTTCCATGCATTCGGAGCTTTTTATTCTTACTTCTCTGTGTACCATCTGTACGAGTACGCTTTCTTCCCGGACCTCTATCTTCGACGATTTCTTCGTGATCTATCTGAATCTGATCATTGTCATGCTCATCCGAATCAGAGGTAGAACTGCATTCTGGTATGTATGTAGGATCTCTCACGTCGTCATCATTATCTGCTTCTTCTACCATACGATCTTCATATTGATCTATATCAAAATTTAAATCAGTGTCGGAAGTTGCAAGTTCTGATCCATCAGCAATAACATGAGATGTTACAACCAATTCTGATTCGGCGTTTTGGCTACCTGGAGAAAGTGTGTTTGTGGTATTGTGCATCAATGGATCATGGGTTCTAAACTGTGCACAAGAGTTGATATCTTTATCGACATATGAATGTTCTGATTCAGCATCATCTGGATTCATTTCAGCAACGACATTACTCGTCTCTAGTTCAGGCTGTTGACTTGTACATGCAGCTACTTCATTATTATTATAATCGGCAATGTCTGGTTTAGATTTTTTACACTGCATATCTGATCCCTGTATTTTATACTTCACATTTGTATTGACAATAACATTTTGTTTGGCTTTCAATGCCATTGAGACCAATATCTTCCCCCTTGATAACATTTTGAAGCAGCCTACAGTTGTATCAGTAATTAAGTATCTGCTTGCCTGGTTCACACACCGGGCAATGTATACCAGTCTCTCTCAAACTTCGTAAGTGAGAATAGTTTAAGCCCTCATCGGGGAAACTATTATGTATGCACGTCAAATGAAAATATCGTTGACAGTCTTCAAACTCACAACGTACATAAAATTGACCGTTCAGAAGTGTGACTAGATACGGTCCTATACTGATTATTTTCTCCAAAATGTTAATAAGTTCGTGAAAACTGGGTTTAAAATTACAAATATGACACTTGTATGTTTGCAGCTCCGTTTCACCGGTTGACTCAGTGTCACTTTCTCCTGACATTCTGCCACCCTGCAATTAAATTAAATTGTTAAGCTATACATGCGGGCTATACATAAATTATATACCCCCCACCCCCTCCGCGTTTAGTAACAGTTAACTTAATTCATAAATATATCATTGAAACTACCTTATTTTATCTTTATATGTTTAATCTGGTTATTTTCACCAGACATATTACTATATTTAACTATTATAACACTTTGCCAAACACATTTACCGAATGCAAAAGGTCGTATTTGAAAGATAAATGCAATATTGCTTGCCACAATTGAACGTCAAAATCTCGTATCTTAAATTAAAAATATAACAGGTTTTTTTTGGACATTGAAATAGATAATGGTAGAAAATAATTTGACAAACTATTACATTTCAAATAAGTACACTTGTTTTATGGTATCAAAGTAATATTCTATCGCAGATTTGCTCTCAATTTACGCAGACAATAAATTAATCTTACAAAGCACTTTACATTATAACCATTTACACTTAAAAACATCAGATTTCAACTGGTACAAATTCTTATATTATAAAATGCTGTACTGACAAGAAAATTTCAAACTTACCAGGTCTTGCAAACATCCTTTAAACAATTATTTTTTAACTTTTAAGACGTCGTAGTTTTACTTCAAATTCAAAACAAATTGTCAAAAACTCGTAACTCAATTTACGCGGTTTTGATGTTTATGACGTCAGACCTATCACAATACGAGGTCTTGTCACATGCTTCCTCTAATGCTTCCCATTGGAGCAGACATACGATAGTCTGAGAGAAGCGGGAGAATCATCTACCATTACCCGCTGTATCAAAAAGTAATTTTGCATAAAACCCCGAGTTACGAGGTTTTGACTTCGCAACGACGATATATAATAAAAATTAAGATTTATACCGCCGATCTTGATATATTCCTACAAAGAATAGTGGTGTTATCTGCGGATTGTCGCTCGGTTGTCCGAGTTCGAATCCCGTTAACAAGAATGATGTCGTTTCTGTTCATTTTTCTGTCAACACTTTATTTCCCATAATGCTCCGAACGGCTTCATATATAAAAGCGAACAGGGACACGCACGGTAAACTATGGCAGGTATAAACTTATGTCGACGGTGGACACGCACGGTTAACTGTGACAGGTATAAACTAATGTCGACGGTAGACACGCACGGTTAACTGTGGCAGGTATAAACTAATGTCGACGGTGGACACGCACGGTTAACTGTGGCAGGTGTAAACTAATGTCGACAGTGGACACGCACGGTAAACTGTGGCAGATATAAACTTATGTCGACAGTGGACACGCACGGTTAACTGTGGCAGGTATAAACTAATGTCGACGGTGGACACGCACGGTAAACTGTAGCAGGGATAAACTAATGTCGACAGTGGACATGCACAGTTAACTGTGGCAAGTATAAACTAATATCGATGGTGGACACGCACGGTTAACTGTAGCAGGGATAAAATTATGTCGACAGTGGACACGCACGGTTAACTGTGGCAGGTATAAAATAATGTCGACAGTGGACATGCACGGTTAACTGTAGCAGGGATAAACTAATGTCGACAGTGGACACGCACGGTTAACTGTGGCAGGTATAAACTAATGTCGATGGTGGACACGCACGGTTAACTGTAGCAGGGATAAACTAATGTCGACAGTGGACACGCACGGTTAACTGTGGCAGGGATAAACTTATGTCGATAGTGGACACGCACGGTTTACTGTGGCAGGGATAAACTTATGTCGATAGTGGACACGCACGGTTTACTGTGGCAGGTATAAACTAATGTCGACGATGGATACGCACAGTTTACTGTGGCAGGTATAAACTAATGTCGACGATGGATACGCACGATTAACTGTGGCAGGTATAAACTAATGTCGACAGTGAACACGCACGGTTAACTGGGGCAGGGATAAACTTATGTCGATAGTGGACACGCACGGTTAACTGGGGCAGGTAAAAACTAATGTCGACGGTGGACACGCACGGTTAACTGTTGCAGGGATAAACTTATGTCGAAAGTGGACACGCACAGTTTACTGTGGCAGGGTTAAACTTATGTCGACAGTGGACACGCACGGTTTACTGTGGCAGGGATAAACTTATGTCGATAGTGGACACGCACGGTTTACTGTGGCAGGGATAAACTTATGTCAACAGTGGACACGCACGGTTTACTGTGGCAGGGATAAACTTATGTCGATAGTGGATACGCACGGTTTACTGTGGCAGGGATAAACTTATGTCGATAGTGGACACGCACGGTTAACTGGGGCAGGTATAAACTAATGTCGACGGTAGACACGCACGGTTAACTGTTGCAGGGATAAACTAATGTCGATAATGGACACGCACTGTTTACTGTGGCAGGGATAAACTTATGTTGACGGTGGACACGCACGGTTTACTGTGGCAGGGATAAACTTATGTCGACAGTTGACACGCACGGTTTACTGTGGCAGGGATAAACTTATGTCGACAGTGGACACGCACGGTTTACTGTGGCAGGGATAAACTAATGTCGACAGTGGACACGCACGGTTAACTGTAGCAGGGATAAACTAATGTCGACAGTGGACACGCACGGTTAACTGTAGCAGGGATAAACTAATGTCTACAGTGGACACGCACGGTTAACTGTGGCAGGTGTAAACTTATGTCGACAGTGGACACACACGGTTTACTGTGGCAGGGATAAACTTATGTCGATAGTGGACACGCACGGTTTACTGTTGCAGGGATAAACTTATGTCGATATTGGACACGCACGGTTAACTGGGGCAGGTATAAACTAATGTCGACGGTGGACACGCACGGTTAACTGTTGCAGGGATAAACTTATGTCGGTAGTGGACACGCACAGTTTACTGTGGCAGGGATAAACTTATGTCGACAGTGGACACGCACGGTTTACTGTGGCAGGGATAAACTTATGTCGACAGTGGACACGCACGGTTTACTGTGGCAGGGATAAACTTATGTCGACAGTGGACACGCACGGTTTACTGTGGCAGGGATAAACTTATGTCGATAGTGGACACGCACGGTTTACTGTGGCAGGGATAAACTTATGTCGACAGTGGACACGCACGGTTTACTGTGGCAGGGATAAACTTATGTCGACAGTGGACACGCACGGTTTACTGTAGGAGGGATAAACTTATGTCGACAGTGGACACGCACGGTTTACTGTGGCAGGGATAAACTTATGTCGACAGTGGACACGCACGGTTTACTGTTGCAGGGATAAACTTATGTCGACAGTGGGCACGCACGTTTTACTGTTGCAGGGATAAACTTACGTCGACAGTGGACACGCACAGTTTACTGTAGCAGGGATAAACTTATGTCGACAGTGGACACGCACGGTTTACTGTGGCAGGGATAAACTTATGTCGACAGTGGACACGCACGGTTTACTGTGGCAGGGATAAACTTATGTTGACAGTGGACACGCACGGTTTACTGTGGCAAGGATAAACTTATGTCGACAGTGGACACGCACAGTTTACTGTGGCAGGGATAAACTTATGTCGATAGTGGACACGCATGGTTTACTTCGGCAGGGATTAACTTATGTCGATAGTGGACACGCACGGTTTACTGTGGCAGGGATAAACTTATGTCGACAGTGGACACGCACGGTTAACTGGGGCAGGTAAAAACTAATGTCGACGGTGGACACGCACGGTTAACTGTGGCAGGGATACACTTATGTCGATAGTTGACACGCACGGTTAACTGTGGCAGGTATAAACTAATGTCGACAGTGGACATGCATGGTAAACTGTAGCAGGTTTACACTGCAAACTTTTGAATTTACGTATATTTGCAGAAATTGTACGAGTTTTTAATCTATATATTTTAAAATATATATACAGGGTTAAAATAGATATAAATTTAAAAAGTGATTTCATAATTATACAAATGATATAGCTACAATTTTTTATTTGAAAACTAACAGGGCATCTAAAATTATTTTGCAGTTGTTTCAGGTAAAGTGAAAAAGATACATATAAACGAAGACAAGTCGGTCAATTATACCGTATATATATACACATATACAAAGGTTTGTTATACAGATAATACCATGTTTATTTGTGATTGTCGTAAATTTATCAGGTGAGGTAACGAAAACAAATTAAACATGAGCCTTGGCGTGTGCTTAGTTTAATCGAGCCGAACCTGATAAAGTTAAGGTATAAGCCAACCATTGATTTTTGTACTTTATTTTATGGTTATTTTTTTGCATGCTTGTTGTTCATAGAGCCGGGCCCGATTAGCTCAGTCGGTTACGCGTCTGACTTTCAATCCAGGGGTCGTGAGTTCGAATCCCCCGCCCGGCAACAGTCTCCGTGATGATTGATATACGACATTGTGTCTCATTATCATTCGTCTCTCACCACTGATTCAAGTGGGAAAGTTATCAGTTACTTGCGGAGATGGTGTGTGCTCGAGTACTGGTTAATCCCAGGAAACAGTGGTTAGGTTAACTGATCGTCTGTTAGCCCTCGATGGCATAAAATGACGCTAAATATTCAATAAATAAATTAATAAATTGTTCATAGAGAGACCGAAACTCACAGTTTATTTATTACCAGTCACTGCACTACCAAAGTATGATGAGAAAAGTAGGAGTTATTATGCGACTACCATACGGAGAATATATTTTTATTCCAAAGGTGGTACAATGCCTTTAGACTGTCTTGCACTTACATGGTATTCTATTTATCATGTCTTTTATTTTGCGTGTTTTATTAAGATGAAATACGAAAAAAGTTTCAAAATTTGATTGATAAAATTCAAACAAAACGAAAGTATATTTTTATGGAAACTGTTCGACTCAGTTACAATAATTAGTTTATATTTATTGACATAATTATTTACAGTTTACTGCCGGTCAAACAAATAGTATTTAAACGTTGTGTACCGCAACGCAATATCAATGACGTCATCAATTGTTGTGTTGCTTCAAGATAAACTGTCACTGTCGATAAACAAGCGTCTTTCTTACCCCTACATTTTACTGTAGAATTGTATATAATAATATGTTTTATTATGCATGGTTGACCTAATAATATGTCTGAGTAAACATCCATCCTAGGTAAACAGAACCTTTTACAGGTCTTGTACCAATCGACCACGGAGGTCTCTATATTTAAGCAATAAGTACATCTTCTAACACATCGTAATTTTGTTTCCTATAACATAAGTATTCTGTTGTTTTTTTTAAAAAAGCCAAAAGCCAAAAACTCACCCGAAGACGTGATTATTCAGGTACCAAGGAATGTGGCTGAGTGCGGTTTCAGATTGAAATTGAGAAGCAATTACCTACTCACAGGTAATTTTACAATGTCATTTTTAATCTGACTTACGACGTAACAAGCGTCCAAATAATTTGTTTTGTCCATTAGCAGGGGGGGGGGGGGGGTCGGAAACCAGCACTGGAGAAATAACCGGAGTGTATTGCTTGCTCGCAAACGATGTGTTTTGCACTAACAGGCTTGCAGCAAAGTTGAACTGTGTTCTTTATATTATACAATATAAGATCTAGGATTTTCACGGTAAAACATTCCACATAGAAAAGTTTTTAAAATATTTTCCATAGCTGAAGTTTATCTGCTCAAAAAAGGCTAAATGACTGGGGATTGCCCAGTTGTTTTAAATACAGTGCAATGACACCTTCAAGTGCTCTAAAAAAATACATATGTTAACATTCAATGAAGGTCATTGGTTTTCTAACACCAATGATGTTTTGTCTAGTATTTGCTATACAACCTTTGATACTACTCACCTGCAGCAAGAAATTACAGTCCCTATCAACCAGTTTGCAAATATTTTGAACCAAGTAACATATGACATTTTACTGTAATGCTTGTCTCCGTTACATACAGCGTCATCTGACAGGTACATATACTAACAGGATAATGAAATGGCGGATTCATTTAAGGGCTACTATTACCAAATTATTGTAAGCGATGTTTACAGTTTTAGAATATGTTTCATTAATGATTTTTTCAGTGATAACTCTGTTTTAGAATATGTATGTTAAGGTTTATCATTAATACTTTGGTCAATTATGATGACCATATTGATGTATGCTATTTTGCATATGCACCTTGTAAATAAATGTGTTTTTTCCTGCATTTCTTAATTTACACCTATGTTTATTAGATCTATTAAATTAAACTATGAGCTTATATGAACTACTTTTGAGTCCGTTTCCTAAGTAAAACCAATATTGAGTGATGCTTTTGAGAGACCATCCGATCGAATCTAGGATCGAACCCACAACCTTTTGCATGAGAGGTCAACACCCATCCCAATTTGCTACTGCCCAGCTTTATTTATTTGTTCATTGTTCTGTTGATTGTTATGAATTAAGGCAAAAAGCGACTTCAGTTGGAATCCCATATGAATAAATAATGTATTTAATTATCATATAATTTAGGGTACAGGAGTGTTAGTAATAAACATTATAATAATAATAATAATAATGATAATAATAATAATAATAATAATTGAATTCCAATTAATCTCTGACTCGGTTTTTTACGTATTACTCGGCTCTCGCACGTAAATAGCCGAAGAACTTTCCGACTTGTCCGGACAAACAAAATGATGTCGATTTGCCATGGTTCAATGACGTTATTGGCGTTACGTCATATGGTAAGTCACGGAAAATAATTTGCCCCATTTTTTTTCACATTCCTTTTAGAAGTGAACTGTTAAACAAATTATAGAAATAAACTTTTCCTGAGTTATGTGATAAAACAAATCTTAAACTCGTGCTCATTTATTATTGAATTTATTACACTCGTTGGGGAAAATGATATACTGCTCGACAGAGCCTCGCCTACTATATTGTTTCCAACTCGTTTAATGAATTCAATAATATATAAACTATCATGTAAGATCCTTTATTTAATTTGTTTTAGGTTCTACAGACGGTAATGTTCTCGTCATAGACAGCTGTCGAAACTACAAGATTTATTTCCAATCTCAAGAATACAGAAACAGTGAAAGTATTAAGAATGAAGTAGATGAAATTGAAAACAGGGATATATTTTGCAGAGGTATAGCGTTGTCAATTGTTCCTCCCCCTACTAATTATTTAATTATACAAATGAGTACGTACTTAAATTGTATATTAAAAGAATAAAGAAAAGCTGACGTCTCACACGACACTTATTTTTGTACTGTTCTGCTTATGGAGAAGTTCACTTTATGAACACTGACCACATTACCAATTGCTCTAACAGAGCCTTGTTTCCATAGATATTTCTCTATTGATAATGTTGATGGTTTGATGATAAGATATGGATGTGTTTAATGTTATCTTAGTAATTAAGAAATTGACCAATAGCCAGGTAGTAATGAGTTGACCAATCAGGGAAAAGGACTCGAGGCCTTTTTGGGAGTGAGAAAATCAGAACGATGTTGTCAGTTTGCGACATGTCTTGCTTAGGGTTACATGCTAGTTTAAGAGACAGAGTGAGTTAAGATGTTTGCTGTAACTTGTATAGAGTTAGAAACAGTAATTGAAAGTATATAAACATGTGAATAAAAGCGTACCCGATGGCATCCAAACTTGGCAGCAATCATGAAAATGTTTCAGTATTTTCATAGATACAAAGAAATATGACAAAGTTATGCATTTTCAGCAAAACTAATGTCCTACTGATTTACACAGCTCTAATTTCTTGGATACAAGAATCTTACTACCGTCATGTAAGGGAGGTAATCCTTAAGTGAGACCAGAAGTCACCTTATCAAACTATTCTAAGCGATATTTACAGTTTTAGAATATGTATGTTAAGGTATTTCATTAATGATTTATCAATATAATCATTGTTACATACATATTCTTAAACTGTAAATATCGTTTTCACAAGTTTGATAACAGATAAATTCATCCGCCGTTTCTTTATCCATTGTATTATCTATCACGAGTATACGTCTTTTAGTGTTATAGATAATTCCCCTTTTATAAAATCAAAATTAATTCGCCTTACAATTAAATGACCCAATAGTTTTCAAAACATTTTAAAGAAATCGGCACTGCCATGGCTTTTAGAGATGTCGATGTCCGCTCATAACTGATTAATTCTCCGAGCAAATTGCTTTCTTGTGTTCTAAGTTTAGGACGTCATAATAAATTAATTAATTCACTTTTTAAATTAATATCGATTAAAATTTCAATTTTACTGGATTAAAGATTTTCATAAAACTGTTTTGTTACTTCACTGAAACGTTGAAATGTTGGTCAGTTATGCTACTGCCATCTTATTTTTTCAGTTTAGGTAGGATTTATATGTTTCTAGATTACAGAAATATCTTTTTTGTCGTTTTTCTATTATTTGTGCTTTTGAGCGTATCATATGACCTTTCATTTTTAGGTTTACATATATATTTTTAAATTCACTTTTAGATTTACAATATAGTCTATGTTTTCTTTTTTGATCTTATTATATTTGTGTTGGTACGCCGTAAAACCCTATTAATTAATTAATTAATTAATTAATTAATTAATTAATTAATTAATTAATTCATTCATTCATTCATTCATTCATTCATTCATTCATTCATTCATTCATTCATTCATTCATCCATCCATCCATCCATCCATCCATTCATTCATTCATTCATTCATTCATTCATTCATTCATTCATTCATTCATTATATTTCTATTATTAAATATTTTACTAATCATCTTTGTCTGGTTGTTTTCTTTAAAAATAAAATGCTTGTTTATTTATTATGTTCTCAGTAAAAGATTTCAACAGTCCAGTATTATCGGCAATGGATGCTAACAACGACAAATGAAGATTGCGCAGCACGTCGTGGATATATCACAAGATAGCAACGATGACACTAACAGCGGTGGACAGTAACATATTTCAAAACGACCTGGATATATCATAGAATAGTTCTGTAAAGATTCAAAATATAAAATATCATAATTATAGTATGTATTAAAGGCACATTTGAACACGACTTGAAAGCTTGTATAACACAAAACAACAATGAATTAACATATATCTGGACAGAAATACAACGTGGTTGTATAAGAAAACTGTATCGAAATAACAAATCGACGGGAAAAATATCGATTTGGTTGTATCACAAACAACACCAAAATAAATGATATAAAACACTCTAATGATATATAAAAAAAAAAGATGGCATTAGTGTTCGCATGGCGTTTCCCTGATACACTTTATTTTTCTAATGCATATAATTGCACAACATGTTTAGAAAAATAAAATGTATCTAGCAATCTAGAAATATGATAATTGATATATGTTTGTTCATATATATCAACATATGTCAACACATAAAAGTAGATACTGCATATGTCACTAAATCATTATATATATACAACTTCTATATATATTCTTTGATATATCTTGTTTAATGTATAATCCATTTGAACATTATTCAATTCTAGTTTTGTGTCCTCCGTGACCGAGTGGTCTAAGGCGCCGTCTCTAGATCACTTACCTTAATTTTTTTTCTGAGGTCTTCCTCCACCAATAAAACTGGACATGCCATATATAACCTGAAATGCGTTGAAAATGGCGGTCAACTCAATTTAAAAAATAATTCCATTTTAGTGACATTCAGGTAGGAAACAGTTCAATTGATAAAAAATGATATTTTTTGTTAAAATGACCTTTGTACGCAACAATAACTAATTGAAATATACCAGTGATATACAGGTACATGTCCAATTTCCAGGTCAGTCAATGTCAACACTAACTTGAATAAGTTTAATAAATAATATTTACAAATATCCATATTGGATACCTTGTCTGACATAATACATTTTATTGTATCCATATACGAGTAGTTATGAAGACTTATCTATTAGGTTTACATTATTTTTTTCAATTTCTTTATCGCTAGATTTGTCCTTGACCATATGTATTTTTGTAATATGATGGGGTTAATTTGAACATACATTATTCACAAATAGTAAACAATTACAATGAAAGTATAAGTTAACACATGTGTAAACAAAAATGAAAGTATTAGTTAACACATGTGTACACGATAATGAAAGTATTAGTTAACACACATGTGTACACAATAATGAAAGTATTGGTTAACACATGTGTACACACTAATGAAAGTATTAGTTAACACATGTGTACACAATAATGAAAGAATAAGTTAACACATGTGTACACAATAATGAAAGTATTAGTTAACTGACAGTATTAGTTAACACATGTGTACACAATAATGAAAGTATTAGTTAACACATGTGTACACAGTTATGAAAGTATTAGTTAACACATGTGTACACAGTAATGAAAGTATTAGTCAACACATGTGTTTACAGTTATGAAAGTATTAGTTTACACATGTGTACACAATAATGAAAAAGGTTCAGAAATATAGCTTACATCTTTTTGTGAATCTGTTTCCCTGTAATTTATCTACTTTATAGTTATGGTTAGAGTATTCTATAAATAGAATTATTCTGATTTCTTGACTCTACAACAGATGTCTATGTTTGTCTTTTTTAGATGTATTGCGTGTTAGAACTCAGTTGAATATATTACATGTAAGTAGTAATGGATCCTTAGCTGGCATCAGTTTCACTAAACATTTCAATTTGAATTTTTCTTCAACTTGAATTTTTCTTCAACTCAAATGTTAAAACTTCATTTATATTGATCATTTCACATGTTATCCTTTACTAATGAGTTAATATGTACTCCAACGTTAATTCTGTATGGCTATTTAATGTGTTATGAGTTCAAGTAATGATTTAAAGAAACTGGGATTTTTGAGTTTTTGAATCTCAGCTTGACGTCTTACACAATAATTAATTTTGTACTGTTCTACATACATTCACTTCTGGAACAATGAACACATTACCAATGGTTCCAAACGTGCCTTATTTCAATAGATAGTCCTCTGTTGGTTCAATTATGCAGAAAAAAACATGGGGTTGGCTAGATTGCTTTGATGACAACCCTTCATTTTTGACAATTCTGCCCATTTGTTGCAGTGTATCACTACGCATTTTTAAACTGTTATAGCATCATCAAACAGCTCCCAGTGTCATTCAAACTTTGCAGAAATCATGAAAATGTTCTAATGTTTCCATATGCACAAAGAAATGTGACATTTTATGCATTTTTAACAAAATAAATTGCTCAACCGTTTTACACAGTTCTAATTTCATTGGCGTAAAAATCTTGCTACCGTCATGTAATTCTTATGTGAGACCTTGAGGCCCCTTGAGCCTTCTCATATAAAGTCATTAGTTCATGTATATAAAGTGTCCCTTCAGTCAAGATGTTATGCGTGTTAAAACTCAATGGAATCAATTAAATTGGGTTGTTTTGATTCTTCATTTTTGCGTCCTTCGTTTGTATTGTAGCTAGATTTTGTCTGATCTGTAGATTTAGGTATGGTTGTTCGCATTAATACATTACCTGCATAGACATAAAAGAAACAAAAACAGAAACAACCGATGTCAGAAGTAGGTGTTCTAGATGACTTTGCAGAAGATACAGCTGCAAGAGAATAATTATAATAAAGACGTAATGACCATAACAGAACAGCATATTCTAGGGAAACAAATGAGTTGCGAAGTGTTTAAGCCGTTTTATGTAACACGGGACTAATTTCTATTTACTTAAAAGTATGAAAATCAAAACAGGATAAACTTCCGAGCTACCCAGACAACCCAGAGTCAATTAATAGGAATTCATTTGGATATTCAGCTCACTTGTGAATCTTGAAACTAAGGCTCAGTGCTAGATGTGGAAAACCAAAACAGTTTTGGAAATATTTTAAGAAAAATGAAAAAGAATGAAAATTTATGGTATGAATTGTGCGAATTTAAGGATTATTTTAAGAATCCGTGGCCGAGTGGTCAAATGCGTCGTCTTACCTCTCATCGCTTAAGTTGTAAGCTCGATACCCGATTCCAAACACTTTATGTGAGAAAGTTTGTCAGTTACTTGCGGAAGGATGGTGGTTCTTTTCAAATTCATTCTGAGCTCTTCCTCGGCCAGTAAAACTGGATATGACATATATAACCTTAAATGTGTTAAAAATTGCGTTAAACCGAATTAAAAAAAATTGAAACCGACGTTAGCAAATTGACAAGTAAAGAGGCAGAATAACATATGTTAAATGTAAAACCTAAATCAAGATAAGATGTTAGCTATTCAATGCTTTTGTGGGATATATTTTGGTTTATGCGGTCAAAATATGGTTTTAGTAAATCGAAAGAAACTTAATAATGAAATCTAAATGCCATATCTCATACAGTTACTAACCGTGTTTATGGTGAACGTGTACGATATTTTAGAATCATGATAATTTTTTATAAATAAAGTTATAATTTTGGTAATATCTTAATTAAACGTGTATGATGAAGATTTGATGAATTATAGACACATCTCAGTGGATTATTTATGGTAATCCACTGTTTCAAACAGTGAAATCCTATAAAAATCACCTTTTAACACCAGTTATGTCTTATTGCAATATATGCTATGCCAACCATAGCTCTACCAATCTGCAGCAACATATCTCAACCACTATATAAACCATTTTGAAAACACTTACATAGGCCTTTTTAAGCGTAGGAATCATGTTTCCGTGTGGGTGGGTGGGGGGGGGGGGGGTGCGGGGGGTTGTAACTGTATAGTGAGACGTACATTGTTTAGTAGTTTGGGAGGATCTATTTCCAGAGAGATTTTAACTTAATTTAATCACCGATTCTGTTTGCTGTAGACCCAGATTCTATTCTCAGATTGTGTCTTTCAAATAGTATGTCCACATCCAAGCATGAACTCCGACTTTAAATGTGGATAATCATTTAATAACCATTTTGTTTTGAGTATGTTTTATGTACAAGTAGGAATAAATATATATAGTCTATTATGTTCTGTTATATATTTCCCACGCCAGTCTAAGTAACATGGGAGAAACAAATATGTTGACAGCTACAAAGCGTACGTGCTCATATTTTAAACTAACCACTGTTAATTGGATTGGATAAAACCATTTGCATAATGGCACCTACTCATTATTTCTATTATTTTCAGCGTTAATGATTGTTTTATGAATGCCATCGAAGGCAATGCAATGGTAGGGATGTTTTTTTTTACCAATATCGTCTCTTACATTTAAGTGCAAATGTATAGAAAATTAGAATGCACTTGGTACCATTTTGCACAAATGTGTTATTAAGATGAAATGGTGAGATAAATAATTTATAAGATACATTGAATATAACATGGAATTTATATACTGTACATAAAGTATAGATTACATTGTAAAACGGTAATTCTCTCTACTGTTTATATACTATTTCTATCAGTTATGCTTCCTTTGCGGATCCAAGTGCTTGGAAGGTTTTGTTAGAACCATACGTTCTCTCTAACATATAATTAGAATATATATTTATTAACAGTTGTTCACAAATAATTATCTCCTTATATAAATATAAAACCAAGTGGTTAAGACGTCCGCCTCGGAAGCGGGATGTTGAAGAATTTTCTGATGCGACCGATTGCTCAGCCAGCAGCTAATTAAATTGAGAGTGACCGGATGTCTAACAGCCTGACGCCTGACAAGGGTAGCTTTCGGGAAGTAGCTGTGTACGTCATAAAGGTGTCTCATAAGTCCATTGTTGCTGGCCCTTTCACTATAATAAACAAACACTTTTCTTAATTTTTACATATTGATTTAATCCAGGGGTCGTGAGTTCGGTTCTCAGTTCGGCCAAAGTCTCTGTGAAGATTGCTATACGACACATGGCATCTCATTGACATTCGTCTCTAACCGCTTATTGAACAGGAAAAGTTATCAGTTATTTGCAGAGATGGGTGATCCTGGGTACTGGTTAATACAATATCCCAGAAAATAATGGCTTTGTTCGTGAAACAAGTTCTTACAACTTAAACAAATTGTGCTAGAAGTCTTCCTGGAAAGGTGGGAAAAGTGTCTTATTCAAGGACACCACACATAGCCGTGGTAGAGGATCGAAGCCACGACCTGGGTTCTTGTGTTCGGTGCTCTGCCACTGAACCGTGCACTCCAGAAGAACTGATCATCTGTGAGACCCCAATCGCAAAAAAAGACACCAAATGTTGAAACACTCTCAATAAAAATAACTACAATATTTAAATTAGCACGTGTAAAGTATGATTATAGTTCACCACTCCCTGAATTAATTGCACACTAGAGGTCGCTAGAGTACTTCCGGTCGGCAACGGTTCTGTTTGTTATAGTTGACACGTCTTTAAATTGCATTCTATGTGTATCATAGTTTGTCCACTTCGACTGCACGTGTCTTATAACACATACCATCGGTTGATGTTGTATGGTGTTTAGCGTCACTAAAACATTTTTTCAGTTATATCGCGACGATGTCTGCTTGAGACAGTATTCTAAGCACTGCAACACTGGAGTATCACTCCGCAGACACATGGTATGATACCCCATCCAGTCACATTATACTGACACCAGGCCCGACCAGTCCTAAAACAATCCTCTAAATGATGAACGCAAAGCGAAGAAGCTTCTAGTGCCATTTTACAAGTCTTTGGTATGACCAGACCAGGGATCAAACCCACGACCTTCCGCTTGCGACGCGGACGCTCTACCACTAGACCATCGCTGTGGGTTTCTAAAACATCGGGCCTTAAATGAGCGTAATATTCAGTTGGAGAACAAGTGGTGATTTTATTTAATATTGTGTTTCACGTTGTCGGGTTTCAAATGCCCGGAAAAAAACTTCATCACACAAGACTGGCATTTTACTATGCACGCGGTAGTTTATCTTCAACTTTTTATTTTACTTCGATTGTGTTACAAATTATTACAAAAACCATGCTCGAAGTCTTCCTGGGTAGTACCAGTACTAAGTATTATGCGGAGAATAGCGTCTTGCTTAACCCCCCTTCACACTCTGCCATGTTCCCACTACGTCCTCAACAAATTGGGTGGACGCATTAAGAACCTGTCCAACGTATTAGGAACGCAGCAGAAACCGGTAAGGACGTGGAGGGGTATCCATGGACGTGGAGGACGTGGTCAAACTTTGAACATGATAAAAAAACGTAATGAGGACGTGGTCGAATTAGAAGGCAGTAAGAACTTAATAAAGACGTAGTTATAACGTCATCGACGTAGTACCAAACGTAACTAAAACCTAGTAGAAACTTCATTGACGTAGTACACGTGTGGCGCTGACGGAAAATATTGTATAGCTTTCTCATCGCGTTGTCACTGCGTTGTTAGCGTGGTAAGTGCGTGGTAAGCGCGTTTGGGATCTGATTGGTCATAGTAAGAATGTTGTAAGGACGTAGTAAGAACGCAAGGGCGTGTTGCGCGCGTAATCATGCACGTCGTAAGAAAGTAGTGGGGACGTGTTAGACGCAGCACGAACCTGGCAGGGACGAAGTTAAGACGCATAATATGAACTTGACAATTGCATATTTTTATCATTTCGACCATGTCCCCGCTGCGTTCATCGAACTTTTCAAGACGCATAGCGTTATTCGGTGGAGGCATTAAGAACACCACACATAACGGTGGCGAGGATCAAACCTACGACCCTCCGATTATGGATATGATGCTCTACCACTAATCACGTGCGCTATCACACGGTTTCGGTAATATTCAATAACTTTTCATAAGACAAGATGTAGGTTTGGATTACAATTAATGAAAAAAGTGTGCGAAAACAGGAAACAGCAAGGACGACGAATAAAACATCTAATATCACACGTAATGGTTATGTCCGCTTTCTATTTATAACTTCGACTCTGTCATTTTTGTGTTTTGTTACTTTCCTTTGTTTGTGTAAAATATGCAAATAATGCTCACAACTTATTCGTAGTTGGCATTAATGACCCGATCAACCGTCATCATAATTAACTATAATCATAAATGATGGTATGACTAAACTTTTAACTATTCTCTTTTGATAATTCTTCTAAATTGACCTCTTTCATTTACATCGCACAACATGCATATATAACAACAGCACCGCTTTGAACGTTAGTCTTTGTGTGAGGATCTGCGACAGTGATTGTAAGTATATTTCTTACATTTAGTTAACGTCATTCTCAACTCATGACAGATTATGGTTTGTTGACGAAGGGATACATCAGGTGAGTTTGTGTGGATTTGGGTTTGTAACTATTTGATTTTGGTAATGCTTACCAATCGTACTTTCAACGTAAGTCTTTGTGTGAAGATTCTTTTGAAATCTGCGACAGTGCTTGTATGTTTAAGTAACGTCATTCTCAACTCATGACAGATTATGGTTTGTTGACAAAGGGATACATCAGGTGAGTGTGTGTGGATTTGGGTTTGTAACTATTTGATTTTGGTAAAGTTTACTAATCGTACTTTGAACGTAACTGTTTGTGTTAAGATTTTTTTGAAATTTGCGACAGTGCTTGTAAGTATGTTTAAGTAACGTCATTCTCAACTCATGACAGATTATGGTTTGTTGACAAAGGGATACATCTGGTGAGTATGTGTGGATTTGGGTTTGTAACTATTTGATTTTGGTAATGTTTACCAATCGTACTTTGAACGTAAGTGTTTGTGTAAAGATTCTTTGGAAATCTGTGACAGTGCTTGTAAGTATGTTTAATTCACGCCATTCTCAACTCATGACAGATTATGGTTTGTTGACAAAGGGATACATCTGGTGAGTGTGTGTGAATTTGGGTTTGTAACTATTTGATTTTGGTAATGTTTACCAATCGTACTTTGAACGTAAGTGTTTGTGTAAAGATTCTTTTGAAATCTGCGACAGTGCTTGTAAGTATGTTTAATTCACGCCATTCTCAACTCATGACAGATTATGGTTTGTTGACAAAGGGATACATCTGGTGAGTGTGTGTGAATTTGGGTTTGTAACTATTTGATTTTGGTAATGTTTACCAATCGTACTTTGAACGTAAGTGTTTGTGTGAAGATTCTTTTGAAATCTGCGACAGTGCTTGTAAGTATGTTTAATTCACGCCATTCTCAACACATGACAGCTTATGGTTTGTTGACAAAGGGATACATCTGGTGAGTGAGTGTGTGGATTTGAGTTTGTAACTATTTGATTTTGGTAATGTTTACCATTCGTACTTTGAACGTAAGTGTTTGTGTAAAGATTCTTTTGAAATCTGCGACAGTGCTTGTAAGTATGTTTAATTCACGCCATTCTCAACACATGACAGCTTATGGTTTGTTGACAAAGGGATACATCAGGTGAGTGTGTGTGGATTTGGGTTTGTAACTATTTGATTTGGTAATGCTTACCAATCGTACTTTGAACGTAAGTGTTTGTGTGGAGGTTTTTTGGAAATCTGCGACAGTGCTTGTAAGTATGTTTAGTTAACGTCATTCTCAACTCATGACAGATATTGGTTTGTTGACAAAGGGATACATCTGGTAAGTGTTTGTGGATATGGGTTTGTAACTATTTGATTTGGTAATGCTTACCAATCGTACTTTGAACGTAAGTGTTTGTGTAAAATTATTTTGAAATCTGTGACAGTGCTTGTAAGTATGTTTAATTATTGCCATTCTCAACTCATGACAGATTATGGTTTGTTGACAAAGGGATACATCTGGTGAGTGTGTGTGGATTTTGGTTTGTAACTATTTGATTCGGTTATGCTTACCAATCGTACTTTGAACGTAAGTGTTTGTGTGAAGGTTCTTTGGAAATCTGCGACAGTGCATGTAAGTATGTTTAGTTAATGTCATTCTCAACTCATGACAGATTATGGTTTGTTGACAAAAGGATACATCTGGTGAGTTTGTGTGGATTTTGGTTTGTAACTATTTGATTTGGCAATGCTTACCAATCGTACTTTGAACGTAAGTGTTTGTGTAAAGATTCTTTTGAAATCTGCGACAGTGCTTGTAAGTATGTTCAATTAACGCCATGACATTAAATTGTGAAAATTGATTTAAGTTATATTGTTTTGCACGTCTATAAATGCATATATGGACAAGTTATCTTAATGTTTGGTAGACATTGAGTTGTTGGCCCCATTTTCGCGAAACATATTTTGATATTTTCATCAACGATATTTTTAAATGCTGAAACTTCACACTTACTGACTATGTTGCACGTTATACTTTACCATTAAGTACAGAGGTGTAAGCAATGACAGTGGTGATTTTAATGTGAAGTTTTTCAAATAATAATAATTAAAAGAGAAACTGAAAAAAATGATTGAGGAAGACTTCTGTTTGTTCATTTTTATTTATTACGATAAACCCTTGAACTTTGAACAACAGAAATAAATTTTATGGAATTAGTGAGCAGTGTTCGTTACTCAGGCATTTCTAACAGACAGTGAGACACCAATGGCTATTAAAAATTTCTTCATGTATATATAATTGTCATGAACTATCTATGTATCAATAAGTCTAAATTGAAATAAAAGTTACAAAAAACAATAACATATTTGGAAAGAATTCATTTGTGTTTAAAAAAATTAGCATATGTGTAAAGAACCAGTATGTGTGTATAGAATTAGCATATGTATAAATAACCAACATATGTGTAGAGAACTAGTATGTTTATTAAGAATCAGCATATGTGTAAAGAACCAACATATGTGTAAAGTACCAGTATGTGTTTAAAGAACTAGCATATGTGTAAAGAACCAGTGTGTGTGTGTAAATACCCAGAATATGTTTAAAGAAGAAACGTATGTGTAAAGACAATTATGTGCTTTAAAAAACAGCATATATGTAAAGACCCAACACATGTGTAAAGAATCATCATATGTGTAAAGAACCAACATATGTGTAAAGAATCAGTATGTGTTTAAAGAACCAGTGTAATATTCTCCCATTACTGCACATTATCACACTCAGGGGCATCGTCATACAAGTTGTATAACACAAGGTGATTGTGAGGCGTGCATATATACAGGATTTAAACCGATTAAAACGATGCGCTCGCTTTACGGTGCAGAGACTAGCCCTCCCCTGAATGCGTGTAGGGTCTCCGCTAAGGCGATGCGCTCTGGAAGGCTGTTCCACAGTCTGGTGCCCGAGGGAAAGAAGGAGTGCCTGTAGATGTCAACAACTCTGTAGAATTGCGAAGAACGCTGGTCGGAAGAATGGGATATCTATGAATGAGTCCAAGGACGTTTTGTACACCATCACGAACTTCGCGTTGAAGCGGCGTTGTTGCAATGGCTTCCAGCAAATGTGTATGTGTATGCGTATGAGTATGAGTATGGATAAAGACCAAATATGTGTGTATGTGTGGTTAAACAATAGAATAAATGGTTTGTCTGATGCTGAGGTTGCCTGAACCAAGTAAGAGATGGTGTCTGCTTTAAGTCTCATTCAACTGCAGCAATCTTCTCTTCGTTACATTTTGTCTGTTGTTGAGTGCAACAAATGTTAATTTTAATAAACTTTCTGTTTCAGTTATTCCTACGTTGTCTGTGCCTACTTAGAGAAGGCGTCTGCTATACGTCTCGTGCAACTGCTGCTCTACGTGACATTTTGTCCGTTGCTGAGTGCAACAAATGCTAATTCTAATAAACTTGTTTATTTCAGTTATACCTACATTGTCTGTATCTACATAGAGATGTCGTCTGCTACACGTCTCGTGCAACTGCTGCTCTACATCACAGTTTGCCTGTTGCTCACCTGGTGTGTGAGTGCAGCCTGTAACTGTAAACATAAAAAGAGTAATCTTGAAGGCTATTGTCGTTCTGATTTCGGTAAGTTTTTTTTCGTCTATAAGTTTTTGTGCAGAGATGTTTACTGACTCTTACCAGTAGTCATAACTATTATACAAGGTGCACGTTTCAGCCTGTGTTATTTTTTATAGTCAATTTTAGTGATACATCGATAAATCGTTGGCAGATCAAATTTGAGGTGATAAAACTTGGCCCAACGCTAAAGTCAAGAGTTCATTCTTAACTAAAGAGTTCATGCTTCACTCAAAAACAAATACACTTTATATCAGAAAAAAATGCAATACCCATATCTTTCTACCTCAAATATACCTCATTAATACTTTAAAATTCAAGGCTTGGTCTAGTGATACGCTTCAATGAGTGTTTTTATATAAATCCTTGAAATTGTGTTTTGAGTGATATAAAATATCAAATGCACTAGTAAAAATCGACTCTGGTGGTCGGTGTCTTCATGTTTCATACACATATACATGTAGTATCTTGGACCTCTAGGTACATTTTCAGGGGCGGAGACTCGAATGTAATATTGGTGCGGCTAAATCTTTTTTAAGATAATTATAAAACAAGTATCAAGAACAATTGGGAAAGTAATGATGCAGCATACAAAATAAATGTAAAACTGTTTGAAAATAAGCTTAACAATTATTGGTGCGGCACGAATAGTGCGACAATGCCGCATCATGCCGTACCCATGTCTACTCCCAACGCTATTCAACAGCGACGTGTATATAGTAAATGAAATTGGATAGTAATCTTACAACTTCAGTACGCTATAACGTCTGAAATACGACTGATAACAGGTTATTCCATAATATTAAAACTACACAAATGTACAGTCAAACCCGTCTAAACGGTTACCTATTTTAAGCAGCTACTTCTTTTAAGCAGCTTCCTATTTATATGTTTCATTTGAATTAAGCAAAAACCTGTCTTAAACAGCCTTTGACAGGTTGCTTATGACAGGTTTGACAGTATTTATTGTATATTGTTTGGGCGAAGGTTTCAGCCAAAGTTTGTTTTAGCTTTGGTAAATATAATGTCAGTGAGAATGTATATAAATTAGATATCAGGATATTAATATTATTGTGGTGAATACCTTTTATCACTTTTGAAAATGTGTAAAGTAAATCAAATTTTACAGCTAAATGTGATTTTGAATTGAAATTATCAATGCAAATATAGTTTTGCCTAAACAACAAATATCTAGATAGTTTGCCTTTATGTTAAATAGGTGTACATTATTGTATACTTATTATTACAAATATTATTTTTACGTAAATATAATGACAAAATACATTTATACAAAATATTAAATCAATTACGTTCTAACACAGCTTATCATTTACCCCTGGGTTATATAACCAAATTCTGACAAAAACTACATGTAAGACTTCAATAAACATGAAAATCCCCTGCTTAGTTTGCAATAACAAGACATTCCTAGCATAGCATGACATTACTTTACCTTTCAGATCACCCATTAAAATAGTTATTATTATAAAATTAAACCCGTTTTAATTAATTTCCTAAAATCCTTAATT
This sequence comes from Panopea generosa, assembly GCA_029582155.1. Lineage (NCBI taxonomy): Eukaryota > Metazoa > Mollusca > Bivalvia > Adapedonta > Hiatellidae > Panopea > Panopea generosa. Next base: position 49,053,633 of record CM055911.1, read on the forward strand.
CTTAACGGAATTTTATGAAATAAACGTCAAAATGATTTATTATTTACCAAAAAAAAAAAAAAATAGATATAATAGCATATATTTAAAATGCTTTTATCCTTATTTTTCTATCTAACTAGCGACAAGTTGGACTAAACAGCCAAAATTTTGCCCTACGTCTACCAGTCTACCGCTGTACAATTTCAATAGCCTTGAATTTGATGACACCGCTACTTTAGACCAAGTTAGTCTACCGCTGTACAATTTCAATAGCCTTGAATTTGATGACACCGCTACTTTAGACCACGTTAGTCTACCGCTGTACAATTTCAATAGCCTTGAATTTGATGACACCGCTACTTTAGACCACGTTAATATTATACTGGTCATACCGATACTTCCGCGAGCCTAAAACTTTGTCAACCATGTAAATAATGGAATCAATAATAAACAATTATAAAGTAACCTTATTGTGCTGAGTAATAAACAGTTGCCGGTAAGAAATGTAAACAAATGCCGACACAAACGGAAGTTAGAGCTTTGCGCTTGTCTGGGATATTGTTATTATAATGGTATTCGCGGTAATTGTATATCGCGGTATTTTGGTATACAAGGGATATATTGTGTTACAAAAATGACTTTTACTTTGTTACTTTCGTTCCTTAGAACAATTGAGCTCATTCAGTAATGCTTTATAATCTGCCGTTTTGTCTAGGTTGCATTCGATGCATCTAAGATATTCTTTTATCAGATATAATAGCGAATTGCATTTCTAATATATTTATTAAGATTGTATTAACAATGATAATGAATATATCGACATCTACGTTCAGAGTTATTCGTGTATCTTTAAACATTAAGTTCGAAACAGACTATATTTTATACTTCTTTATCGTTTTATTTTAGTTGTTATAGGCAGAGTCAGATGGAACGAACAAATCAAAGGCTCGCACAATTATAAGATGTTTGTGTACGCAGTTGTAAAGGTAATTACACAAATGAGTTATGCTTTTTTGTGTATCTTATTCGCCTCGCACCACAATTTCATTTCCCATTGTAACATTTATAATTCTGTCAAATTCTGTCACAGTAAAAAAAATGTGCCTTGACTCAAATTCTTCACTGGTCAACGATCTACAATTATAAAGAAAAACATATGCATTGACACGTGTTTTTTTAATTCAATGGTTTTGTAGTACCTATCAATGTCCTCAGTAAGAATATGTCAACTATTCACCCATGGTTTTGTGGTACCTATCAATTTCCACAGTAAGAATATGTCAGCTATTCACCCATGGTTTTGTGGTACATATCAATTTCTTCAGTAAGAATATGTCAACTGTTCGCCAACGAAGTGGTTCGAAGCACCAATTCAAAAATGATATAAAATTTGCAAGAACTTGAATCAGCATCAATTTTTCAGTGATGCTTTCTAAAATACTGACCATTTAACACATGGTAAGAACAAATAAAACACTGAACAAAGAAAAAAAGAATTAAAGTTTAACTTCTACATCTTTCGCCTGTAGGTCAGGCATATCTAAGGGAGACAATAGTAGTGTGGGTCCAATTGTAGTATGTTCAGCGTTGTTTCCCGCAAATGTTTCGCCTTCGGTTTTAAACAGCATAAGATAGGATTTGGCTTATTATTGTGACATGTGCATACATTAATTATGTTATACATATATACAATTGACAAACGTATATAGCACCCGGCTCATTGGGCCTAAATGTCTTCAAGAAAGTAATTATACAGAAAATTCGTAAATACTGTTATTATATACAGTGAAAGGAAAAAGAGAGTATACATACCTATAAACGTCGACAGGTCAAGGAACAATAAATGTATTGCATATAAATTTTGTTTATTTATATTTCATCATATATTTTAATAAAAAAACAAACATTTAAATAATTTCAAAGCAAAACAATAAGAAAAAATCAGTTCATTTTCCATCACATGAATAAACTTAGCCAATAATGAAATAATTTTAAAAACCAAAATGTATACTTTCTTTTCCCTTTAGTGAACATATATCAAAATTACACACCAATAAAATGACCACGTGCTATTTTTCAGAACAAAGGCCCACACAAAATTGCTTTAGGGAAACTGATGACCATTCATGTTCCGGAAGCTGTGGTCAAATGTGGATTCCAATTATCGACTAGAAGGTCTTCCAACTATCTCCTAACTGGTATACTCATCTATATAATAGTATTCCAAGCTAACTCTTAAGGTCTCACTACACAGTTGAATTTTGTTCTTTGGTTGATAGAAAATAAGGTATAGAATTTCCACGTTAAAAATTTACCACACAGAATTTAGTTTAAAGTATTCTTTTCATAGCAGGAATATATACCCACATAAAATGCACAATAGCAGATAGGTTGATCAGCGCTTGCTATTTATAAAGAGGGTGCAGTGACACCTTAAGATTATTTAAAAAAGAAGTCCGCACATGCTCATAAATACATGCATATGGTGAAATCCTATAAAAGTCACTTTTTTAACACCAGTGATGTTTTAGTTTGTAGTATATGCTATGTATTCATCTACAGCAAGAAATTACAACCTCTTTGAACCATTTTGACAATATTTCAAAACAACACGATTGCATATGACTTTTTTAAGCGTAAGAAGCATGTTACAGTGGGAATGAAGGGGGCGTAACTGTGTAGTGAGACGTCATATCTTAACTACCTGAATATGTCATACAAACACAAGTTTGATTGTGATTTCTATCACTAACTCTCATCTCTAATAACCACAACAACATAAATACAATAAATACATACACTATCATACCATTAAAGCAATAGCGTATCAAGTGTATATGAAATAAGAAGGAGGGCCAATGGGGCAAATTACACAATAATCAAAATCTTAATTTGTAATTAACACGTTAAGAAGAAGTGACAATAAAAGCCAACACCACGACTTATACTTATTTTCTCCTTGTATTTACTCCTTCAGGTTCAATCGGTCGTGACAGTAATGGGGAAAAGAAACTGTACACGATAAATAGCTGTCGAAACTATATTGTAAAATATAATTCACGCGAGTACAAGACCAACAATAAGGTTAAACAAGATGCTGACCTTATTCAGTCTGGACGTGAAAAAATCAGTTGTCGAGGTATAGTAAATGCAAAGTGTTTAATTGTTATCATTTTATGGCATGTTTTAATACAGGTTTTAATTGTGGTTTTTTTTCAAGAAATAGTTTTTAAAAGTTATTTCAAGACATACAAGTAACGCTTTCTGAGACTCTTTAAAAGTATGTGAAACATTTGACAAATATGATATGATATCTGATAGAAAGATCCGTTGGGAGTCCAAGACACATCCAAAATAATCAGAGAATAACGACATTTCCAACATATTTAAGTTATATATGATATGCATATTCAGTTCTCTTGGTTGAGGGAAACCCCAATTTTAATCTGAGTAGATCCACCGTCCTTCCGCAAGTAACTGGCAAACTTTCTCACATAAAATTTTTGGAGAGAGCGGGACTCGAACCTACGGTCTTAGCGATGAGCGATCTTGAGACGGCACCTTAGACCACTCGGCCACGGAGTACCATACTTTATTTGAGAAATTTATATAAGAATACCTTTTCTCTAAGGTTCGAAAAAAAATCTGATAAGATGTTGGTGGGAAGAAAAATGATTTTGTGATATTTTTCGTAACATCTGATCTGGCGCATAGCATTTCTATAAACTTACAAACATTTGTTCTTCGTCGTGTTTGTTTTCATTTTTTGCTAATTGTTGTTGATATTGACGTTTTATTTTTGAAGTTTCCGTTCTCATCTTGTTTTTATGTTGTTCGCCTTCTACTTACCTTTCGTTATCAACATACTAGCATTTTTATTATTCTTATGACGTATTTAGGTTTGTTTTCTAGTAATATCCGTCTTATAATGTATGTGATTATATTTCACACTAGAAATATTACTAAAAGTTCTAAAATTACCGACACATAAATATTTCCTTGTCTTTTATTATTGCACTGACGAAGATAACCATCTGCATGCGAATCTACCATTAAATATTTTTTTTTTCCTTTTTCAAAAGTAGACACGACATGAACCTTGTCCTTTACTACACGTTAGAAGATCTTTAATTTACACAATTCAAGTAAAAAGTATTTTAAGTTCCATCGTTAATGTTCCATCGTCCATGTTTCCTCTGTGGCCAATTGGTCAAAGGCGCCGCCTCAAGATCACTTGCCTCTCATCGTTAAGGTCGTAGGTTCGAGTTTGCCAAGTTTGCGGAAAGACGGTGGTTCCACTCGGCTTCTGTCTGAATTTTTTCTCCCTCAGAAAAACTTGATACCATATAATCTGAAATGTGTTAAAAATGATGTTGAACCCCATTAAAAAAATAAAACAAAATAAGACAACCTGTTTTAATGGTAAAGAAAGAACAAATACTCATGAATATTTTGGTCAAGAAAAACTTCGTGCTTATGAACAAGACAATTAGAACCATCGAATTTCCGCAAGTAACTGGCAAAATAATTAAGATCTATATATTAATGTGTTTTTTTTCTAATTTGAGTTGTCCTCGAATCTTCAACCTCAGACGTAAGTGATCTTGAGAATATGCCATAGGCCACTTTGGAACGGAAATATAAAATGCAATAATGTTGATGATATTGTTTTATTTACCAGTGACGGGTTTCAATAGTCCAGTGATGCATGCGTTAAGTCACGACAAAAGACTTAAACTAGATTTTTCATATCTCCTACCAAAGTCAGCGGTGAAGCAGACAGCGAAGGCAGCGAATGTCAAATAAATGACGTAGACGTGGATTAGCAGGAGATGCAGCAATATTCTTTAAAGAGTGAGAACTACTTTATTTTGTATAAAGTATCTCAGCTACACTTTCTGTTGTAATTTACGTTGTGACTTAAAGGCCTACAGACATTATATTGTGACTTATTTAAAACCATGTATGTTTTGACTTACAGGCCTTCAGGCATTATGTTGTGACTTATATAAAACCATGTATGTTTTGACTTATAGGTCTACAGGCGTTATGTTGTGACTTATATAAAATCATGTATGTTTTGACTTATAGGTCTACAGACATTATGTTGTGACTTATATAAAAACATTATGTTTTGACTTATAGGTCTACAGACATTATGTTGTGACTTATATAAAAACATTATGTTTTGACTTATAGGTCTACAGATATTATGTTGTGACTTTTTTAAAACCATGTATGTTTTGACTTAGACAAAAACATAATGTTTTGACTTATATAAATCCATGTATGTTTTGACTTAGAAAAAAACATTATGTTGTGACTTATATAAAACCATGTATGTTATGACTTAGAAAAAACATTATGTTGTGACTTATATAAAACCATGTATGTTATGACTTAGAAAAAACATTATGTTGTGACTTATATAAAACCATGTATGTTTTGACTTACACAAAAACATTATGTTGTGACTTATATAAAACCATGTATGTTATGACTTATAGGCCTACAGACATTATGTTGTGACTAATTTAAAACCATGTATGTTTTGACTTAGACAAGAACATTATGTTGTAACTTATATAAAACCATGTATGTTATGACTTATAGGTCTACAGACATTATGTTGTGACTTATTTAAAACCATGTATGTTTTGACTTAGACAAAAACATTATGTTGTGACTTATTTAAAACCATGTATGTTATGACTTAGACAATAACATTATGTTGTGACGTATATAAAATCATGTATGTTATGACTTATATAAAACCATGTGTGTTGTGACTTATATAAAACCATGTATGTTTTGACTTAGACAAAAACATTATGTTGTGACTTATATAAAACCATGTATGTTTTGACTTAGACAAAAACATTATGTTGTGACTTATATAAAAACATTATGTTATGACTTATAGGTCTACAGACATTATGTTGTGACTTAGAAAAAAACATTATGTTGTGACTTATATAAAAACATGTATGTTTTGACTTAGAAAAAACATTATGTTGTGACTTATATAAAACCATGTATGTTTTAACTTACACAAAAACATTATGTTGTGACTTATATAAAACCATGTATGGTTTGACTTAGACAAAAACATTATGTTGTGACTTATATAAAAACATTATGTTATGACTTATAGGTCTACAGACATTATGTTGTGACTTAGAAAAAAACATTATGTTGTGACTTATATAAAACCATGTATGTTTTGACTTAGACAAAAACATTATGTTGTGACTTATATAAAAACATGTATGTTATGACTTAGACAAAAACATTATGTTGTGACTTATATAAAACCATGTGTGTTATGACTTTTACAAAAACATTATGTTTTGACTTATATAAAAACATGTATGCTGTGACTTGTAAAAAGACATGTATGCTATATTGTGTATAAAACAGGAATATATAAAAAAAACTATTTTTGTTGTGTTTTATTTTATGAGAATGGATTATAATTGAAAAGTTATACATTATATATACTAAAACTAATGTTTTCCATTAATACCAATTAATTCCCGTGTTATTCAGGAATTTCCGCCTCTACAAAAGAATTTAAACACACCAAGATAAACAGTAATCTTACATACGGCCTGTTGTAAATACTTATTAAACATTTCAATAATTTAATCCTCCTTTTGTATTACAATATTGTCTGGGATTATTAATACACCTTATAACTTTCGCCACTGAAAGCATGTTAAAGTTAAATGGTTGGTATATATACACTTCTAACTCTAAAATAACATCTAGTTTAATATTGGTTTTCGCGCATAACGACGTCGTATGTACTCGAGTAAGGATCTCTATCTGCATTTGGTTAATACACCTTGAGTGTTATTTATATACGTTGTAAGAACTTATTTCAAACTCGGTGTACATATGACTTAAGTAATTTAAATAAAACTATATACAAATGTGTGTAAATATAAAACAAGTAACTGTCGTCGTATGACAGTTACCCCGGGACTATTTGGCGGAGGGACTAAGGTGTGACCGACTTTTATCACAATGAAATCGGAGTCTGCACACGCAGCCTGTAGGTGCAATTTTGTCTTTAACACATGTCTTGTTAAGGTAAGGATAACAATAGTTAGTCAATTAGTTTAATTATTCACTTGATTGATATTCAAATAATTAATTGTTTTTCATTTGTTTGTTTTAAGTATTAATTGTCAACAATACACATTCTTTCATTCAGTTATTAAGTCATTCAGTCATTCGGTCATTCGGTCATTCATTCATTCGTTCATTCGTTCATTCATTCGGTTGGTTGGTCGGTCAGCATCGTTAAATAAAATGCAGTTTAAAAAAAATGTTTTTATTATAAGTGAACATATATGTATAAAGCTTTAGATTTCTTTAATATTTTATACCAAAGGTAAATTGCTATAAACAACTATTTTATACCGGTGTCACGTTAGATTCACACGCACTCCCGATAGTCCACGCGTATCAACACTATGCATCATTGATTCATAGTAACTATCTATTTTGTGTCATGATATTTCAAAATATGTAGTCGATTATAAGATATGGGGCAGACATGAAATTTTGTAACAATTTCTGACATTTCACCTCTCTACTTGGTAGCAATGCATCCAAGCAAGGTTCATAATGGACAGATGCAGCAAGCTTGCATAGGAAAAAGATGACTATATGCTTCCCAAAAAATAATGCAGTATAAAATAATAATAACAATATATCTATATATTTACACTAATATTATAATACAAATACATAAATGGTTTTATATATTTTTATTGTAGAATAGTGTTATATTATGCAAAATGTCAGTGCTTCCATCACATTGACCTCTTTTCATGTTCTCATTGGATTCCCTTTTATGATCAAAACAAGAATTTGGTAATTGACAGAATCTTAACTTTGTGAAAAAATCTTCAAAACAAAACACAAAGACAATTTGCATGTCTGCACTTGGTAGTGATAATTACTAGAGTTTCATAAATTTCCAACAAGAAGTTTTAAAAAAAAAGTGTTGACAAGTACTTGATAATGAATGGAATAAAAGGACCGTAACTCTGCGAATAACCATCAAAATGCTCGAAAACTTGATTTCTGTCTCGATTATTATGTCTCGAAAAAAATACACAATGTTTCTCTATGCCGGTGTGATAACTGGTTGTTATTTTTTTTATTATATTTCAAATTACGCACTAAGCAGGTATAGTCAGGTTTCTCTGCTATGCCACGAATGTCACACCGTTTGTGGATCCAGCGACTACATAATACACACTTGATCGATGTAACTCTTTTAGACAGCTGAGTGAATCACAGAGCTTGGTACTCTGTTCAATTCCTGCTGACAAAAGTCTGTTTTTTACATACTTTCGGCATTCTGCAACATGAACTTGCCTAAATACTGCTGCAGGAACATGCTTAAGAATACACTCTGCATTCTGGAGAGAAACAAACAAAAAAATCAATTTAGATGTTACAGTATTGTTAACATGTTAAGTGCAAGAATCTCCTGTATATAAAAACTATATATTATATACAATATAATATATACAATATAATATATATATATATATATAATATACAGCCATTTTACAGTGCTAAAACATATAAAAAAATAATATCCAAAGATTTTTCTGTTTTACGCTTTATCAGAATACACACACAAAAAAACAACAATTCCCTACCTGTACAATAATGAAATGGTATTTTTGCAGTCTTTGTTTTTTTGATGAACGAATAAATAAATGAATGAATGGTATTGTATGGTGTTGACAAACTCTGATAAATATACATATAATGGCTGTTTGCTCGAGCTGTTACTGAATAACTTTGAATCGTCTGCATTGGCGACACTTTTTTCATTTCTATACAAGGCCCTTCAGTGTAGTTTTTCATATCTCTCGAGTGTATTATAGAAAAAGCTGTGATAATCTTATTTATTCAAAGTATTAAGATTTATTACCATCAGTGTGAAAATGCAACAACTGTCACCATCTGTTTGAAGGTTGCCATCATTTCCCACATGTTGCCATTCACAAACTAGCTCTTCTGTGACAACTGAGCTTGCACTCATAAAGTCCCTAAAGTATACAAATTTACATTTCAATATATATTTCCAATGTATAAACTGTAACATAAAATGAATTAATGCCAACTTGCTTAAATATATAAAATCTCAATTTAATCCATTTACAGTTTTATGGGATAATGTTGTGTTCATATTATCAATATTTAAGTGCTGTATGACCTTTCTGTATATAAAATGGATATATAGTAGTCATATTCATGTACATATAATATTTGTGATTTTTCCTTTAATATGTTTATGAAATGTTCATTGTATTGATGCTCCAAGTGGCTTTTGTCCAGGTGTACATTTTTTGATCAAGGGGCTCTTTTATCCGGATACCTTCTCTACTCTCCCTATTCCGTTACTCCACTTCTCCTCTCTTATATCGTTTTTATTCACAGTTCCTTTATTCTTTCTCAATTTCCAAATTTAACTCTCTCTCTCTCTCTCCCTCTCTCTCTCTTATCTCAAACTCCGCGCTGTCTCTCTATCATTCTCTCTCTCTCTCTCTCTCTCTTTCTCTCTCTCTCTCTCTTATCTCATACTCTGCACGTGTTTGGTACTTAAATAACGAACTACTTGAGAACCAAGCACTTGGTACTAAAATTACACAATAAAAGCACCAACGGAATGAGAACCACACGTTTGTACCTACATTACATAAAATAAGCACAAACTGCATGATAAGCAAACGTTTGGTACCAAAATCACACAATAAAAGCACCAACGAAATGAGAACCACAAGTTTGGTACCTACATAACATAAAACAAGCAAAAACTGCATGATAAGCAAACGTTTGGTACCTAAGTTACAATATGAAGCATAAACAGCATGAGAATAACACGTTAAGTATGTAAATTACAAACGACAAGCACCAACGGCATGAAAACCACGCGTTTGGTACCTAAATTATACACGATAAGCACCAATGATGATTAGCACAGGTTTGATACCTAAATAAATCAAGAGAGGCACCAACGATACGGGAACCAAACGTTTAGTACGTAAATTACACACAAGCACTAACGACATGAGAAACACGCGTTTGGTCCCTAAATTACACACGACAAGCACCAACTGCATGATAAGCACCAACGACGTGACATCCACACGTTTGGTACTAAACTTAACAAGACAATCACCAACTGCATGATAAGCACACGTTTGCTACCTGAATAAACAAGACAGGGACCAACGACATGAGAACCAAACGCTTTATACGAAAATTACACACAGACACCAACAACATGAGAAATACGCATGTTGTACCTAAATTCCACACGAAACGAACCAACCGCATGATAAGTACACGTTTGGTAACTAAAATACACAAGATACGCACCAACGGCGTAAGATCAACACGTTTGGTATTTAACATACACGAGACAATTACCAACTGCATGATTTACACACGTTTGGTACCTACATTAAACAATTAAAGCATTAACGCTATGGGAATCACGCGTTTGGCACTTTAATTACATGAGACAAGTATCAACTGCATAATAAGCACACATTTAGTACTTAAATTACACAAGATCAGAACCAAGTGGTGGTGGTGGTTGTAGTAGAAGAAGTAGTAGTAGTAGTAGTAGTAGTAGTAGTAGTAGTAGTAGTAGTAATAGAAGTAGTAGTAGTAGTAGTAGTAGTAGTAGTAGTAGTAGTAGTAGTAGTAGTAGTAGTAGTAGTAGTAGTAGTAGTAGTAGTAGTAGTAGTAGTAGTAGTAGTAGTAGTGGTAGTAGTAGTAGCAGTGGTGGTGATGTTAGTAGTAGTAGTAGTTTTGGTGATGGTGGTAGTAATAGTAGTAGTAGTAGTAGTAATATTAATAGGATTAGTGGTGGTGTGGTGGAAGTACTACTACTAGTAGTAGTAGAAATAGAAGTGGTGGTGGCAGTGGTGGTGATGATTGTTGTAGTAGTAGTTATAGTAGTGGTGGTGGTGGTAGTAGTAGTAGTAGTAGTAAAGTAGTAGTGGTGATGGTGGTAGTAGTATTAGTAGTAGTATTAGTAATAGTAGTAGTAGTACTACTACTAGTAGTAGAAGTAGTAGTAGTAGTAGTAATAGTTATAGTAGTAGAAGTAGTAGTAGTAGTAGTAGTAGTAGTAGTAGTAGTAGTAGTAGTAGGTAGTAGTAGTAGTGGTATTAATAGTAGTAGTAGTAGTAGTAGCAGTAGTAGTACTAGTAGAAAGAGTAGTATTAATAGTAGTAGTAGTAGTAGTTGTAGTAGTTGTAGTAGAAGTAGTAGTAGTAGTACTAGTAGTAATAGTAGTAGTAGTAGTGGTGGTGGTTGTAGTTATAGTCGCGGTAGTGGTAGTAGTAGTAGTGATGGTAGTAGTAGTAGTATTAAAGTTTTTGTTGGTGCTATGGTGGTAGTAGTAACAGTAGTAGTAGTAGTAGTGTTGGTGGTGGTAGTAGAAGTAGAAGTCATAGTAGAGGTGATTGTGGTGGTAGTAGAAGTAATGCAAGTAGCAGTATAAGTAGTACTTGTAGTAAAAGTAGTAGTAGTAGTAGTAGTAGTAGTAATAGTAGTAGTAGTAGTAGTAGTGGTTGTGGTGGTAGTGGTAGTAGTAGTAGCAGTTGTCGTGATGATAGCGGTTGTAGTAGTAGTTGTGGTAGTAGCAGCAGTAGCAGTAGTAGTAGTAGTAGTAGTAGTAGTAGTAGTAGTGGTGGTCGTGGTGGTCGTGGTGGTGGTAGTAGTAGTAGTTGTGGTGATTGTAGTGGTTGTAGTAATAGTGGTAATAGCAGTAGTAGTAGTAGTATTTGTTGTAGTAATAGTAGTAGTAGTAGTAGTAGTAGTAGTAGTAGTAGTAGTAGTAGTAGTAGTAGTAGTAGTGGTGTAGTAGTAGTAGTAGTAGTAGTGATGGTGGTGGTGGTGGTGGTGGTGGTGGTGGTGGGTGTAGTAGAAGTGGTAGTTGTAGTAATAGAAGTAGTAGTAGTAGTAGTAGTAGTAGTAGTAGTAGTAGTAGTAGTAGTAGTAGTAGTAGTAATGGTGGTGGTATTAGTAGTAGTAGTAGTAGTAGTAGAAGTAGTAGTAGTAGTGGTAATGGTTATAGTAGTATTAGTAGAAGTAGAAGTAGTAGAACTAGTAGTAGTTGTAGGTGTGTTGGTGGTGGTAGTAGTAGCAGTAGTAGTAGTAGTAGTTGTAGTAAAAGTAGTAATTATAGTAGTAGTAGTTGTGGTAGTGGTAGTAGCAGTAATAGTAATAGTAGTAGTAGTAGTAGTAGTAGAATTAATAGTAGTAGTGGTTGTGGTAGTAGTAGTAGTAGCAGTAGTGGTAGAACCCCCCTCTTGTAAATTGATAACCTGACAAATAATGCGATTAAAATTTAAAAATAATAAATAAAAGCGACCCTAATACTCATTTCAGTTAAATTGATGACAAGCAGTTGAGGACTTGTCCTCGTGCTTGAAAATATTATTTGGATTTAGAAGGAAGTAGTCACTCTATAGTAATTCATATCAAACGTGCGCCACTCCTCATATCAGTTCCATGATTACAAAATAAGCACAAATAATAATAACACTGAAGAGGCAAAATTCTAACTGTCTTAAATCTGACAACGGACAATCAAAACATAAAATGTATCACTTGTTTTCGACGGAACAGTTATGTAACACTTGACGATTCTGTTATTCCCAGATTGGTTACAACATCCCATTTGATGACATTTAACTTTGAACCGACTAGACAAGATAACTTATTGCAAAGACAAAATGTAACTATGTACATGTATATGTATATGTATTGCTTTTCAATTATACATGGTCGTTAAGAGATCGCGATGAAACCTGTGAAGATGCCTTTGGCAATGGATTATTAATGCTATTAATAGCTATTTCAATAAACCATATATTATGTCTCTTTTTCTTTTAAAATAAATTAACAAATTGAGTATTATTGTGAAACTAAAAATGTGGAAATATAACAACAGATAAAATATTTATTCATTTATATAATGACGAAATAAAAATATTTTTATCATTTAATAATAATCATGGTATGCAAATGTTTGTAACATGATAAAAGTTTTATCTTAGGTATATAAAATATCTTAATATATGTTTGTCTATCGTTACTTTATATCGCGGCGGTTTACCAGTTAGGTGAATAGCCCCTTGTTTATAAATCCCCATCCATGGGGTCGACCAAACTACGGTTGTATTCTTACATTTGCTTAATCACCGGTCGTGGAGGATTAAGCGCCTTTCCTATATTCTCATATACTTCTGCTCTGACTTTTATTTTCTTAAATTTCTAAGCTTACAATACTCATACTATGTTTTAATTCTTGTTTTCCTTTCCAACCACACTTTTTATTGTTCACCTATCTTTTCTTACCTCATTCTTATTTTCCTTTCTTTTTCATACTTCATTCTTCTTATCCTTGACATCCTTACTTCATTCCTTTTTTCCATTCTTATTTCAATCTTGTTTTCTTTTTCAATCTTGTTTTCCTTTCCATCCTTACTTCATTCTTGTTTTCTTTTCCGTTCTTAATTCAATCTTGTTCTCTTTTCCATCCTTACTTCATTCTTGTTTTGCGTGATAAGTACGTGACACGTGATTGATTGGTACTTAAATTACAAAAGACAAGCACCAACTGCATGATATGCACTCTTTTGGTACCAAAATAAGACGATTAAAGCACCAACAGCATGGAAACTTGCTTATTTGGTAAAAATTACATGAGAAAAGCACCAACTGCATGCAAACCACACGTTTGCTACATAAAAAAACAAGACATGTACCAACGGCATGAGAACCACACGTCTGGTACTAAATTACACAATTAAAGCACCAACGGCATTATAACAACACGTTTGATAAATAAATTGCACACGACAAGCCGTACTTGCATGATAAGTACGTGTTTGGTACTTAGTTTACACAAGACATACATCAATTGCAGGAGAACCACACGTTTGATACAAATTATATATGAACACAATACAAGAGATCAACTTCAGGCGTATCCGTAATTGAAGGTGTCATCCGAAATAGTGTCAGTTGTAGTAATCTACTTCGTCAAAGTGGCAGAGAACTCTGTCGTCGATTGGTACTGATCGTTCATTTTAATTTTAATACCTGCCTTTATTGTGTCTTTCATTGATCTTTCTTTTATCAAGACCCCGAGCTATCAAAACATTGCGAAAAATAGGCAGTCTTGCTTTCCGTTGTGCGCGGAATTGATGCGCATGAGAAACTATAGAAATCGTCTTTAATAAAAGCGTTCACTTCATGGCATGTAATCATTGTAATGGTACTGTTTTTATAAGTACGTACTTGATGTAAGTATACGTTATTTTATTGTATTAATTTTACAGAGAGGGTATTGTTGTTTTGCAGTGTTAAGCGCCGCTTACATAATTTTTTCAGTAATATCGCGACGGTGTCCACTTGAGACCTTCCACAAGCGAGGTTGAAGCTCTATCATTGGACTGCCAGAGAATTGATTGACTGAATATTTAGCATCATTTTTATGCCATCGAGGGCTAACAGACGACCAGTTAACCTAACCACTTTTTCCTGGGATCCTGGAAGGTTAACCAGTACTCGAGCACACCCCATCTCCGCAAGTAACTGATAACTTACCCACTTGAAAAAGATGAATACCAATGAGACACAGTGTCGTATATCAATCATCACGGAGACTGTTGCCGGCCAGGGATTCGAACTCACAACCCCTTTATTGATAGTCAGTCGCGTAACCGAGTGAGCTAATCGGGCCCGGCTCTCTCTTAATAAATAGTGAAGTCTGATACTGTATAAGTGGTAATCATTGGCTGCCTTTATTTGAAGTACTTATAGGTAGGTTAATCTGTTCTATATAAAGAGAAACTTAAACCATAAACCGTTATCTGCAATGAAATTATGTAAATACACAAGTCACTTTAAGTTATAATGGAGAGACACTTTCACTTAGTGAAAAAATATTTTACTTTACCGTGAAAATCGTCGACCTTATTTTGTATCAAACAAAGAACAACATTTTACTGTGTAGTGAGTCGCGTCGTTATCCTTAATAGTTTTATTTAGGTCACTTACCAATTACCTCCCCTTAGTGACGATAGCAAGAATCTAGCGTCCAAGACATTAAAGCTGTGTAAATCGGTTGGTCATTGCTTTGTTAAAATGCTTATAATGGTCGTATTTCTTAGTACATATGAGGAATATTTTCATAAGTTCTGCCAAGTTTGGATGAAATTGGGCACAGTCGGATGAAGGTACAACAGCTACGAATGATCGAATGTAAAGTTCGTAAGTCTGAACAACTTTTAGATGTAAAATTTGAAGTTATAAAAACACGTTTGGGTAATTCATTTAGTGTGTCACTTCCTTATTTTACTATATTTTGTAATAATTATAAAAAAGTATTCTTTCTGAAATTTGCAAAAAAAATGGCACTAATGGAACGTCCCTAGATGTCATAATTTGTCCGTACGAAATTATTAAGAACTACGAAGGTAAGTGAAAAGTGTTCCCCTCCACCACAATTTCTAGTGCTATTTTCACAACCTAATTATGCAAGGTCATATACAGTTTTCAATTTGATATAGTCGCTTTTAATTAGTTTAAACCAGTACTTAAATATTCTATAATAGCTACTGTTTTGATATACAATGCTTAGCGCCCTAATTCTCCATTCACACCTACGTTACTGGTTTGCGTTTATAAGCCTAATATGTATTTACAGAATTCCTGGTGAATATCTTTCTATTTTATTAAACTTTCTAGAATTTTAAAAAAAAGCTACGAATGCATCAACAAATTATGACTTAATTAATACTTTTTTATATTATTTAATAACACATTCAGAACGTTTAATGTTGCTTTACTACACAAAGTCTGTTCGTTTTATGTAGAAAATTTAAAAAATATCTATGAGTGTCAAAATTTTCACCATTATATTAACAGAACCTTTTCATATACTTGCTTTAAAAAGGGACAGACACTGAGAAAATTGCCAGTAATACTAACTGTTTTTTTTATTTTGTTTAAATTTAAAAAAAAATATCACCGTATATCACAATCAAGTTCTTTCTTCTGATACTTATGTTGCTTGGTTCAGGAGAAGTTTAAATAATTTGTAAAAACTCGAAATATGTCATTAAATATTCAAACTGTCACCCGCAGTTACTAATCTCTGGTTATATGTCTCTGACTGTATTGCATCAGTTGACACGGTATAGTTGAATACATATTGAATGTAGTTGGTTGTATGGTGTTTAGTGTCGCTTTCAACATTTTGTCAGACGGTGTCTGCTAGAGACAACATTCTAAACGCTTGAGTATCGTACCGCGGACTCATATTATGATACCCCCGCCCCGGACCAGTCATATTATATTGACACCGGACCGACCAGACCTAGAACTATCCTTTAAATGCTTAGTGCCAAGCGAAGGAGCTTCTAGTATCATTATCAAGATTTTGGTATGACCCGGCCAGGGAACGAACCCACAACCTTCCGTATGCGAGTCAAACGCTCTTCCACTAGACCACTGCGGTGGTCTATTGAATGTATGATTTGTTTTCCATTTCAGAGACGAAGCATCTACTTTCTGCTGTTGTCGGCCGTGGCAATATTGCAGGTGATATTTTTTGTTGCAGTGTTGCAGACTAACAGTCTCAAGGTGAAAATAATACGCATGTCCTCCACGTTCAACATGGTGTGTTTTAAACTTATTTATTTTACATTAATTATGAAACGAGTTCTTACAACTTAAGAAAAATCACGCTCGATTTTTTCCTAGGCAAAACGGATATCAAGCACATGTGGACAATGTATATTGCTGAAAGACATTACACAAAAGCATGGCGGAGGATCGAACCCATGACCCCCAATTATTTGTCCGATGCTCTACCACTGGGCCACACATTGTGTACTATTAAATATAATATCTGTCAATTTATTGTTTTCCACCATTCTTTCAAAAACAAAACAAATAATAACTCGATTGTGCTAATTTAGCATATTTCTATTTGAAGAATTAATATACATATGTTAATATAATACTACTGATATAATATGCGTAATACTATTGATATATAATATAACAATGTAATAATATTGATAGATATATAATAATATTAACGTATTACATTTGACACTTATAAATTGATATACAATAAATGTTAACATAATACTATTGATATAATACATGTTTACGTAATACTATTGATATAATATGTTAACGTTATACTATTGATGTAATACATGTTAACGTTATACTATTGATATAATAAATTTTAACGTTATACTATTGATATAATATATGTTAACGTAATAATATTGATATAATATGTTAAAGTAATACTATTGATATAATATATGTAAGCGTAATACTATCGGTATAGTACATGTCAACGTAATACTATTAGTATAATACATGTTTACTTAATACTATTGATATAATACGTGTTAACGTTATACTAAATGTATAATACATGTTAACGTAATACTATTGGTATATTACACGTTAACGTAATACTATTAGTATAATACATGTTAACGTAATACTATCGACATAATACATGTTAACGTAATACTATTGATGTAATACATGTTAGCATAATACTATTAGTATAATTCATGTTAACGTAATACAATTGATATAATACATGTACATGTAATACTATTGATATATTACATGTTAACGTAATACAATTGATATAATACTTGTAAACGCTATATTATTGATGTTATACATGTTAACGAAATACTATTGATATAAAATGTTAAAGTAATACTATTGATATAATATATGTTAATGTCATACTATAAGTATAATACATGTTAACGTAAAACTATCGATATAATACATGTTAAAGTTATACTATTGATGTAATACATGTTAACGAAATACTATTGATATAATAAAATTTAACGGTGTACTATTGATGTAATACATGTAAACGTTATACTATTGATATAATATATTAACGTTATACTATTGATATAATAAATGATAACGGTATACTATTGATGTAATACATGTAAACGTTATACTATTGATATAAGATATTAACGTAATACTATTAGTATAATAAATGTTAACGGTATACTATTGATGTTATACATGTAAACGTTATACTATTGATATAATATATTAACGTTATACTATTGATATAATACATGTTAACGTAATACTATTGGTATAACTCATGTTAACGTAATACTATTGATATAATACATGTTAACGTTATACTATTGATATAATAAATGTTAACGTAATGCTATTGATATAATACATGTTAAAGTTATACTATTGATATAATACATGTTAACGTTATACTATTGATGTAATACATGTTAACGTAATACTATTGGTATAAAACATGTTAACGTTATACTATTGGTATACTAAATGTAACGTTATACTATTGATATAATAAATGTTAACGTTATACTATTGATGTAATACATGTTAACGTTATACTATTGATGCAATTCATGTTAACGTTATACTATTGATGTAATACATGTTAACGTTATACTATTGATGTAATAAATGTTAACGTTATACTATTGATGTAATAAATGTTAACGTTATACTATTGATATAATAAATGTTAACGTTATACTATTGATGTAATACATGTTAACGTTATACTATTGATGTAAAACATGTTAACGTTATACTATTGATATAATAAATGTTAACGAAATACTATTGATATAATACGTGTGAACGTAATACTATTGATATAATACATGTTAACGTAATACTTCTGATAAAAAAAAGTTAACGTAATACCATTAGTATAATATAAGTTAACGTAATAATATTGATATAATACATGTTAACGGTATACTAATGATGTAATACATGTAAACGTTACACTATTGATATAATATATTAACGTAATACTATTGATTTAATAAAAGTTAACGTAATACTATCGATATAATACATGTTAACGTAATACTATTGATATAATACATGTTTACGTATTACTAATGATATAATTCATGTTAACGTAATACAATTGATATAATACATGTTAACGTAATACTATTGATGTAATACATGTTAACGTTATACTATTGATATAATATATGTTAACGTAATAATATTGATATGATACATGTTAACGTAATACTATTGATAAAAAAAATGTTAATGTAATACCATTAGTATAATATAAGTTAACGTAATAATATTGATATAATACATGTTAACGTTATGCTATTGATATCATAAATTTTACGTAATATTATTGATATAATATATGTTAACGTAATTCAATTCACGTGGGAAAGTTATCAGTTACCTGCGGAGATGGATGTGCGCGTGTACTGGTTAACCTTCCAGGACCTCGAGAAAGAGTGGCTAGCTTAAATAATCGTCTATTAGCCCTCGATTTTATAAACTGACACTAAATATTCAAACAAATTAAAAAAATTGACTGACGTTTAAATGATAGCTGCATCTATATCATTAATTATATTTATTTGAAATATTCACAATCTGTTATAAACTATCCAGGGTTTTGGTCAGACATCGCCTTCATATGAACAATTGCTGCTGGACGCTTCAAAGGTGTACAGAACAATACATAAACCGAAACCAAGAAATTGCAGACACGTACATGGTAAAACCAGCTATGCCGAAGAGAACCTTTGGAATAGATCCGTTCTGATATCTGGAAATTTCAACGGAAACATAACCAAACATAACCGAGTACCGGACACATTTTTAAAGGTAAGATTCATAATATGTTAAGAAATTATCGTATTTTATGCTAATGTTTGTACTTCTAATAAATTGTGCCGCAGAGGTGGTCTGGTGGTAAAGCGTCTGCCTCGCATGTGGAAGGTCTTGCTGTTCGATCCCAGCCCGGTCATAACAAAGACTTGATTGGTACTGGAAACTTCTTCATTTGTCGCTCCGCTTTTAGAGGATAGTTCTGGGTCTGGTCGGCCCGGTGTCAGTATAATTTGGCTGGGTGGGGTATTATACCTTGTGTCTGCAGCATGATATTTCAGTGTGACAGCGCTCAGATATGACTGAACAATTGTTAAAAGCGGCGGTAAACACCGTGTTACAACGACAACAATCAAATGAATGTGTAACAGGACACTTCAGTGAGGTAGCGCTTAGAATACTGCCTTGCCATAAAATGACTGGAAGACGCCACACACCCCATATAATGACAATTCGAAGTATTTTATTTTATTTTAATTTATTGCTTACATAAACCCAGCGTCAATATCTTTAAAAATATTTCATCCCTGAGTGATGAAAAAGTATGTTTATTTGCACGGCATTCAGCTGGTTGGATATTTTAGTAGAACATATCTATCATTTCACTGTCCCAGTGTGTTTGTGACCTGCTATAAGAAAAGAGGTTTATTTCGGCAGTTCAGCTATCTTAGTCGGTAGAGCAGTCACCTTGTTAGCATGAGGTCCCGGTTGGAATAGAAGACTTGCTGCATAGTTTTCTGATTATGTTACATTGGCGCAAAATTCATTTTCGAGGCTTTCTTCGGGAAGTTTACGGAGTTCAATGCAAACATTGCAGAATACTTTATTGCGGGACATATTAAAGTTTTGGCCAATATTCAATTACAGTAACTTTGATAACTTTCAAGTAAATAAAGGTTATACGTCAATACATAAGCATTATTTTGTGCACACTGCATACAGGACAAGTCTGGATTAACAGCGTGTTTGTGTTACTTGCCAATAGAATCCCTTTAACACCATTTCATGACATGGTAGTTTACATGTGTCATATCCAGCTTTATTGGTGAAAGTAAACATCATAATGAATCTGAGTATGCTGCTCGTAAATGTTCTCACATCAGGATTAGACCAAGCTGGGATCGAACCCTCAACCTCAGTGGTAAGAGGTAAATGGCCATTAAACGACGGCTTCTCAGACCACAAAGGATCCTTAGAAATCTTTGTACTAATGTAATATGACAAAGAGTTCAATGTTTATTTCCTAGCTAAAACTGCATTCCGTAGATTTGCCAAGACATTCAAATTAGGTCAACGAACGTGAAAACGTCATTTCTATAAAGAACGTTTTATACTGGCCGTCAAATTTTTGCTCTATAAGTTTGAGAGATTTTTACACTGCGAAATTGAAAATTATTATATGGGTAAAACAGTTATTTTGCTGATAAAATCGGTAATTATGTATGTGTACTCGATTAAAATTCGTGAACATGTAGGGACATATCTCAACAATTAAAATCAACACTTGGTTCTATAAAATTGTAAACTAGTTTGAGAATCAAGTTTTAGGGTTTATTTCACATTACATCTACCAATGCACTTGATTTGGGAAGTTAAATAATTTTCAACTGAATGCATCAAATTAAAGAAAACAAATCTAGGCTATCTCTTTTTTGCCTCCAATCGAGTATTACAAAAACGAAAGTTTTAATTCCAAGCCTGATGATGATGATGATGATGATGGTGATGATGATAATGATGATTTCCAACCACTGGACCACTAATCCGCTCATGTTTGCAATAGTAAATACTTCTAGCTTTTATTGGCAACAATTAGGCAGAATATTTCATTTAAACACAATTAGTCATGTTTAAAAACGCATAGTAAAGTAGCTGTTTAAAATATATTAGAATTTTTAAAATTGACTTGATTTTGAAAAGACTGAGAAGTGTTTTTAGCTGTAGGAGCGCGAAGATCAAACCTGCGCGGCTTAAACGTGTAACAGCACTTTTGACGTTTATCACATAAAGAATAAAGTTTCGACTCCAAGTATAAATTTGAAACGATATAAAAAAACACATTTAGTTGTATTGGTGAACCTTTCAAAGCTTAAACATTTTTCTGTAAGTTGATATGTTTAAACTGGTCAACAGAAGCTTGCCTATCGTTCTATTGCGTAAATTTTTTTATATGCATTGCAGCAATGTCCTAGTATGAAAATAAAAAAAACGCCGGTTAGAAACAGTCTGTTGCAGTTTTGTAGGGATAGACCTAAACTGACCGTAGATTGACTGAACTATGTCTGTAACAAGGGGTACTCCGTGGACGAGTGGTCTAAGGCGCCGTCTCATGATCATTTACCTCTCACCGCTAAGGTAGTAGGATCGAATCACCATCGCTCCAAAAACTTTATTTTAGAAAGTTTCCAGTTACTTGCAGAAGGACGGTGATTCTACTCAGTTTGATTTCTTCCTCCACCAGTAAAACTGGATATGCCATATATAACATGAAATGTGTTGAAAATGGCGTTAAACCCCATTAAAAATATCTGTAACAACTGTTTTGTCTTTTAGGCGCCAGCGATGAAGGTCTATCTAACATCAGCGTACGTGAGAAATCGTGAAACACTCCAGCAGGGATTAACCGTCTCCCTTAACAGCTGGGAGTTTTATAAACACCAAAGACACACAATGCATTGTTGTTTATTAAATAAAGACGGAACGTTAACAACCGTTCCAGCATTGAAAGATTATCATTACAAGACGACGAAACGGTTAAATTCTGTTACGATGAGAGCCTTGCAGTACAAGTGTATAATTCGTGGAAACATGAGATGTGCCGAAGACCATCCCATAGGTGTGACTTTAGTTTACAAAGCTGACAGTTGTGTGCTTCCGAATGGATCTTCTTTGCTATCTCCAAACGGTCCTTCATACAAACATTCGTTGGTAAACGGATCACAAGTTTTATTGAAGGGAGGTAATAATACTGTGAATACGTCAAAAAGTGTACAGTTCCTTCGTTTGAATTACCCGGTTTGGCGAGGAGCGAACTCCATAGGACTTTGTGCGAAAATATTATATGGCGAGTTTTACTATCACCGGTTGATCGAATGGATAGAGATATATAAACACCTCGGAGTTGATAAAATTGTGATATTTTACTACAATTTGGAAGTAAAAACAAAGAAAGTTCTTCACTACTATGCTTCAGATGGATTTTTAGACATCCATCCTTTCGATTTTCCTCAACCAAGTAAGTTTTTGTCACATTTTGCATTATTGTGTGTTTATTTGTGGTTCATAAACATTCTTCTTAATAATCGTCCATGACAGTATTCAGGGAAAACGTTTACTAAAATATTTTTAATGATGATTTATTATGAAAATCTTTCACTAGGTTTGAGGGGCGGATAGAAAATTCCGACCCAAGGGAGAACTGTGAATGTTTCTCAGAATTTTTATAAGTCACAGTCTCAGAATGGACGCCATTGTAACAGGACGAAAAAATATGCAGCCAGTTCGAGACTTCAACCCGAGACATATCGCCTTACCGAGCGAACGCTCTACCGAAAACATTTATCTTAAAGGATGGGTTGTTCTATCTTAACTGAAACAAGCCATGTTACCAATATTTCGATTTGTGTTCTCGACCGAGACGGTACTTGCTCTCAGGTTTACGGTTTACAATATGCTATTGAACAATAACTTAACTGTGACGTCTTTCAAACTTTCCCTGATGCAATTGGCTAATCAACTTTCCGACGTCAAACCCACTGACCAATCAGATTCCTCATACTATATTGATAGATGATCAGCGTACTCGAAACAATTGCTATTCGGGAGAGCTGGGTTCGTATTCACCAACTGTCCTGAAAATATTCTTAGACTTGAGCCTGAAAATCCAAATTTCAGCCTTAGATATCTAGTAACCCATGACAGGTATAGTAATTGTGATAGTTTATTTGACTATATATTAAGTTTTTCTACATGCTTGCAAATTTTGGTCTCAAACAACGGTCTATAAGTGTGTTTTTCAAAATTCATTCTTGAGTTCAAGTCTTAGAATATTCTTAAGAATGTTTGATGAATACCACTCCTGGATCCGTTTTACAGATTGATAAATGTATGTTCTTTTTCAGACAATCCCAAACGCTATGTTGGACAAAAAAGACAATCTGCATGGAACGACGAACAGCTGACCGTCTATGAATGTGAAGAACACCTGCAAGGCTATCACTATGCTGGCATTTTTGACACAGATGAAATAGTACTACCTAAACCTGGCATAAAGGATCTAAAACAGCTGTTGGTGAGTGTACGCTGGACCAATAATTGGTCGTCTGCCTCTACAGTGTTTCAATAATTGATCGTCTGCCTGTACCGTGATCCAATAATTGATCGTCTACCTCGACCGTGGTCCAATAATTGGTCGTCTGCCTCGACCGTGGTCCAATAATTGGTCGTCTGACTCTTCCGTGACCCATTGATTGGTCGTCTATCTCTACCGTGATCCACTGATTGGTCGTCTATCTCTTCAGTGTTTCAATAATTGAACGTTTTTCTCGATCATGGTCCACTGATTGGTCTTCTGTCTCAACCATGGTCCAATAATTGGTCGTCTGCCTCGACCGTGGTCCAATAATTGGTCGTCCGCCTCTAACGTGATCCAATAATTGGTCTTCTGCCTCACCCGTTGTCCAATATTTGGTCGTCTGCCTCTAACGTGATCCAGAAATTGGTCGTCTGCCTCTACCGTGGTCCACTGATTGGTCGTCTGCCTCGACCGTGATCCACTGATTGGTCGTCTGTTGGCACTCCATGACAAACATATTCAAACAAGTGCTCAGGGTCACATTTTAAACTAGTCTACTGGACAAAAGTGTCCGCGGTCGAGTGGTCAAAGGCACTGTCGAAGGACTGTGGTATTAGTCACGATTTAAAGGGTTTTCTCAACCAACAACATGGATTTAAAAGTGGGGTAGTGTAGTGGATAGAGGTTAGAGGATTCAAACCCCAGCTCGGCCATATGCCTCTTAAAAACAACACTCAGTACTGGTTCTGCCCAGGAAATTTTTATGGATACGTTCTTGGACCATTACTATTTTATATTGATGTCAATGATATAGCTGACAGTTTACTCTGTTTACCACGTGTGTATGCTGATGACAGTTCATTTTACCATTCAGTCTCATCAGTTATTGATAATGAGGGTTTTATTAATCACGATTTATTAATAATAGCTAAATGGGCCAAACGATGGCTAATTCCTTTAATACTCGTAATATGTGTACATATGTCTATATTTGGCAATACAAAATGTTTAAACTAATGGCTAGTATAGATAAACCCTAACAAAACTGAAGCTATGTTGTTTGTTTTCTTTAAAAGATTACCATAACTAACCTAATATAAAAATTAACAACATAGAAATTCAGTTTGCAAAATCTCATAAACATCTAGGTGTAACTTTAGGTTAAGACGGAGAATGGATCGATCATGTTGATAATTTTTTAAGGTATAATGTGTCGTCTTAAATACTGACTCGGTAGAAAATCTTTAAATCAAATTTACATTTCGTATGTTCGACCGATTTTGGAATATTCATCACTAGTTTGGAACAATTGCACTGATCAAACATCGATCAAACGTCGACCAAACATCGAATTCGTTAGATAAATAACACTTTAGTCACTTCAGGCACGTGGCGAGGCATACTGGGATACTCAGTGCTTAGTAATATTGGAAACCAAAGCCTAAATATTGAAAAGGGTAGAAAGTCGTGAAAAGCAATAGAAGTGTGGCAAGATGGGGTTTCAAATAAGTACATAAAAGTTTTGGCATGAACTGTTCCATGCATATAGCAACAGTGTTCACTGTGTCTTATACTGATTGAATATTTAGCGTCATTTTTATTCGTCGATGGCATAAAAAAACGCTAAATATTCAATAAATCAGTCTTTTATGTAAAATTATCGACAGCATTAAGAATGCAGTCGGGGCCGACAGTTTATGATACAGTTTAATATATTTTAAAGTAATGTGTTCTAGCCAATTGAAGCGTTGAATTTAAAAAGTCACCAGGAGCCATCTTTTCTACTCCTTTTTCTTAAAATTACCTCGGGGGAAGTTCCCCCGGACTCCCATCAGCGGAAGTGGAAACATCTTCTTACACCCTGTCCTGAGTAGATTGCAAGATTGCCACGTTACGCCCTCGCACATGCTTAATTAGATCAGTATGGTATCTATTGAAACTTTATGAAGAGAATGTGGATGGGAAACATTAAGAAGATCAGTAATATATACTTGATGGAGCAGGTTAGCAAAAACATGGAACCATCTTACATACTAGCATTTAATGTGTTCCCATCATATGTTAATGGAGGAACAACATACAATTTGAAAAATAGTAACGACATAACTATATATATATCCTTTTCAAGAATTGAAAACATGAGAAATTCATGTATATCTTCTTCTATAATATTATTGAACTAATTAGATAAAACTTTTAAATTGCTTCCTTAGATGCATTTAAACACGTCATGGGAAAACAAAATAATATTTCAATACACCAACACCTTTTTCATGAAATAGTAGCAACTATTTATTTACTAATCTGATTGTCTTACTTGGGTGCTATTGAGATGTGGATACAGGAAGCATACGGACGACATAATGAAGAAATAGAAGAAATATGGGTTTTTTTCTTACACTTTCTTTCTTTACTTCTTTTCTGACCCTTTTTAAGGATTCTTACGCTTAAAAACAATTCTTATGTAATTTGGTTTTGAAATACATATATTTTCATAATAATTCATAGTGGTTGTGATCTCTTGCTGCAAATGAGTAGAGCAAAAGCTGGCATAGCATATACTGCAATAAGACATCACTGATATCTAAAAAGTGATTTTATAGGATTTCAACATATGCATGTATTTAGGAGCATTTGAGGACTTCTTTTTTAAAAAATAACAGGGTGTCACCGCACCCTCTTTAAAAGAACCAATCTGGTCAACCTACCAGTTATTGTGCATTTTTATATGGATTTGAATTCCTGTTATGAAACGAATAAACTTTATAAAAATTATATGTGGAATATTTTATTTACCATGGAAATCCTATACTTTTTTTATATAGAACAAAGAACAAATTTCAACTGTGTATTGAGACCTAAAAAACAATAAATACAGAGAAAATGTATTTTTACATCGTATAGATAATAATATAACATTATAGTTTTACAAAACAATATAAATTGTAGATTGCTTAAAATTTCCGTAACGGTCCCTTTAACTAAAAATCCAGTCAGGGATTGTATATTTAATCTTAATTATGGAGCATGCGTTTTATTTATGTTTCTACATATGTGGCATCGAAATAATAATCTACCTATCTATATTTCTATCTATCTATCTATCTATCTATCTATCTATCTATCTATCTATCTATCTATCTATCTATCTATCTATCTATCTATCTATCTATCTATCTATCTATCTATCTATCTATCTATCTATCTATCTATCTATCTATCTATCTATCTATCTATCTATCTATCTATCTATCTATCTATCTATCTATCTATCTATCTATCTATCTATCTATCTATCTATCTATCTATCTATCTATCTATCTATCTATCTATCTATCTATCTATCTATCTATTTAAACTATTTATTATTAATTTCTTTATTTTTTATCATTTTCAGTCGATGCTTCTCCTTCAAAATCCAAAGGCATCAGACTTTTACTTTTCGTCTGAGCTCTTCATTCTTGAGTGGGGAGACCATGATGATACACCAGAGGAAATGAATGGTTTTTACCATACCCGCTTCCAACGGAGAACCCGTCCAATGCTCAACAGGATAAAAAACTTCCACTTGCCCAGTCGAATTGTGCCTGGTTCAATTTCAACACATCATGTGTTACCTATGGATGGCTATTCTCAGTAAGTATTAAGTGTACACCAACCACATGGGATATTGCCGCACTTGCAAGAGTTGAATTGGTGCGGGCTGTCAACCAAACACATTGATAATCCAGTCACCGATAGATACTGGTTACATCACCGCCCTTTTCCATAGAAACGCTGTCAACCAAACACGTTGATAATCCAATCACCGATAGATACTGGTTACATCACCGCCCTTTTCCATAGAAACGCTGTCAACCAAACACGTTGATAATCCAATCACCGATAGATACTGGTTACATCACCGCCCTTTTTCATAGAAACGCTGTCAACCAAACACGTTGATAATCCAATCACCGATAGATTCTGGTTACATCACCGCCCTTTTCCACAGAAACGCTGTAAACCAAACATGATGATAATCCAATCACCGAAAGTTACTGGTTACATCACCGCCCTTTTCCATAGAAAAGCTGTCAACCAAACACGTTGATAACCCAATCACCGATAGATACTGGTTACATCACCGCCCTTTTCCATAAAAGCGCTGTCAACCAAACACGTTGAAAATCCAATCACCTATAGATACTGGATACATCACCGCCCTTTCCATAGAAGCGCTGTCAACTTAACACGTTGATAATCCAATCACCGGTAGATACTGGTTACATCACCGCCCTTTTCCATAGAAGCGCTGTCAACTAAACACGTTGATAATCCAATCACCGGTAGATACTGGTTACATCACCGCCCTTTTCCGTAGAAGCGCTGTCTAACAAAACACTGCATTTACATTTTAGCTCGCCGGGACGAAGTCCAAGAAGAGCTATTGCCATAACCCCGGCGTCTTCGTTGGCTGTGTTTAAGTTTAAGATATCTATGCATTCACTCATTGGATGTGAATGAAACGTCGCATGTGTGTTCACCATCATCAATGGAACACACACAGACAAGAACCATATCTCTGGATTGCATTTTGGCACAGTTATGGCCCTTTTTGAACTTAGACACCTAGGGGTGAGCTTTGTTGTTTATAAAAGGATGAAATACATACAATAAATTTCCACTCATTCAAAAATGACTGCTACCTTTTATTCCGTCACTCCAACTGCTACTTCCAAAATCCGACTTATAAACTTTAAATACTATAATTGCTATATGGTTATTGTTTGTCATGTATAACGTATCCTCCCGAAAGCCAAACTGTTTATAATAAGTAAAGAGGAATAAACGCGTGTTTCAATATTCGTATCAACTACTGTCACATAAACAAAAAAGCAAAACGAATTTTAAAAAAAATTAAATATATTTTAATGTCATATTAAAATTTATTATATAAAAAAAATTGTATCAACATTGCTTTCCATGTCATATCATTTTCTATGTTCTGTGCAAAAATGAATATTACTTTTCAAATAATTTAGAATGTTTTCTGCAAAAGGTTGTTGACTGGAACTTGACTGCGATATCTGGTATAAGCAACCCCTTACATATCCTCTACACCACCGCCAAGTTTTATATCTATTTACATTTATATCATTAAACTATTTGTTTACTGTACATTTATTATAAAACCATATTTAAATTATAGATTATCTCCCTATGTCCATATCCTCTAAACCGCTGCCAAGTTTTATATATTTTTACTTTTCTATTGTTAATTGATTTGTAAACTGTACATTAATCATTGAATCATATTTTAAAATTCTCTCCCTGTCCCCATATCCTCTACTCCGCGCCACGTTTTATATATATTTACATTTCTATTGTTAACTGATTTGTAAACTGAACATTTATTATGAAATTATATTTTTAAATTCTCTCCCTGTGCCCATATCCTCTGCACCGCCGCTGCGTTTTATATCTACATGTATTTACATTTATATTGTAAATTGATTTGTAAACTGAACATTAATCATTAAATCATATTTCTAAATTATTCCAGTACCCATATCCTCTACACTGCCGCCACGTTTTATATCTATTTACATTTCTATTGTTAATTGATTTGTAAACTGTACATTAATCATTAAATCATATTTCTAAATTCTTCCAGTACCCATATCCTCTACACTGCCGCCACGTTTTATATCTATTTACATTTCTATTGTTAATTGATTTCTTATTAATTATAAATATCAAATTATATTTTTAAATTCTCTTTCAGTATCCACGTTAAAAGCAGCTTGGCCAGTATCAAACATTACAGAGCCTGCCCTCCGGCATGGTGCAAAACAAACAAGTGCAAAAAGTTTAAAAGATATTTTGATAACTCTGTTAATGATCTTTTGCATCAATTAAATGACAAAATTACGTATGTTAAACACAAACTGTTTGGATAATCAAGCTCAACTTAAAAATCTATGTGCAAATCGGCAGCATAATGCCTTTTGGAATTTTCCTTGAGACAATGTCTCAGGTGACCTAAAAATTGTAAACTAATACTGCGGTATGTTTGATTTATACATGTATACAATTTATTTATCTATGGTCTTAAATACTTGTTTAATGTAGATTAGGTTAACTATTCTAAAAAAAAACTATATCAAATAACAGGAACAAGTTTCAAATCCAAACACGACACATTAATTGTTATGGATATAAATCATGATTTATTAGAGAGGGTAAAAATGAACGTTATTGCCAATGTTGTAATACTAATGACTTGGAAGATGAATTTCATTTTATTTTAATGTGTCCTTGTTGTTCTTATAATATAACAAATATTGTTAAATGGTCTATTTTATTAAAATGCTTCATGTGTGATAACTTCTTTAACACATAACTGATGTTTATTTTATTTTCTTTAATACCCCGGGTTAATTCATGTCACATGACATATTGTTTACTATACGATGTGATACTGATAAGATAGCAATGAAGGTGTCTGTCATATTTAATAGTACATTTGTACTCGTGGTCAATTAACTAAGTAATAGGGATTTATATGTTTGTGATATATATTAAAAATAACTAAAAAAATAACTACTCACAATCACATGACTTTATATGGCGTACAACCAATATTCAAGGGCGACACTATAAATAAAAGAAAAGCCCTTAAACTCTTTTTTCACAGTATAATCCTCGGAAGTATTTCGTGGCTTATATGTGTGAATAGTTATGTAGAAACGGCAAGTCAACACATAGATACCACTTTGGATTTAATAAGTTTTTAAAATATTTATAGTCGTAACAACTGGGTGATTCATCAATACTACCATACCAGTGTATTCCATGCAATCTATTAATTTCTGCTTAAATTGTTTGATAAAATATATATGTGTGCATCATAATGCTAATTTCTATATCGTTGTTAATTCTTATATCGTTCATGCATCATGCTGTTGCCATGCTTTGTAGAGGATCTGTTAGTGGGGAACATATGGAATATGCAAAATATAAATGACCTCATATGGCGTATGTAAAAAATACTTTTTTCTATATGGAGAAAATAAAGTTTAAGATTGTCAGTCTCTAATTGTATGTATATTTCTAATTATGAGAAGGAAAATGGTCCAACTGCATTAAAGTCATTAAAGAGGCTTGGAAATAGATCAAAATAGGTCAAAAGACTCAAAATAAAAAAAAGTATTAGAATTTTAATTCAACTTTCGAATAGCATATGGAAATAATCAATAACCTGATATGGCATATGCCAAAAAATATTTTGCCTATATGACATATGCACAAAAATATATGGGCCCGTATGGCATATGCAAAAAACCTAACAGACCCTCTTTGTATGTTCATTTATTACCAAATTAAATCTACCTATCTATGACATGATCAGCTTATACTATCGGACAACTGCATCTCATTTCCCCCCATGGATACCTCTTATACTCAAAGAAAGCAGAGAACAAGTTACTACGAACAACTCTTCATAAAAGCAACAATACTATTAATATTATTATCTAATCAAAAACAAAAACAAAATCACGAAAGAAACACAAACACACATTGTTTAGAGTTTCTCAGCAAATGAAATCGCTCATCTTTTTTCAAAATAGAACGTTCCATTTCACATAGAAACTTCCATTTTCAATTTGATGAAAAAATAGAACATTGTATTTTGAACCAACTTCTGAAGCTGCAAAGACAATGCTAAAAGTGTGTTACTATGGTGACGAATCCACGTGACCTTATGTTAAAAGTCAAAGAAAAGTGCCCGTTTCAGGTAACATTTTTGTAGATAACTTCCTAAGAATTAACATTTCATAAAAGTTCACAAAACAATGATGAACGCAGTCTTTGTAAAAAGATGAACCTTTGGTGCTATTAACTTGCCATGCAAAACTCATATTTCTTTTTTTGCAAAATGTGTAACAGCGTTTATTTTTTTTTTTACATTTTACCACCCCCAACTTTTCAACTGAGCAAAATACGAGGTTACACATTTTGCTATTAATACAACTTTTCCATGGCAACTTAGTCAGTTTAGTTCAAACCTATTTATTTTACTTCGACTGTGAAATAAGTAACGTTTGAAGTCTTCTTGGCAGAACCAGTACTAAGCATATATGCAAAGGCAGTGTCTTGCACACATAACTGTGACGGGGGATCGAACCCGCGACCCTCCGATCATGGATCTGATGATCTACCACTGGAACACAAGTTCCGCTTAATAAAACCGGTAAGTTCATCTCCACGCAAAGACGGCATTCGTCTTTGTTTTGTGTATTTCATGAAATATTAAGAAAAATATTAGCAAAATGACACTTTTCTTTCGATTTTCATACCAGTCCATAGTATCAGGTCATGTCGATTCGTTGCAGCATGCAACTACAAAGTGACCGCAAATTCACACTCGACTTCAATGATGAACACACACCCTAAATCCATTTAATCCAATCAAAACTTACATATTATTCATAAAAATGCACATTATAATTCAAAATGCAACAGTTTCCACTGCAAATAAGTATACTGCTGTAAATTGAATACAATGAAAACGCTGGAATACCTTTTATTTCTAAATACAAGTTTTCAGGTCTGTAATCATCAAACTATATGAGGAAACACATATTTGTTCCTCCTGAATGAAAAGTATGTATTTTTTTAGTTTGACATTTTGAATGGAGACCAGCAACATATTTTCAATAAATGACCATTCCATAAAATGGAGCGCATGGTCCAGTGGTAGAGCACCGAACCCATGATCGGAGAGTCATTGGTTCGATCCTCCACAATGGCTATGTGTGGTGTCCTTGAGCAAGAAACTTTTTCCGCATATGCTTAGTACTGGTTATACCAACGAAGTCTTTTAGGGTGATTTGTCTAAGTTGTAAGAACTTGTTTCACAATTGAAGTAAAATAAATATTAAAGTTGAAACTAAACATAAAAATGGTCTGTGTAACTGTATTTTAGTCAAACTAAACTAAACTAAGCAAACCCATCCATCACATTTAATTTAAAACATGAAAAAATAATTATGAAACGTACGTAAAGATGGAATGAATGAAAGTTATAATTATTTGAGCAATTTCTTCCCATAAAATCAACACAAGTTAAAACCATTTAACATTCCACAAAAATGGTCTGTGTAACTGTATTTTGAGTATATAGGCAGCATGGTCTACAACATTTTCAGAAAAGCTATGCATATCCATCTAGTGTGCACATACACATGTGTTGTTAAATACTGTATTAAGCATATCCACCCAGTGTGCACATACACATGTGATTGTCCAATACTGTATTAAGCATATCCATCCAGTGTGCTCATACACATGTGCTTGCTAAATACTGTATTAAGCATATCCATCCAGTGTGCATGTTGTACACATGCACATGTGCTTGTTTTATACTGTATTAAGCATATCCATCCAGTGTGCACATACACATGTGCTTGTTCAATACTGTATTAAGCATATCCATCCAGTGTGCACATCCACATGTGCTTGTTAAATACTGTATTAAGCATATCCATCCAGTGTGCACATACACATGTGCTTGTTCAATACTGTATTAAGCATATCAATCTAGTGTGCACATGCACATGTGCTTGTCCAATACAGTATTAAGCATATCCATCCAGTGTGCACATGCACATGTGCTTGTCCAATACAGTATTAAGCATATCCATCCAGTGTGCACATACACATGTGCTTGTTCAGTTCTGTATTAAGCATATCCATCCAGTGTGCACATACACATGTGCTTGTTAAATACTGTATTAAGCATATCCATCCAGTGTGCACATACACATGTGCTTGTCCAATACTGTATTAAGCATATCCATCCAGTGTGCACATGCACATGTGCTTGTCCAATACTGTATTAAGCATATCCATCCAGTGTGCACATACACATGTGCATGTTCAATACTGTATTAAGCATATCCATCCAGTGTGCACATACACATGTGCTTGTTAAATACTGTATTAAGCATATCCATCCAGTGTGCACATACACATGTGCTTGTTAAATACTGTATTAAGCATATTCATCCAGTGTGCACATGCACATGTGCTTGTTGAATACTGTATTAAGCATATCCATCCAGTGTGCACATGTACATGTGTTTGTTAAATACTGTATTAAGCATATCCATCCAGGGTGCACATACACATGTGCTTGTTCAGTTCTGTATTAAGCATATCCATCCAGTGTGCACATGCACATGTGCTTGCTAAATACTGTATTAAGCATATCCATACAGTGTGCACATACACATGTGCTTGTTAAATACTGTATTAAGCATATCCATCCAGTGTGCACATGCACATGTGCTGGCAAAATACTGTATTAAGCATATCCATCCAGGGTGCACATACACATGTGCTTGTTAAATACTGTATTAAGAATATCCATCCAGTGTGCACATACACATGTGCTTGTTCAGTTCTGTATTAAGCATATCAATCCAGTGTGCACTTACACATGTGCTTGTTAAATACTGTATTAAGCATATCCATCCAGTGTGCACATACACATGTGCTTGTTCAGTTATGTATTGAGCATATCCATCCAGTGTGCACATACACATGTGCTTGTTCAATACTGTATTGAGCATATCCATCCAGTGTGCACATACACATGTGCTTGTTAAATACTGTATTAAACATATCCATCCAGTGTGCACATGCACATGTGCTTGTCCAATACTGTATTAAGCTTATCCATCCAGTGTACACATGCACATGTGCTTGTCCAATACTGTATTAAGCATATCCATCCAGTGTGCACATGCACATTTGCTTGTTAAATACTGTATTAAGCATATCCATCCAGTGTGCACATACACATGTGCTTGTTAAATACTGTATTAAGCATATCCATCCAGGGTGCACATACACATGTGCTTGTTAAATACTGTATTAAGCATATCCATCCAGTGTGCACATACACATGTGCTTGTTAAATACTGTATTAAGCATATCCATCCAGTGTGCACATACACATGTGCTTGTTAAATACTGTATTAAGCATATCCATCCAGTGTGCACATACACATGTGCTTGCTAAATACTGTATTAAGCATATCCATCCAGGGAGCACATACACATGTGCTTGTTCAGTTCTGTATTAAGCATATCCATCCAGTGTGCACATACATATGTGCTGGTTAAATACTGTATTGAGCATATCCATCCAGTGTACACATACACATGTGCTTGTTAAATACTGTATTAAGCATATCCATTCAGTGTGCACATGCACATGTGCATGCTAAATACTGTATTAAGCATATCCATCCAATGTGCACATACACATGTGCTTGTTAAATACTGTATTAAGCATATCCATCCAATGTGCACATGCACATGTGCTTGCTAAATACTGTATTAAGCATATCCATCCTGTGTGCACATACACATGTGCTTGTTAAATACTGTATTAAGCATATCCATCCAGTGTGCACATGCACATGTGCTTGCTAAATACTGTATTAAGCATATCCATCTAGGGTGCACATACACATGTGCTTGTTAAATACTGTATTAAGCATATCCATCCAGTGTGCACATACACATGTGCTTATTAAATACTGTATTAAGCATATCCATCCAGTGTGCACATACACATGTGCTTGTTAAATACTGTATTAAGCATCCAGTGTGCACATGCACATGTGCTTGTCCAATACTGTATTAAGCAAATCCATCCAGTGTGCATATACACATGTGCTTGTCAAATACTGTATTAAGCATATCCATCCAGTGTGCACATACACATGTGCTTGTTAAATACTGTATTAAGCATCTCCATCCAGTGTGCACATGCACATGTGCTTGCCAAATACTGTATTAAGCATATCCATCCAGGGTGCACATACACATGTGCTTGTTAAATACTGTATTAAGCATATCCATCCAGTGTGCACATACACATGTGCTTGTTAAATACTGTATTAAGTATATCAATCCAGTGTGCACATACACATGTGCTTGATCAATACTGTATTAAGCATATCCATCCAGTGTGCACATACACATGTGCTTGTTAAATACTGTATTAAGCATATCAATCCAGTGTGCACATACACATGTGCTTGTTAAATACTGTATTAAGCATATCCATCCAGTGTGCACATACACATGTGCTTGTTAAATACTGTATTAAGCATATCCATCCAGTGTGCACATACACATGTGCTTGTTCAGTTCTGTATTAAGCATATCCATCCAGTGTGCACATACACATGTGCTTGATCAGTTCTGTATTAAGCATATCCATCCAGTGTGCATATGCACATGTGCATGTTAAATACTGTATTAAGCATATCCATCCAGTGTAAACATACACATGTGCTTGTCCAATACTGTATTAAGCATATCCATCCAGTGTGCACATGCACATGTGCTTGTTAAATACTGTATTAAGCTAATCCATCCAATGTACACATACACATGTGCTTGCTAAATACTGTATTAAGCATATCCATCCAGTGTGCACATAGACATGTGCTTGTCCAATACTGTATTAAGCATATCCATCCAGTGTGCACATACACATGTGCTTGTTAAATACTGTATTAAGCTGATCCATCCAGAGTGCACATGCACATGTGCTTGTTAAATATTGTATTAAGCATATCCACCCAGTGTGCACATACACATGTGCTTGTTAAATAATTTATAAAGCATATCCATCCAGTGTGCACATACACATGTGCTTGTTAAATACTGTATTAAGCATATCCATCCAGTGTGCACATGCACATGTGCTTGTTCAATACTGTATTAAGCATGTCCATCCAGTGTGCACATACACATGTGCTTGTTAAATACTATATTAAGCATATCCATCCAGTGTGCACATGCACATGTGCTTGCTAAATACTGTATTAAGCATATCCATCCAGTGTGCACATACACATGTGCTTGTTAAATACTGTATTAAGCATATCCATCCAGTGTGCACATACACATGTGCTAGTTAAATACAGTATTAAGCATATCCATCCAGTGTGCACATACACATGTGCTGGTTGAATACAGTATTAAGCATATCCATCCAGTGTGCACATACACATGTGTTTGCTAAATACTGTATTAAGCATATCCAGCCAGTGTGCACATACACATGTGCTTGTTCAATACTGTATTAAGCATATCCATCCAGTGTGCACATACACATGTGCTTGTTAAATACTGTATTAAGCATATCAATCCAGTGTACACATACACATGTGCTGGTTAAATACTGTATTAAGCATATCCATCCAGTTTGCACATGCACATTTGCTGGTTAAATACTGTACTAAGCATATCCATCCAGTGTGCACATGCACATGTGCTTGTCCAATACTGTACTAAGGCTATCCATCCAGTGTGCTCATGCACATGTGCTTGTTAAATACTGTATTAAGCATATCCATCCAGTGTGCACATACACATGTGCTTGTCCAATACTGTATTACGCATATCCATCCAGTGTACACATACACATGTGCTTGTTAAATACTGTATTAAGCATATCCATCCAGTGTGCACATACACATGTTCTTGTCCAATACTGTATTAAGCATATCCATCCAGTGTGCACATACACATGTGCTTGTCCAATACTGTATTAAGCATGTCCATCCAGTGTGCACATACACATGTGCTTGTTAAATACTGTATTAAGCATATCCATCCAGTGTGCACATACACATGTGCTTGTTAAATACTGTATTAAGCAAATCCATCCAGTGTGCACATACACATGTGCTTGCTAAATACTGTATTAAGCATATCCATCCAGTGTGCACATACACATGTGCTTGTTAAATACTGTATTAAGCATATCCATCCAGTGTGCACATACACATGTGCTAGTTAAATACAGTATTAAGCATATCCATCCAGTGTGCACATACACATGTGCTGGTTAAATACAGTATTAAGCATATCCATCAAGTGTGCACATACACATGTGTTTGCTAAATACTGTATTAAGCATATCCATCCATTGTGCACATACACATGTGCTTGTTAAATACTGTATTAAGCATATCCATCCACTGTGCACATACACATGTGCTTGTTAAATACTGTATTAAGCATATCCATCCAGTGTGCACATACACATGTGCTTGTTAAATACTGTATTGAGCATATCCATCCAGTGTGCACATACACATGTGCTGGTTAAATACTGTACTAAGCATATCCATCCAGTGTGCACATGCACATGTGCTTGTCCAATACTGTACAAAGGCTATCCATCCAGTGTGCACATGCACATGTGCTTGTTAAATACTGTATTAAGCATATCCATCCAGTTTGCACATATACATGTGCTTGTTAAATACTGTATTAAGCATCCAGTTTGCACATACATATGTTCTTGTTAAATACTGTATTAAGCATATCCATCCGGTGTGCACATGCACATGTGCTTGTTAAATACTTTAGTAAGCATATCCACCCAGTGTGCACATACACATGTGCTTGTTAAATACTGTATTAAGCAGATCCATCCAGTGTGCACATACACATGTGCTTGTTAAATACTGTATTAAGCATATCCATCCATTGTGCACATACATATGTGCTTGTCCAATACTGTATTAAGCATATCCATCCAGTGTGCACATACACATGTGCTTGTTAAATACTGTATTAAGCATATCCATCCAGTGTGCACATACATATGTGCTTGTTAAAAACTGTATTAAGCATCCAGTGTGCACATACACATGTGCTTGTTATATACAGTATTAAGCATATCCATCCAGTGTGCACATGCACATGTGCTTGTTAAATACTGTATTAAGCATATCCATCCAGTGTGCACATACACATGTGCTTGTTAAATACTGTATTAAGCATATCCATCCAGTGTGCACATACACATGTGCTTGTTAAATACTGTATTAAACATATCCATCCAGTGTGCACATGCACATGTGCTTGTCCAATACTGTACTAAGGCTATCCATCCAGTGTGCACATACACATGTGCTTGTCCAATACTGTATTAAGCATATCCATCCAGTGTGCACATACACATGTGCTTGTTAAATACTGTATTAAGCATATCCATCCAGTGTGCACATACACATGTGCTTGTTAAATACTGTATTAAGCATATCCATCCAGTGTGCACATACACATGTGCTTATTAAATACTGTTTTAAAAGATCAAGTTAACATAACTTAAATAATCGAATATATCTGATTTTATTAAACCACCAAAAACTTTTAACAAAATTCAATGAATGAATGAATAAATGAATGAATGAATGAATGTGGTTTTATGGCTACTCAACACTAACAGGAAGAAAGATTACAGTTCATTATTATGTACAAAAACAAAAAGAATAACATACATATTAAAAAATCACATAAACAAATGAATATACAGAATAAACCTAGAACTTTGATACCTGCAGAAGTGCAGAGTTTCAGCAATTTCTATCATATTACACAAAACAAATTTATTAAAAACATTAGAAATAATTATGAAACGTACATATTTTAATTAATTGTAATGTTATATTATTATACTAAATAACCTGCTCTCACTGCAATTGAATAGTACAGTCTGAAAATACAAAATTATATCAGAGAACTTTTGTATTGAAGACATCTTAAGTAATGATTTTGAATGAATGATGACCAAAATACATAATTATTAAGTAAATTGGTCAAATGTCATTTGGATTATACTTTTTTATTTTAACTCGACTACGATGAAAGCTCTGACCTTATATAACCACTCTCAAACCAGTACTGAGTTTTGTTTCATGAGAGGACTCTTGTCGAAGGAGAACCCTCAACCTCTAGTGTGAGTGGCAAACACTCTATCCATAACATTACCGTCCGATTTAGTATTATTTAACCAATCTGATGTCCTAGTGCAGAAGTATATTTTATTTACACAAATTTATAAGACGAAGAAGAAATATATCTTATTTACACAAATTTATAAGACAAAGAAAAAACAGCTTTTATTTACATACATTTATAAGACGAAGAAGAAACAGATTTTATTTACATAAATTTATAAGACGAAGAAGAAATAAATTGTATTTACATAAATTGATAAGACGATGAAGAAATAGATTTTATTTACATAAATTTATAATATGAAGAAGAAACAGATTTTATTTACATAAATTGATTAGATGAAGAAGAAATAGATTTTATTTATATAATTTTATAAGACGAAGAAGAAATAGATTTTATTTACATTAATTTATAATATGAAGAAGAAACAGATTTTATTTACATAAATTGATTAGACGAAGAAGAAATAGATTTTATTTATATAATTTTATAAGACGAAGAAGAAATAGATTTTATTTACATTTATTTAAAAGACGAAGAAGAAACAGATTTTATTTACATAAATTTATAAGACGAAGAAGAAATAGATTTTATTTACATAAATTGATAAGACGAAGAAGAAGTAGATTTTATTTACATTAATTTATAAGACGAAGAAGAAATAGTTTTTATTTATATAAAACTATAAGATAAAGAAGAAACAGATTGTCTTTTACATAAATTTATAAGACGAAGAAGAAATATATTGTATTTATATAAATTTATAATATGAAAAAGAAATAGATTTGATATGCATAAATTTATAAGACAAAGAAGAATTAGATTTTATTTCTTCGCAATAGGTCTAGTGAGGCCATCTCACACTAAGCCGAACAAAGAATTATCATTATTTTACAATATGTCATTTTGACTTATGAGTTAAACCAAATCAATACAAACAAACATATTTTTGTGGATTTTTTAAAAGATATTCAATGGTAGAAATCAGTGTGACTAAAGTGTCTTATCATACTTATCAAATGAAACAAAAATTTCAAAATAAGAATTTTTTCACAAAATGTTATACGACTAAAATTTATCAAAGGGCCATGAGAGAAGAGCCATCTTGGTTTAGGAGCAGAACATACATATATATTAAGTTGAAATTGGTCCAAAATACATCATCATAAATTATATGATAAATCGGATATATGAAATCAACATAAAACATTATAGGCACAGATAGAATAAATGAAAGTTTCAATTATTCGAGCAATTTCTTCTCATAAAATCAACACAAGTTCTTTGGTAAAACCATTTAACATTCCACAAAAATGATCTGTGTAACTGTATTTGAGCGAAAAGGTAGAATAACTAATAAATATTTTCAGAAACGCGTGTCCTTCAAGGGGTAGTCGCATTATGACAGTTATAAATAATCCTTGTTTCTTCTTCTTTAAAAATGTATTTTCCTTATATTTTAATGCTCATTATATTTTATTTGAATGGCATTATTGAAGTATTTTAAAGCATTGTCATGTTTGAATTGTGAATTTAGAAAAACAAAATTGATGCTTAAAAAATTGGGGTATGAATACATGATTCCCAACGTCTACTTTCACTTTGTCAACAGTGTACACACTGAACAGAAAAAAAAATCCAATATGACACAGTCATGACCCTTGCTTTTCCTATCATATTTTGGTAGTGCAGAGGTTGACAAATAATAAAATGAAAGTTTCACTTCTTTCATTATGGTCTCTCTATGATGGACGACACGCCTTCAAACGTTTATTATTTACTAAAGAATAAAGAACAAAATACACCTTGATTAACTTAAAACGTTCGCTTAACGGCGAGGCTGTGGCAAGCGACATACACACCGAACCGATAGAATTAAAAGCTGCGAAATAAGGCTATACTTAGTTATGAAAAAAAAACACAATCAAAACATCTCCTGCGTGTTATAGCTCTGCCCATTAATTACGTGTTTGTGTGTAAATGTAGAATATAACGTAAGGGCGGTAACTTTGGTTAGTAGAACGGTGTAGCGTAAGATCTTTCAGACCGTGAGATTCATCAGAAGGGTCAACACATCGCTGTAGGAATAGTTTTATTGAGTTTAAACACAGTCCTGGGCAAGGGTTGAGACTTAAGTTTGAGACCTAAGTCCAGTTCGGGGTATCGAGTTGAGAATGGTGCAGGATTCGTTTTATTTTTGCAGATAACAAAAGCCAACTTTCGACCGGAGTCAATGTTTAACAACTTTTTTACCAATCTGTCACTTTCAATCTAAGATAGACAAGACTAGAAAATGTTAAGCCCTGTTTATTTGAATAAACACTCCACTGAGAATTAACACCCCGTTAAGGGTAAATGTTAATTTTAAATCGTATGTGAAGTTTTACCATTCTGTGCTAACAGTTATATTAATGTTTAAAAACGCCACTTGTTATTTGAAAAGGTAATGTTCATTATCGCAATGCTATTTTTTTTTGATTGGTTGGTTGACTTATTGATTGATT
Source organism: Panopea generosa (assembly GCA_029582155.1). Lineage (NCBI taxonomy): Eukaryota > Metazoa > Mollusca > Bivalvia > Adapedonta > Hiatellidae > Panopea > Panopea generosa. The sequence goes on from CM055911.1 coordinate 49,096,014, forward strand.
GGTTCATTGATGATTGAAAGGTAAATTGGTAAATGAGTATATAAATTTTAGATGGATAGACATTAATGAATCATTCATTTAGAACGTTCTTTTTAAGTTTATATAAACATGAGCCTTTTTGCTCACAATTTCATTTCAATACATTTACTCAGGCATCCAATATTATTCTTAACGTTAGATAATTAAATTTGATTATTTTTTGAATTAAAGGAATCCGAAATAGTGTGATTATCGAAATGTATTCATTAGTGATATGTATACATATTCTTGTTTTCGAAGTTGTGTTTTTCCTCCCTTTATTTCTTTTCTCCTCCCACTTTCCCATCTTGCAATGTTTACAAGTCAGTCTAGTGGAGATTTGTTGAAAAAGCGTGCAATTAGTGGCCAGTCACTCACTGTGTATTTAGATTTAAATTAGTTTCAATCCCAAATGGTTAACGACTTAAAGTGTTGGCGAGTGGCCATTGGCCGCATTCGCTGTAAATGCGGTGGTGGTATATATAGAAAATTATTTTTTTATGTCCAAATCTACGCATGTATTGCATTATATTTATGTTTATATGTCATCGTTGAGCATTGCAGTTAACAACATTATATTTCGAGACGAGCATTTTTATTTACGAATACTAATTATAATGTCTGGTAACATGGAATTAAATCCTGGTCCTTCTTCTACGAAGCATTCGAATCATTATTTCATCTTGATATTCGTAGCATACGAAACTAAATGGAATTTATTAAAGATAATTTTCAAGACTTTGATATATTGTGTTTTACCGAAACACATCTTACTAATATGGTATCTGGTGATATATTATACAGTGATACACATTCTGATGTATATAGGAAGGTTATCACAGCGCATTTCGATGGGCTCCTCGTTTATGTTTCAAGAAATTTAATTGCAAGGAGAGTTGAAGAACTAGAAAATCCTCTTTCAGACTCGATTTGGATAGAAATAAAAAATCAAAATTAAATTATTCTTATCTGTACCGTATACCGACAACTGAATGGTCCTGTACAGTTTTGGGATGACTTAAATATAAGTATCGAAAAGGCCTTTAAAATTTCAAATAGTATAATTATTTTGGTTGATATAAATGAAGATCAATTTGCCGCAAATAATTATTGTTTAAAAGACCATTATGGTACATACATAAACAGTTTTGTCAACTTATTAATTCGACATTCACCAAACGTGTTGGGATTTACAGAAGGGCAGATTTCTTCAGATTAAATGATCTTATTTCGAATACCGACTGGTCATTTCTTTACAATTATAATGTTGATATTGCCTGTCAACATTTTACTTCCAAGTTTATGTAGCTAGTTGAATTTACATCCCTTCCAAATATGTGACTATACGATTGAATGATACACCTTGGTATGATTCAGAAATAAGACGTACGTCAAGACAACGTAACCGTAAAAAAAAAGCACTTAAAACCAATTCAGCGTCAGATTATTTATGTTATAAAATGTTAGGAAACAGATTTAACAATTTGAAAAAAATGCAGAAAGAGCAATTTTTTATAAATATTAAATACACTTTAATAGGACAAAAACCCTAATAATCCCAGAAAATTCTGGAAACTTTAAAAGGGTTTTATCAAAACTAATAAAAATTCAGAAATAATACCTCCGTTGGAAACAATCTTGCCAAATGGTGAAATTGTATATTCCATTTCGAATAAAAACAAGGCCAATTATGTTTTTTTGCATCAGTTTCCTCCGTTGATGATGTACATGCATCTTTACTACAATACATTCCTCAAACAGATGCTTCATTAGAAAATATTACTATAACTGAACATAAAATTAAAGATATTTTGAAAATACTAGATATAAATAAAGCCAGTGGCAGTGATATTATAAGCCACAATATGCTGAAAGAAACAGCTACAGTTATATCAAAGCCTCTATGTATTTTTTTAATGGATCCCTAGAAGTGAATATCCGGGTCATTATCTGAAACACAAGGCTAAGGCAAACCTGTAGACGCAAATACAAGTTTCAACCTTTCAATTTTGTTGAAACTTGGTATACCTTCATCCAATCTGATATCTGAAATTATATCGCAATACTGGCACATGTTCAATTAACGATTTGTCTTTTTGTCTTTGCTACTTCCGGTTGAACACTAATTTTAGTGTTCCATGCGATTCTATAATTGATAAACACTGAGATACTTTCTTTTCATATTTTACTTCTTTAGTCATAAAACCCCGTTCGATTCTTTCTACATTCTTCACAAATGCCTCTTTCTGGATAATAAATGCTTCGAATTTCGAGTCCTCGTTACAAATAAGCAAACACAAAAGTTATAAAAAAATTCTTTTCAGTGGAATACTATAAAATATAATCTGTGCGGTTCTTATTAAATCTTGTCGTCAGACTGTTTTATCTAGGTATAATTGAACGCCATTACTAGATGTCTCCTAAACCACAACGGATAACTTTATTACTTATTCATACATACATATCAAGGTTATTTTATATTAATTTATTTAAGCTCGATTGCGGTGAAAGTTTAGAACTTCTAGAACCGCTCTCGAATTCGTTTTCTTGGTAGAATCAGTACTGAGTTTTATAGTGTTTTATAGGAGCTGGTGGTGCATCGAACCGGCAACCTCTGACGTGAGACACTACCACCCCGCTTACAGAAGGTATACCCTAAAAGTAAAATGCAGTAGATGTCACTGGGTGAAGCTTTTGTTTTTAATTTCTCTCACAAGTAGAGCAATTATTTTATATAAAACATGAATTTTTTACATTCTTTATTATATACAGGTAGCAATTATGACAAATATGTAGTCATTTTGTTACTGGTAATGGCTGTGTTATAACATATTTCATATCACAATATTTTTACATCACAGAGACAAAAATAATGACAAACGTTTTTACATTTAATGAATTACACAAAATAAAAATGAAAGTAGCCTATTTGCATATTTAATAAATGCGTACAAGTCTCGTCAATATGCATATATATATTTCTTGTCTGTACATTTACGTCATGTGGTTATGTGCTAAATTGGTATTAAATATTGCAAATATGTTGAGTCCCTCGTGGAAGATTTAATTTAATCAAATGATCTTTCAATAATATGTCTTACAATCATTATGAGCCACACTTGCTTAATCTAAAGAAATGTTGTTATACAACAACAACGACAACGACAACGACAACGACAACAACAACAACAACAACAACAACAACAACAACAACAACAACAACATCAACAACAACAACGACGATGACAAGAACAACAACAGCAATATCACCAGCAACAACAACAACAACAACGATGACGATGACAACAACAACAACAACAGCAACATCACCAGTAACAACAGCAACAACAACGACGATAACGACAAACAAAACAATAAACAGGATCGTTGCATCGTCCTCGGATACGGTAAAGTTGAAAATGGTTACATTATCAATTATAATACACAATAAAACTTACAAATGGAGATCGGCAGTTTTTACCGGTATCAAAATTAACTATGTTTTACAAAGAATATTCTAAAAATGATAAAATTGGGTAGAGCTTGGTTGGCTAAACTCAGGCAGGTACCGAAGAAGAGATGGGACAATAGAGTTATCCCACTTGTCTCCTTGGTGATAACGAAACAGACATACAGCTTCACATGTGCTGAGATATGAGTTTGCCAATAACCGTAACCGGATTTTCTAAACATTAAAGGGACATAACTCTGCACAAAATCATAATATAGTTATCCCATTTAGGCCCTTGCTTACCATTACCCTTGCATACAGTAGTGTATATGCTCACGTGGTTTTTCATTAATGTATAAGTAACGATTGCTGAGATATAAGCATGACTCACATAGCATCCCCCACAAACAACAACAACATTAACAATAACAACAACACAAAAAAGCAAGAAAAAAAAGACCCTGTCACCTAGTACAATAGCTCCCCGTTTCTCCGGAAGTCTAGCAAAAGTCTAGCTGTTAATCAAAATTAATATTTTCCTCCAGTAATTCGTATTTAATTTATTTCATTTTCCTAACTTTGTATTGATAACCTTTCTTATAAAAATATTATTTTTTTATTTTTTTATTATCATCATAAGAAGTGTGTGGTTTAGTGGTAGAGCACCGAATCCACGATCAGAGGGTTGTGGGTTCGATCCTCTACTACGGCTATGTGTGATGTCCTTGATCAAGACACTTTTTCCGCACATGCTTAGTACTGGTTCTAGCCAGGAAGACTTCGAGCGTGATTTGTCTAAGTTGTAATAACTTGTTTCACACGCGAAGTAAAAATAATTAAGTTTAAATAAAACTATTAAATTATTTCCATTTTTATATTCCATAGAACCAAGTTCAAGAAAATATTTGTTTGACTTATATTTATGATAATGTTACATGCGTTTTTGTCTTCTCCTTTGTTCTGCATAATCATTATAATACATCATTTGCTTGGCGTTGAGGTTTTGAGGTTTAAAATTCGAATAAAACGTAACCAGACAAAAGATGTGTTTCCAACGGTAGATATTTGTCTTTTTGCAAAGTATAACAGTAAGTTATGAGTAATGTTTTCTGATCATTAAGGTAGGAATTAACAAATCGTGCTAATTAATGATAATGGCTGCCACCGTTAATTAGTCGTTAGCCGTTAATTGATTGCAATTAATGCTGTTAATAAGTTTAATTCATATAAACGGCTTAACATGTATTATTGCATATTGTATTGGTTCATACCATCTGTCTTCGTTTTTAGTCCGTTTTTTTTTTCACGGTTTTCATTGTTTTACTAATTGACTAGAAACTTGTTTGTCCAAATCTCTGTAATGTCTTTTTGTCAATTAGTTGAAAGTTAAAACTTATTTGTTTTACTGCAATTGTGTAACATGTTATTACAACTTACACAAACCATGCTCTTAGTCTTCCTCGGCTGAACCTGACCTTAGCATATGTAAAAAAGTGTCTTGCTAAAAGGCTTTGATTGATTGATTGTGTGGTGTTAAGCGTCGCTTTCAGCAATTTTTCAGTCATATCGCGACGGTGTCTACTTGAGACAGTATTTTAAGCGCTGTCACAATGGAGTATCATGCTGCAGACACATGGTATGGTACCCCACTCAATCACATTATACTGACACCGGATCGACCAGACCGATTACTCTCCTCTAAATTCTGAGCGTCAAGCGAGGAAGCTTCTAGTACCATTTTTAAAGTCTTTGGTAAGACCCGGACGGGGATTGAACCCACGACCTTCCGCATGCGAGGCGGACGCTCTACCACTAAACCTCGCCGCGGTCTTGTTAAAAGACACCAAACGTATTCGTGGGGGATGATCGAACCAACGACTCCCCGATCATGGGTTTATTACTTCACCACTGGACCATGCGCTCCGCATAATTTATTTTATCAGTTGTTTGCTTGATCGACACCAAACCACTTGAATATATTTGATACATTGATATTTTTCCAATATCGGATGATGTTTAAAAAAGTGGTTTTACTACCGTATATTTTAATGTCAGGATTACTTTTTGTAATTTGTTATATTTTAAAGCAACAAGTAAAATGCCCATTTTATAATATTAAAGAATATGCAGATCTAACATACATTTTTTTCCGATCCTGTAATGAAATAGTCTTGCCATATTTGTAGTTTTTTAATGTTTTGTTTACTTATTAGTATAGTCCTTCTAAAGGAATTAATAAAACATACCCGAATGAATATGGAATACTTGAGTCAGAATATTGGACTTTGGACAGAGAGGGGGTACACTTATAAAAAACACTAAAAACATATACGGTAAAAGTTCCTAAAAATTTGGGATTGAATCCAGAATTTAATGTGGAAAATGAAAAATAATATATCTTTTTTAGTTTTTAAACATTGAGCTGATTAATTGAATATTTAGCGTCGTTTTTATGCCATCGAGTGTTTACAGATGATCAGTTAACATAACCACTGTTTCCTTGAATCCTAAAAGGTTAATTAGTACTCGAGCACACCCCATCTCAGCAATTAACTGATAACTTTTGCCACTTGAATCAGCGGTGAGAGGCGAATGATAATGAGACATTAAGTCGTATATCATTCATCACGGAGACTGTTGCAGGTTGGGGAACAAAAAACGAGCACTCGTGTTTGATTCTCTCTATAATCTTTTGTTATATTAACTTACTTACTCAATTACTCAATTGCAAGAAAACTTATAGCTTTTATAAGTACTAGTTCTCAAGCCAGTTTCCTGCAGAGAACTAGTACTGGGTGTTTGTTTTTTTGAGGGGCATAGGATCTAGCTGAGCTGAAGATCGAACCCGCAACCTCTGGCGTTAGTGGTCTTTACTCTATTCACAATTCTACTACTCTGCCTAAAATATTTAAAGAACGCAATGTAGATCACACGTTTAGTCGATAAAACAAATTCACTTAAACAAATCACTGTTCAATTCAAGATTAATAATGCATAAGACCATCTGTTACTTTGTGGGTTTTTTTTTTTTTGCTATACACTGACGAGTTTCTCAACAATTAATCTTCGGTAAAACTACAAGCCAAGTACTTCAGTGTAGTTTATAGCGTGTTCATCCCATTTTTTATTCATACGTAAGAGAGTTGTAATTTGTCATACATCAAGAAATCACCTAAGATATCTTAAATATATAAGTACATAGTTAGAGTCGATACGACAGTGGCTGTGTGATTGTGTTTATACTCCGCCACATGGTTATTAGTGAACATGTGCAGGATCACTAACCTTACGTTTCCAATTTGTTTGTTGCTGTTGTTGATGTTGTTTCTGCAAGGACATTCAGTACACGGTAATATATTACTTATATTTTGCATACTATGTTGTCGGGACTGGTATTCACCAACCGTTCTTAAGAATATTCTAAGACTTGAACTCAAGAATGAATTTTGAAAAATACACTTAGAGACCATTTTTTGTGACAAAAATGTGCAAGCATGTAGAGACATCTAGTATATAGTCAAATAAACACTCACAATTATTCTATATCGCATGATAAACTAGACATCTGAGATTGAAATCTGGATTTTCAAGCTCAAGTCTAAGAATATTCTCAAGAATGATTGGTGAATACGACCCCAGGTCGTTTTCTTACGAGAACGCTTATACTGATGGGACCTGATGGCCGTAATACTGATCTCGGAGGTTTTAGGATTTTTATGTAAATACAGTGTATCAATTAGTTTATGTGTGCTGTGGTTTTAAAAGAATATGTAATTGCAAGTCTTACGAAAACTCGTAAAATCATTTAAGCGAAACTATTAATGAACTTATAGGTTTTCTTTTCGCAACTTTAAACTTTACACTGAAAAGTTAATTAAAGTAAATTACGAACGTAAGTTAAACAGACCGAGGGATCCATTTCTTTAACGTAAAAGTGGAAACCGGAAAAAAGTCACACATTTTTATTTAGTATTGCAATATATCCATCATAAAAACCCTAGTAATCCGTAAACTTTAAGATAAAATTTCTTTATAACAGTCGCAATACATATAGAGGATATTTGTTTGTTTTGGTGTAAGATCGAATTATATTTCATCAAATGATCACCAAAAGTCATATTCTCACGAGTGGCTTGCCACGAGTGAGAAAATCATTTTTTGGTGATCTAGAGATGAAATATCATTTGATCTTACACCAAAACAAACTAATGTTCTTTTTATGTTATTTCTTTTTATTTTGACATCAATTCACCATTAATTTTCATGTAACTGGATTTTTTTTAAAAAAAAATTTAAAATTATTATGCAAGGATACTTTGTGTCATTATTTGAAACAGTGAAATTACCATAAATAATCCTCTGAGAAATATCTATAATTCGTCAAAAATTATCAAATAAATTTGCGTCAATGGAACGTTTGGAGAAAATTCCAGTTTTTCGTGCAATATTCTCAGGCTTACGTAACGAAGGTTAGTAAAACAGGCCTCATGTGATTATGTTAGAGTGTTTATGATGTCTTGAGAGTTCTCACACGACGCCGGGAGAACTTCTTGAGTTAAACAAATTTGTTTCGGAAGATTTGATACTGTAAGACGATCTAGTACAAACATGTCTTAGAAAAGCACTTCATTGAATATTATTAAACAATCATGAATTTGGATATATGCATACTCTATCTGTTGAAATAAGCATTGAGCTTGGTATATTTCAAGATATTTTATTCTGTTGCTAAGCAATACAAAAAAAAATGCTTTGACAAAACATGAACCCGTATAGGAGTTTTGGCATTAACATAAGAATAGAAATAAAGACAATGTCTTTAAGGATTTTTTTTTGTAATTTGATTATGTGAGACAAATAAATAAAACGGGTATATGGTCTCTTCTTCGTTGTTTAATTGCCCTAATATGCTAGTAAACTAGATTTTAAGACCATAAAACAGAGGGAGATGGACAGCTTATAGTCTGTCATTGTTTAATTGAGAGCAGTTGTAAACATAACATTGACCGATACAGGTATTGTCCGTAAGAATTTACCCGGCACTCATTAATCTTCACCGAAATGTTCGGGTGTTTAAATGCCTTCTCCGTACAAATATCCGTAAGTGCGATATAATGCCGATTTAATGATATATCGGTATCGGTTTATTAGCCTAATAGTAATATATACTTATGCAGATTGCGTAGTTAATACATAAACGGTGAAGGTTCTCTCGGTATTGAACAAGTCATAGGCTCATTGGATGTGAATAGTGATCAGGGTTGTTCAAAATGTTATTTTATACCAGTCAGGCGTATTCAACAACCATTCTTAGACTTGAAATCGAGAATGAATTTTGTAAAACACATTTAGAGACGATTGTTTGAGACCAAAATTTGCCAGCATAGAGGGGCACCTAATATATAGTCAAATTAACTCTCATAATTACCCTATCAAGGTCAACTAGATATATCTAAGGTTGATTGAATATTTAGCGTCATTTTTATGCCATCGAGGGCTAACAGACGATCATTTAACCTAACAACTGTTTCCTGGGATCCTGAAAAGTTAACCAGTACTCGAACACACCCCACCTATATACCCCTGTCCAATTATTTAGAGGGATATTTAAACCACACTTGGGATTGGAAGGATTTAGATGTGGGTTATATATCGGCCCATTTGTGCTAAATGGTATCAAGTGCCATCTTATTTCACATACACTTGGTACCTTATTGCTCTAATGGGACTTTATTTTGTGAAGCACGTGACCCGGTAGTAGAGCATTGAATACAAGATCGTGGGTCCTGGGTTCGATCCTCCGCTAAGGCTATGTGTGGTGTCCTTGAGCAAGACATTTTATCCGCATATGGTTAGTACTGCAAAGAAAGACTTCAAGTGTGATTTGTTTAAAATGGTAGAACTTGCTTCACAATCGATGCAAACTAGTTTAAAACATATATGCTGAAAACATTGCATGCTAGTAATTGCGTTTGATGGATAGATGTTTCATGTCTGTGACGATGGTATAGTGAAAAACGAGATTCCTTTCCTATTACAAGGTCACACGTACAATGTGTTAAGATTGTGATAACCAAGCATGAACTGTTGACTTCTCAATAAAAGTCGATGATGATTTTGTTCATTTACTGGCACGTACAGATTCAAAACTGTCGGTATATGTCTTGATTGAAGCCTTTGAAAAGCGAAACATAACATTTCATTGTATAGAACAGTTAATTTAATACAGTTAATTGATTGATTGATTGAATGATTGATTGATTGATTGATTGATTGATTGATTGATTGATTGATTGATTGATTGATTGATTGATTGATTGATTGATTGATTGATTGATTGAATATTTAGAGTCATTTATGCCATTGAGAGCTGCCATTAGGTCCTAGCCTGTGGAACAGTATACTGTTGAGTATAAAAATGTCTGAATCTGTAGAAAATTTTAAAAAGAATCTGAAAACATTTTATTTCCGAGATTTCTATGCATGGTTTTAAGACACAACTGTCTGATTTATTTTAATCTTTATTTGAAATTTATGCAAAGATGTTATGTAATTTGAACATTTTTTATACGTTGTAATTATTCAGATTTATACTTATATTTATACTTTATACTTATGTTCTTATGTTGTATACCTTAATGTATAACGCCATTGAATATGAAATTGTATAAAAACAGGCGTTTAATCAAATAAAGCAGTTTCAGTTTCAGTTTCAACAGACGATCAGTTAACTTGATCACTGTTTCCTAGGATCCTGAAAGGTTAACAAGTACTCGAGCACACACCATCTCCGCAAGTAACTGATAACTTTCCCACTTGAATAAGCGGTGAGAGACGAATGATAATGAGACACAATCTCGTATATCAATCATCACGTAGACTGTTGCCGGGTGGGGATTCGAACTCACGACCCCTGGATTGATAGTCAGACAAAAACCGACTGACCTAATCGGGCCGGGCTGTAAATACAGTGTATCGATTTGGTTGCACCCAAGTTCCAGTATTTCCTATATGTAACTGAGTGTAACCAAGTTGACATGTTACGTACTTCCATACGGAGGATATCATATTATAGTGTAAATACTGGGTTATTTTCTATCGTATAAAATAATATTTTAATTTATTTAACTGAACAGTAGTTATATCATAGAAATGATTAACCAAGACTAAACGTTTAACCTCAACTTAAGATTTTTCTCAATACATTTTTTCAGTTAAGTGAGTCATTTTGCAAATTATCATTTACTAATGAGTGAAAATTAGTAAGGACTTTAGTTCTGTGTGGTTGTTAGATATTTTACTTGAGGACTATTTCAGCTTAAACTGATTAGTGAAACAGGCACCAGTATCTTGATAATGGAAATAATCTCCATTTTTAAAGCCATGTTTTGTGGTTCCTATGTCGTTCTTATGACTGTGTCGTTTGCCTGCCATGTATTCTGTTTCTTTGAAGCACATTATAGTTTACAATATTATCTAGATTGAGTTCAGGCATGCAAGAATGACAGTTGTTCTGCCGTCTAATGACAGACATTAGTCTTGATTATATGCGACGCTTGCTTTTCTAAAAGACAAATGTCTTGACAAATTCGGCCGAGAATAAAAATCATATTTATTTAGCGAAAATCGAATAACGTTTTTGATTGGTTGATTTAAACAATCGGACTACCTCGGAGATTTCCATAGTATTTCAAAAGAGTATTGCTTTGATGTTTAATTCAATATTCTTTATTTTGATACTATTAGATATTTTGTACAAGATAACTGCCATGACTTCCGTCCGAAAATATTTTTAAATTTTATTATAACATAACCATTGTAGAGGTGTTTGTTTCAGCCAATCAGATCTTTCTTCCGAATCCAAACGTTTCTTCTGCACAACTTGTCAAGACGTTTGTCTTTTAGAAAAGCAAGCGTCGCATATGATCAGGACTAGACCCGTATTCTGGACTGCGTTCAGTTCGGTTAAACGTTTGATAACGTTAGCTAACATATTTTCCTGGACACTGGCTCAACCTCATATTAGCACGAACTACGCTTTAATTTTAAGGAACCAGGTATTAAACGTGTTTGCTATTTAACGGTGCTGAACGCAGCCCTGTTTCTTTAAAGCACATTCAAGTTTACAGTTTTAACAAGACAGAATTCAGGCATGTAAATATGACAGTTTTACTGCATTTAATGACAGTCATACATTTTATTAACGTGTGAACATATGTAAAATACAACCGTTAATGTATGATATACTGCGTTGTATTCGAGGTTTGCACTTGTAAAATTTCTATTAAATATTACATATTAATAATAAATTATATAAGTAAGGGTCATGTTAACAACGAAATTATCAAATGCTAGTTTGAGAATGTATGATGTATTGCATTTTATTTGACTAATCAGACCTTAGTGATCTTTATTTCTTTTAATTATGACACATTTGGTTTTAATGATTGTTTGAAACAAGTCTCCTGAAATATTATCTTTTGTTCTTTTTACATATTCATATTTAATGATTTAACGTTTTTTTTCTGTATTGCATTTGTATTCATAGCTTTACTTTGATTAATACATTTGTACACTTTCATACTTTATTCATGTTTTTTTCTCACCTTAATTCTACTGCACATAAAGATAAAAGGAAAGGATTAACTTTATATATATAGTATATATATATTGTGGGGTGGGGGTTGAGGGAGGGGGGGGGGGGGGGAAGTGGGGGGGGGTCGGGTAGGGGTCATATGGTTAAGTAAACGGTCTGAAATTTTGTACAATGGCTAATACTTTCTGCAATTGATTAACTTTATTCATGTTCAATTTAAATACTCGAGACGGACCTCAAAATGAATCTGATAGAATAAATCCACTACATGTTTCTAATGCGCAACGAAATATTGAGCAATGAGCTAATCTGATTTTATAGACGTTTTGCACGCGCGCATTTTGGAGAGAAAAAATTGCTATTTTATAATTGAATTATTTTTGATGAATCGTTATTTTTTTTCAGTAGGTCACTGCTTAATAATGAAGTGGAGCGCGTCGTCCTTTGGAGTATGGGACACATAATCGGATGGACGTGGTTTCGATCCTCTGTCCAGCTTGTTCCAGTGTTGTGTTATTACTATATATTAACAGTCTTTCGGGGTACATACCAGAATGATACACTGAACGTAACAGATAAAAGCAAAACGTACACACTGAGTGTTCCGTATATGGTATACCTCTGTTACAAAATCTCAGTCGGTCACGCGTTTGACTATCAATCCAGGGGTTCGAGTTCAAATCCCCACCCAGCATCAGTCTCTTTGATGATTGATATACGACATTGTGTCTCATTATCATTCGTCTCTCACCGCTGATTCAAGTGGGGGGTGGGGGGAATTACCAATTACTTGCGGAGATGGGATGTGTTCGAGTACTGGTTAACCTTTCAGTATCCTAGGAAACAGTGGTTAGATTAACTGATCGCATGTAGCCCTCGATGGCATACAAATGACGCTAAATATTCAATCAATCAATCAATCAATCAATCGATCAATTAATCAATAATTAATCAATCAAAACAAAGGCCAAATAAAACCAACTTACTTCTTTAACTATTCTTATTTAAATATATATTCGTAGGTTATGTACAAAATATTGCACAACATACACAGTCATGAGTATTGAAACGAAAAACAAAATAAGTTCTTATATAGTTTTTCTCAACGAATTTAATTATTTGTATATCCTTTACAGGTATTCACATTCCTTTTATAAAGAACCGATGGTCTCCTGCAAAAGAACTGGACTTGATCAGAGACGTCGTGTACTCTTCGGATCACGACGGGGTCGAGTTAGGTAAGACATGTTAGTGACTGCATGCATCGGTCATAACTGACTGTATTTAATTGTTACACATGTTCGAATATTGTAAACATGTACTGGTTCTGATTTAAGCTAGTATATGTTAACCATGTCAGTCAGTACACATTGATTAACCAATCAAAATAGACCTTACAAAAAGTGATATTCTGAATATGTTCAAACAATAAACGAAAATAACGATATCATAAAACGATACTTATATTTTATTGTGATCATTTGCCAGTTTGACATTTTAATCCAACCAGAAATAAGCTTACTATAAAAAACAATGCATGATCCTCCCAATGGTTGTAGCTGACCTAGAGCAATACATTACTATGTCTGCTATATCTAGATAAACTTAACTCCTCAAAATAAGTTGAGAACTATGTTACACATTTCCTATGGATGTTACAATAAAATGGTTTATGTACTATTTTAATAAACAAAATTGAAGCTTCTCTGATATTTTAGACCCAATAAATGCTGTAACAAGTAATAGGTAACGGGTAATATATTTAAAAAACGGCAATTTTAACCTAAAAATATAATGTTAATTTGCATTACTAAAAATAAACGCATGTTTAAAAAATAAGAGTTGTTGACCCAAAATTTATACGTTTCGAAATTATGTTTTTTTTCTTGAAAAATTCTAATTGATCAATTTAAAATTTAAACATGTTATCTGTACATGAAACTTAATTGTATGAATTGTTTTTACAAAATACTGTAGAACTAACTGGATCATACTTCGATCCTTAAAAATCGCCCAAAATAAAACATAAAATTTTGGTGTGAAAAAATCGGGTTTTCTGTTTAAAACACCTCTAAACCAAACACCAGATTAATGACAAATCTTGCACATTTATTGACAATATATTTGATTAATTACTCCAATACAATTAAACTATTTTAGGGATAAAAATGCTTTTTCAAACAAATTTTCGGATTGATCTTTTATTTTCAAAAAATATTTTAAAGATTTTTTTAAAGAATAAGCCTAGCAAGGTTTAATCACTTTTCCAGGTGTGTCCATAAAACCGTTTGAAATTTTGTTCAGTAGAATTTATATAGAGCATGGACCCTAACTTATATTGTGGAGTATCTATCCAAATTAGAAACTCTTCAATATTATTTGATTTCCTTGATTTGATTAGTGTCTGTATGTCATATGTTCCATATGAGAAACTTAGCATACGATATGTTTTTTATAAAAACGTAGCAATGGCAAATATGTCTACACCATGACGAATGCTTGGCTGATACTCGGTGCTAATAGTATCTGAATAACATACATCTATGTTCCATACGAGAAACTTAGCATACTTTTTGTTTTTTTATGAAAAAGAAGCAATGGCAAATATATCTACACCATGACTAAAACTTGGCTGATAATCTGAATAACATGTGTTCCTTATGAGGCACTCTGCATATTATTTCATTTTCATGAAAAAAACTAACCTTCCCGTAAATTGTATAACTCGATATGTCCCTTTGTCTTTGTCTTTGTAATATCTGAAAAAAAATATATTCTATATAAAACTCTCTGTATATAAGCTAAGAGCGGAGTCTGTGCAATGCTATTAACGAACTTTATAATTTAAATATTTTGCAGGCTGTTTTAACAAAAACATAAAAGCGACACAATTATGAAAATCGAAACGATTCCATTGGTTGTCAGATGAGGTTAAACACTAAGTGTTATATATATATATGCCATATAGACGTTTTATGTTTTAATAGTACCATTATCATACACCAGTTAAATAGTTCCATTCTTAAAGAGTAATAAAATGCGTGCTAAACGTGCCCAAATGCGGCCTTCCCGACATTGCTATTTAACGGACCCAAACGGGAGAGCTGGGTACAGTCGAAGTCGCGATGATTTTATGCAATCCGCGCAGCAGACACCTAATACACAACATTATGTTAACATAAAACACTATAAAAATGAATTCCAGGAAAATGCAGCCCCAGTGAATATGGTTATACCATGCCTGCTCCATGGTCTAGCTGCACAACCTATCTTGTGTGCAAACGTTGGGGAGTGTACCGGAACTACACCATCGCCTACCAGTGGAAAGAGATGCCATGCGCACCATCGACCCTTTGGAATGCCGCTATAGGAATGTGTGATTTCGAATACAATGTTCAATGCGAGGAACGTCGACGTAATGTTATTTTCATTCTCTATTTATATTAGATATATAATTGATTAAAAATACCTCATAAATACTGATAACCTCATATCGGTAACAAGTACTGATTGTTGTTTTATGAGAAACATGGCGTCGAGCCGGGATCGAACTCGCAACCTCTGGTGTGAGTAGCCAACATTCATCCATTACACTACCAACCCGCTTAAAGGAAACATTGCAACTGCACACCATTAACATATTGGGCGAGGCGTCTACGCTACCGTAAATCAAGCTTCCAGCAAGCAACACAGCACATTTATAATTACACCTCATGAACAAACGCCATAAAACCGATTCTTCTTTATTGGATTCTTAGTAGTGTCTTCCATGGCCAGTGATCCGAGGCGCCGTCTTAAGATCACGTACCTCTCACCGATAAGGTTGTAGGTTCGAGTCTCGCTCTCTCCAAAAACATTATTGAGAAAATTTGCTTGTGGGAGGACGGTGGTTCTACTCAAATTCATTCTGAGGTCTTCCTCCACCAGTAAAACTGGATATGCCATATATAACCTGAAGTTAGTTGAACGTTGGAGGGACAGTGGTAATACTCAGATTTATTCTGAGGCCTCACTCAACAAATTAAACTGGCCATATATAACCTGAAATGTGTTGAACCTGTTGTTAAACCTCATCCAAAAAAAAAAATTGGGTTATTTAGATCACTCGGATCTCTACACTGCAAAGACGTAATGTATATAAGTGTACACTGGATCCCTGACATATACCAGTTTTGTATAAATATTATAATATTTCTATTGCTCATGTGAAAGAAATTCGAAGAATCTATCTCAGATGTAGATAAAGCCTCTTAAATTTGCACACATATTATATTAATCCTGTAATTAAAACTCATTGCATAAAGCCTCTAATTGACTCCTTATTGTCATAACATCTACTTGGAGTATGACTGATTACATTATAGGTGTAAACCCACCATTGATTTGTGTTCTTTATTCTATAGTAAGTAATAAAGTCAGAAGGCTTGTCATTCATAGAGAGACCCAAATTAAAGAAGTAAAACTTACGTTTTACTGTTTGTCAACCTCTGCACTGTTTGTGTGTGTGTGTGTGTGTGTGTGTGTGTGTGTGTGTGTTGTGTTGTGTTGTGTTTCATTCCCCACCACAACAAACTATATTTTTATAATAGACATTGATATATTTTTTGAAGTACTTTTAGAAATAAGATTAGAATTTAAAAAACGTGCTAAAAGATGAATACATGCATGGAATATCATTTTATGCCCAACTTCGATGGATGTCATTTGCACCAGGAGTCACAATCAATATTCGTAGACTGGCTACTGTGTGCCGGTTAGGGTTAGATGCAAAAGGTTCCATTCACCTCTATCTATACAAGTGCCTCGCGTTTATACACGTGTCACGCTTCATTCACCCCTGTCTAGACACGTGTCACGCTTTATTCATATATGTTCACGTGCCATGCTTCATTCATATATATACACGTGCCATGCTTCATTCATAATTGTACACGTGCCATGCTTCATTCACCCCTGTCTAGATACGTGTCACGCTTTATTAATAAATGTACACGTGTCACGCTTCATTCATATCTGTACACGTACCATGCTTCATTCATATTTGTACACGTGTCACGCTTCATTCACCCCTATTAAGACACGTGTTACACTTTATTCATATCTGTACACGTGCCACGCTTCATTCATATATGTACACGTGCCACGCTTCATTCATATTTAATTCAATCATCTCTGTCTGTACATGTTTCTCTCGTCATTCATGTCTGTCTGTACACGTGTCACGCTTCGTTCATCTCTGTCTGTACATGTGTCACTCGTCATTCATCTCTGTCTGTACACGTGTCACGCTTCGTTCATCTCTATCTGTACACGTGTCACTCGTCATTCATATCTGTCTGTACACGTGCCATGCTTCAATCATCTCTGTCTGTACATGTGTCACTCGTCATTCATCTCTGTCTGTACACATGTCACGCTTCGTTCATATATGTCTGTATACGTGTCACGCTTCATTCGTCTCTGTCTAGATTGGCGTCACGCTTCAATCATCTCTGTCTAGACACATGCCACGCTTCTTTCATCTCTGTCTATACACGTGTCATGCTCATTCATCTCAGTCTGTACACGTGTCACGCTTCATTCATCTCTGTCTATACACGTGTCATGCTCATTCATCTCAGTCTGTACACGTGTCACGCTTCATTCATCTCTGTCTATACACGTGTTACGTTTCATTCATCTCTGCCTAGATATGTGTCACGCTTCGTCAATCTCTGTCTGTACACGTGTCACGCTTCATTCATGTCTGTCTAAACGGGCGTCACACTTCATTCATCTCTGTTTAGACATGTGCCAAGCCTCTTTCATCTATGTCTATACACGTGTCACGCTCATTTTTCTCTCTCTGTACACGTGTCACACTTCATTCATCTTTGTCTAGACACATATCAAGCTTCATTCATCTCTGCTAAGACACGTGCCACGCTTCATTCATCTATGTCTAGACACGTGTCACGCTTCGTTGATCTCTGCCTAGATACGTGTCACGTTTCATTCACTCTGTCTAGACAAGTGCACCACGCTTCATTCATTTATGTCTAGACATGCGTCACGTTTCATTCACTCTGTCTAGACACTTGCGTCACGCTTCACTCATCTATGTCTAGACACGTGTCACGTTTCATTCATTTCTACCTGGACTTGTTTTCGTGGACACATGCCACACTTCATTCACCTCTGTATAGACACGTGCCACGCATAGTTCACCTTTGTCTTCACAAAACAAATTCTTCTTTCACCTCTTTAAATACACGTGCAATGCTTCATTCACCTCTGTCTCGACACGTGCACACTCCATCAACGTTTCACGATTTTCAAGACTCTTGCAATACTACACATAGTTTTGGCAAGTTAAAGACACGTCGATTTTTCATTCAATCAAAAGTCTGTATTAAAGGGAGTATATCAGGAAAAAGCGCTATAAATCTCTTAAAAAATAAAAAAAATATTAAAACGGATAAAAATAATTTGGTATATCAAATCCACAAAAACATGAGGAAATCGATATTTAAATTTAAGTTGTAAAATCCCAATTCTAAAAATAGACAACACTTAAATAATGCTTCACATCGTCATTCGGATTCTTTTAGAGATGAAAAAGTTTTTACTACATGTAAACCTGTATAACGGATCAAACTGAAATCAAAGTGACATCATGTGACTCATTCAATACGTCACAAATTAGGTTGCAGTTTTTATCGGGATGTATATTTTAGTCTAACGCGTAGCCCAAGTTAGGAATATATGTTTCAATAGCATCTATTATTTTTGTATGTTAAAACAGATATCCAGAGAGCATATATAGGCATTATATATTGAGAAAAAATGTTTTTAGCCAATTTTAAAAAATCCTAATATATCCCCTATAATATTTAAACAGCATCTTTCAAACATGACTGATTTTGTTTAAATGAAATAACTGTTATAATCATACTGATTAATTGTTGCCAATAAAAGCTAAAATTATTTACTATTGCAAACATGAGCAGATTAGTGGTCCAGTGGTTAAGGTCTTGGACTGCGAACCCATGGATTGCAGTCTCGCTACACCTTTTTCTCCAACTAAAAAACTACGTATCAGTCTTCCGGATGAGACTTTAACAAAAATCGAGGTCCCATGTATCAGTGCTTTACCCTGGGCATGTAAAAGAACCAGGGAC
Organism: Panopea generosa; assembly: GCA_029582155.1. Classification (NCBI taxonomy): domain Eukaryota; kingdom Metazoa; phylum Mollusca; class Bivalvia; order Adapedonta; family Hiatellidae; genus Panopea; species Panopea generosa. Next base: position 49,115,239 of record CM055911.1, read on the forward strand.
GCTACAGAAGGGTATTTTGTATCTCTGTACTATCCTCCAAAAAAAAATGCTAATACCTGTTTGGAGGCGTCGCCCATATGGGAAACCGGTGGCGGCGATAAGTAAAATTATCAACATCATCTTTAAACAAAAACGAGACGTCCACAGAGGTGAATGGAGTGTATCTCAGTTAAGTACATTGCAACACGGTGAAAAGTTGATACAATAGCATGCGTTTGCCCTGCCTCTTAATCACTTGTCAGGAATGTCACACAAGCCGGTGAAAATGGATTACGCCTTCTCAATAATAGATTTACGTACTTTACCCGTGAGGTTAAATCATTAACGAAATTAGTTTAAACAATAAATGAAATAGTTGAAGACTACAATCAATTAATTCACCTTCTGTTCAATAACCATGTGTACTTTTTTTGTGTTCAAAAGAACCACATAATAACATATACTGAAGGTAGTTGATTAATGTATATTAATTTCATTCGATAATTGATGCACCAATTAATTTACGGTTATTTACTGTGGTAAACGAATCTACATCAAGTTAATTATTTGTATGCTAGGTTGAAATTGATGATTTGCAGTGGCAATGCATTAGAACACTTTTTTTTGTCAATACATGCATTCACTGTACACACGGTGGATACCTCGTTGAACTCGATCTGTCAGGGCGTTAACGGGCACAGAATATTTACACACGGTCGGGCGTCCAATCAAAACTAAATGTTACTTGAATGACAAGAATTTTTTTATTTAGTTTTTAACCTTGTTGTGGCCGTGTTATTTTTTCACAGATACTTTCCTTATTCCTCTTATTTCGTTATGTTCCTTGTGGACAACAGCAACATGGTAGGAATGGTGCTACATTACCTACAGCACTCCAAGCTATTGGTCTCAACTCACGCTCTGTTAGATTTGATGGTCTAAGTCATATCTGTCTGATATACATCAGTTGATTGATATTTTGAGTATCCATTCTAACCAGGCCATCATATCATGAGGAGTCTCTCAAAGGTCTATACCAGACCCCCTATTACTTTTGTTTATGTCAAGGATACGTCTGTCGTTATAAAACACTTCTTTTATATGCTGTTGATTCCGAAATCCTGGTTACTGGAAAATACAAATAACTAATTGAAACTATTTTAACTACAGAACATGACCATGTTAATAAATGGTTGATTGGCAACAAACTTTAATTGCATCTTGGGAAGACAGAATCAATTACAGTTGGATATAAAACGAGATTAAGATCTCAGTCTAATCTGAATATTACATGCAATGGGACTATTATGCAGGTAGCCAAAACAGATAAATACTTTAGTGCTAAACTGGAACAGCATCTATCTTGTGACGAAATAGCTAGGGCAGTTATCAAGAAGACAAATGCTAGGTTAGAGTTTCTATACCGATAAAGCTAGTACTTGACGAAACATCAACAATAATGTCGAGCATATAACAATACATAAATAGACCATGCAATGCAAACCAAGGATAACACAAAAGAGAGAGAGCAGGGTTTTTCTTTTATTTCCATTCAGGTCCTTGAATATTGATGGCATGCCACAGAGAGTCATGTTATTGTTAGTAATATTTCTTGATATATAGTTTAACATTATATCACAACTGATTAGTTAATTGACTGGGTATGCTATCAAATATCACTGACAACTTCATTATTATTTCATATTTCATAAGTCATAGCGGGAGAAATTTGCCCAATCTCATTAAAATCATTAAAATCAGATCACCTACTTTACGCACAGTAGATCTGATAGCCACGAATAGAGGGTCACCACGGACTGACCTTTCCGCCAACCAATTAGAGCATTGCTTTCAAAATTTAAGAAGTGAAAGTAGTACTTTTACCGAATGAAAATATATATTTAGCTATTGATGTGGATTATCACGCGTTTATGATATTTACGACGCAAAACATAATGGCTGCGCCCATGTAACGTTAATAATTCTCAGAAATTTTAGAAATCGTGGATGATGCCGTTACAATTTTTATTCATACAACATAGAACAATCACGAAAGCCGAATCCACACCAAGGAAACAGTACTATGTGGTTTATAAGTGTATTATATGCAATTTCTCTATCTCGAACGCCGAGGGTATATAACGACGTCATGTTGTTAATTTCAACGAACTACGAATGTAACGATTAATCTGACTGGCTGTATTGTTATGAATTTTAATTACATGAAAGGTCAATCTGAGGTGACCTCCTATGCGTTGTCGTCAGATCTACTATGCGTAGTGTAATGAAGCTAAAGTTGATCTGATTTTAATGAGATTGGAATGTGTCATCGCTTGAGGATTTATGAATGGCGTTCGTCATAGCTCGAAGGAGGAGGTATTGGTAAGCGCGTGCAGGATGTGTAGAAAGAGAAACCCGTTCCCGGTCAAAATACGCAAAAATTCCATGTTAGGTATGCAACAGTATATGCCTCCAAATCACGCATACTATGATTATATTAACCCTTTACTCCATAAATACGCGTTTTTCCGCACCAATCGCAGAAGGCCTTTGAAAACAGTGCAGGAAGAGTTCATATTGCTCGTAACGAGCAATCTGAACACTTCCTGCACTGTTTTCAACTCTGTCAGTTAATATTAACATAATTCACCTATCGCTGATACGTGGTGAGTTAATGCTTTCAATTTGGATAAGTCCAAGAAAATTCTTATGGAGCAAAGGTTAATAGATTAAAACAGTGCATGATAAAACTATGTTACAGAATGTAACGACGGCGAAGTATGCTTTGACCTGAGCACGACAGCTGCTGTAAGTGGAGAGTTGGAAGGACTCAGTATAATAGAAAAAACATCAGAACTAAAAAATGGAAAAGATTGTAGTCGACAAGCAGTCTTTAAGGTTGGTAATTATTTTATTAGTCGTCCAGACGACCCTGTTGGTCCTTTATTTTGGAAATAGTCAATGGAGTGACATAAATCAGCACTACAGCATCATAAAGGAAGATTTCTATAGTTTTCATGCGCACCAACTGCGCGCACAAAGGAAAGCAATTTTGTCGAGATATGCCAGAGCCACTGCATTCTATTACACTAAAACATACCATTTTTTCTGATGGAACAATCATTTACGGATGCGCCTGAAATAGGTTTCTTATATTGTGTTCAGTTTAAGTATGTAAACTGGTATGAAATAGCTTATAGTAATGTAACCTGAACGTGAAATATAATATAAATCTTAATATTTATGCAAATATGCGCATTTAGTATAAAAACGTTAAATTTGCAGTTCATTTAACTATGGCATATTTTAAGAGCTATTTTTTCTCAAATTACTCGGTAAATTGTATTTTTTATTTTGATTGTCATTAGAATAGGTATCAGAGAGTGTTTTGTGAGGCTTTAAGCAAAAGTTATCCATACACTTTATCAAAATATAAAAACAATTTAAAAATCGTTATACTTCTATTGCAAAATTGAAATACAATTTACACTCTGCCGAAATTATTTTATTTTTAAAAACCCTATACAATTAAAGTCAAGTTTATAATTACCATTTTCATGACAATTATTATTACATTCATGCATATATGTAATAGTTTTAACTAAATTCTAAATGTAAACAATTTTAAACCTATATTTTGTATTGCTTGTAAAATCCATAATTTTCAAGGACGGTATGTTTATTAGGAGGTAATACCAAAAACTCTGTACGGTCACATGTGTTTTTATTTCTGAAATACGTTAAATTTAATTACTGGCAAGTTTCTAAAATTCTATCCATAGAAAAAAATGACAGAAACTATGTCAGAAAAATTGCCTTTAAGAAAGAATGCGGTAGTTGCCGCCTCGATATTGTCAGAAGTTGCACAAAATAAAATTAAAGCATTTTCACATGAATTTCACATATATTCAAATTGTTAGAAAAAATGAATAGACAAAAGATCTACTTACTTATTGTAAGTTGTAGTCTTCCGATGATAGTGCCGAAAGACTATAGTGTTCCAACCTCATCACAGAACTAGCACAGAAAGCAGGCTTTCTATATATATTTTATTCGACTAAATTTTTGTACATGCTTTATCCACCGAGTCTAAACCTAAACTTAAATAAATTCTATTAGCACATAAGCACTCTTCTAAACATAGTTCAAACAAGCCTCCCATCTTAGATCTTAACAATTCTGCCTCGCCCATCGAAAACTGTTCCTACTCAAAACTAAACCATTCTGCCTAAAAAACGCAGACCTCCCTCCTCCTCAAAAACTGAAACAACTGCCCATTAATTGACATAAAAGTGACAGTTAATTCATATACAAGTCACAAGGTCAGATATACATAAACCAAGTTCACATCTCTTTTTTTAGGCCTTTTTACGCTATATTTTTGAAAGACTGTCAGTCATCTTGTATGATCTCTTAACTCCCATGAATGCGGACCTTTCGCTTAATTACGTAGTATACAGTAAATGATACTATTATATTTTCCAATTCACTAACGTAACGTATTAACTTCATTGAGCCAATTATATTAGATTAAACTATTTCAAAAATGATGATTAATGAGTGACTATAACACAATAGCTCTCTTATGTGTTTATACGACATTGCACTCTGTATTCTTACTGGGCTCGCAGTTGCACAACAACACAGAAGATAACATTAAAATGGAAAATGGAGTTTCATTTAAGGAAAATGGACTTTCCTTTAAGCGCTTAATTTGTATATGAAATAACAGGAAAACGTAGAAATGTTAAAACTGTTCTGGAAAAATATTAATATATTGAAGTATAAAAAGCTGTAGAACGAATCTGATTGAAGTATATTTATATAAGAAGTGATCTTAATTGATTTACTACCGTAACAATTTTTTTTATAGAACAGAAAAACAAGTTAAAATTTATTCGCTTATAATATTAGTTCATTATAACCACATTTTCTCCATGATATGAAAATAAGAAAAGAAAACAAATGCCTGCCAACCTACCTGCCCTATTTTTGGTTGAGTAGCCTTGAATTTTTCTAGCCTAATAAATGTAAATAACAAATTTTGAAAACACAATTTGTAATTATCAACAGATCGAATTTGAAAAGTTACCGTGGTTCAGTGAACCAGACGAGACTTGCTTCCTGGGATCGTACGCTGGTAGACGCATGTTGAAGATACAGATGTATTTCTCTGATGGAGAAAGAAGTCGTTGGGTGTTTGATTTAGGGGACAGTAAAAGTAACAATGGATGGGGTGAGTAATATTTATAGAAGTTGAGTATAAATATTTAGTTTACTTCGACTGTGAAACAAATTCTTACAACGTAGGCAATACACGCTCGAGGTCTTCCAGGGTAGAACCAGCATATGTGGATATTAAAGTGCTATGCTCAGGAACACACGAGATAGCCGTGGCGGAGGATCGAACAGAAAACCCTCCAAACCTGGGTTTGATGCTCTACCACTAGACCAAGTCAACCATAAAGGGAACGGTTATTAATTTTATATCATAAGATACTTACAAGATTTTTTTAAAATAATGTTGAAAAAAATCTTTATGTTATTGGATACATTTATATATTTATTTAAATGTATTGCAAATGAGAAAAAAAATGTTGCCATTAACAATGACAAACTGCATTTAGATAATGCAAAAATGGAGATATCCCATTGATTAACCTTAATTATAATCCTTTTGTTATAATTAATTAATGGAATACTTAGGAAACATTGAAATTAATACAGTCGCGTGTTCGTGCTTGTAATAATACCTGATGAAAGAATCACTTGGAATTACCCAAATTACAAAACCAAAATGAGAAAATAGCTGACTCAGTTTTATTGAGTTTGTTCATGAGGGTTTGTGAGACATGCGTCATCCCTCACTCCCTTTAACACCAAATGAGCGGTATTTTATTATTTTCCATTCTATTCTATTCTATTCTATATTATTCTATTCTATTCTATTCTATTCTATTCTATTATATTCTATTCTATTCTCGGAAGACACTTAAAGGACACCATGATTACAAAGACTCCGAAATAGTTATAACACTGAGTGCTGATGTTGATGTCGGGATACCGTTGTATTATGTGACGTGGTAGTGGGAATTAGCGATGCTTTATTAAACAATTCACCCGGTTTTTAAACGATCCAAATTCATGGCAAAGTGATGACATTTTCACTTACTGAAACTGACCAACCATTCATTCCTCATAGACCTCATGTTAGCTTTATGCAATGTAGCATTTACCATGAAACTCCAAACTACATGAGACTTTCCAAAATTTATAATCAGTTCAACCAGAAGTTCCAGATCTATATTTGGTTAATGCAGACCACAAAAACAATTTAATAACATGGGCATTTACTGCTTCCAATGTCACTATTTTGCTCGAAGTGAAAGTAAGTGTCACTAATTCAAGGATTCAAATCAGCCAATTAATGAAACATTTTTACCGTCTAAGAAATAGTTCCATCTGCTTTTACAGATAGGATTTCACAATATTTTGCACCATTTCATTTTCTCAATGGTTCAAATCAGCCAAATTATGTGAACTTCTTACCAAGATATAGTTCCATCTGTTTTTTACTAATAGGATAATTCTAGATTTTGAAACATTCCACTATGTCAACGGTTCAAATCAGCCAAATTGTGTAAAATTCTTACCAAGAAATAAGTCCATCTGTTTTTATAGTT